>JAKRSK010007778.1:2032500-2300000 GCA_029891615.1 Natrix natrix natrix
CCATCCATCCATCCATCTATCTATCATCTATCTATCTATCTATCATCTATATCATATAATATATCTATCTATCTATCTATCTATCATCTATATCATATATCTATCTATATCTATCTTATTATCATCTATCATCTATATCATACAATATATCTCTACATCTATCTATCATCTATATCATATATCTATCTATATCTCTTATATCTATCTGTCTGTCTGTCTGTCTGTCTGTCTGTCTGTCTGTCTGTCTGTCTGTCTATCTATCTATCTATCTATCTATCTATCTATCTATCTATCTATCTATCTATCTATCTTCTATGTCTATGTCTGCCTGCCTGCCTGTCTGTCTGTCTATCAATCATCTATAGCTATGTCTGTCTGTATGATTTTTCTCACTTTTGGGCAGCTCACGCTGTTAAATTTTTCTAAATTGCTTGGATGATACAAGAATGCAGCTTTTATCCCTGGAACTTGAGATGTTTTTTTCTTCTTCTTTTCAGCCACAAAACTATTTTTATGCAATGTGTGGTTTCGCCCTTGACCCCTACTCTCTGTTGACAATTGTGTGAGCCTGTAAACAGTGTAACAGCAACACCTAGTGACTGAATACAAGAGTTGGAACAGCACCCTTACTCAAAAGGGGCGGGGGGGGACACATTTTTTACACCTCCCAAGCCCGATGCGTTTATTTCAAAGCAAATCTCATCCAGAAGTGCGTACTTCAACTCCCAGAATTCCATAGCCAGTATGACTGGCTGGGTAATTCTGGGAGTTGAAGTGCATTCATGGGGAATTCTGGGAGTTGAAGTTTACACTTCTTAAAGTTGCTGAGCTTACAACACACTCTATCACAGGGGTGTCCAAACTTGGCAACTTTAAGACTTGTGGACTTCAACTCCCAGAATTCCCCATTCTGGGAGTTGAAGTCCACAAGTCTTAAAGTTGCCAAGTTTGGACACCCCTGCCTATCACATTGATTGAACAGCTGTTTGAAAAGGATACCAATACATTCTTCCTATTTATGCCTGACACGTTCCAGAAATTTCTGCCATCTTTTCCACATCGTTTTTCAGAGGTCCCTGAAAAATTAAGGTGTGCAAAACATTAAAGGCAGCATTCTGTCATTAAGCCAGGCATCCATGCAATCCGGGCCCTCCCCATTGCAGTCGTTATGCAGGAGTGGGGTGGGGGAAGCCCTGGGTTGCTGGAAAAATGGTCACAAGTCAAGGAATACCTTTTAACAGATTAACAGAGTTGGAAGGGACCTTGGAGGTCATGTAGCCCAACCCCACACAAGCAGGAGACCCTACACCATTTCTAACTGATAGCAGTCCAATCTTTTCTTGAAAGCTTCTGACAGATAGCAATCCAGTCTCTTCTTGAAAGCTTCCACTGGTGAAGCTCCCACAACTTCTGAAGGCAAGTCGTTCCATTGAATATAGAATAACAGAGTTGGAAGGGGCCTTGTAGGTTATTTAGTCCAACCCCCCACCCAAGCAGGGGACCCTACACCGTTTCTGACAGAGGGCAGTCCAGTCTCTTCTTGAAAGCCTCCAGTGGTGAAGCTCCCACAACTTCTGAAGGCAACTTCTGTTCCACTGGTTGATTGTTCCCACTGTCAGAAAATTTCTCTTTATTTCCAGGTTGACTCTCTCCTTGTTCAGTTTCCATCCATTGTTCCTCGTCTGGCCTTCAGGTGCTTTGAAAAATAGCTTGACCCCCTCCTCTCTGTAGCAGCCCCTCAAATATTGGAAGACTGCTATCCTGTCTCCCCTGGTCCTTCTCTTCACAAGACTAGCCATGCCCAGTTCATCGTATATTTTAGCTTCCAGTCCCCTCATCATCCTGGTTGCTCTTCTCTACACTCTTTCTAGAGTCTCAACCTCTTTTTTATAATCTGGTGACCAAAATTGGATGCAGGATTCTACCTGCATGATTCAATTGTTGGCCGGTTTGATTTTCAATCACAACGGAAAGTGGTTTGTGGAATGTGAAATCTCTAGTTTTGGGGATCTCCCAACGTAAACCAGTCACTCAGGGGCACACCTCTTGTCCATCTGCAGCATATTATCTAATTCTCTCTGCTTCTCTCTGTGTCTCTGTGTCTGTCTGTGTCTGTCTGTCTGTCTGTCTGTCTCTCTCTGTGTCTCTCTTTCTCTGCGTGTCTCCGTGTCTCTGTCTGTGTCTCCCTCTCTCTGCCTCTCTCTCTGTCTCTCTGTCTCTCTCTGTGTGTGTGTCTCTGTCTCTCTCTCTGCCTCTGATTAAAATTGACATAAATTCTGGGATGAGCGAAATCCAAACCGCCTCCATGGCGAGTGATTTATCAGTTGGCCTGATTCCCAACGGATATTCATCTCATCGCAATAGCTCTGCCTTCCAAGTGAGAAGATATATCAATTTAACACTCCTTGGGGGCCCCAACAGATGGAGGAGAGAGCGAGAGCTGTTTCCTTACTACCTCTGCTCTTTTAGGGGGGGAGGCACAGGAGCAGATTCCCACCCTCCAGCTGGGACCCCCGAGCCCACGAAAGCTTTTGAAGCTACTCCTAAAACAATAGACGGATGTTTCTGAGCCGACCACCCAAACTCTTTTCATGCCCTGCCAAAAACAGCTCCTTGGATTCTCTCGGACGATTCTTGTCAAGGATCACTTCGAATGTCATGGCAAATGCCCAAGCCCATCTTCTTCTGAAAAGAGGAGGGAATACTTCCAGGGGCCGAGGAATTTAAGCAATGCTACCTGCTCTGCACATCAGCCAAGGATGTGGTGGACCTAATCCAGCTCTTCTTCAACAGGTTTCTGGCTGAAATTCCAAAATGGAAGCGGGTCCCACCAGAACCGGTTTTATGGACCAATGCCTCTTGCCGTTGTCTAATGGAAAGTTTCTCAACCTCAGCCAATTTAAGATGGGTGGACTACAACTCCCAGGGGGTTGGACTAGATGACCCTCAAGGTCCCTCCCAACGCTGTTAATCTGAATCTATCTAAGATGATGAAAGGCCTGGAGACTAAAACATACCGATGAACTGGGCATGGCTAGTCTAATGAAGAGAAGGACCAGGGGAGACAGGAGAGCAGTCTCCCAATATTTGAGGGACTGCCACGGAGAGGGGGGGGGGTCAAGCTATTTCCCAAAGCACCTGAAGGCCAGAGAAGGAATAATGGATGAAAACTGAACAAGGAGAGATTCAGCCTGGAAATAAGGAGGACTTTTCTGACAGTGAGAACAATCCACCCATGGAACAGAAGTTGCCTTCAGAAATTATGGCAGCTTCATCATTGGAGGCTTTCAAGAAGAGACTGGATAGTTGAGACGTTCTCCCCCTTCAAAAGTGCTTGGAGGTACAAAATTTTCCCCTCAAAATAATAATGCACACAAAGCCCAACAGGTGAACCATTCAGAATTAAGAACTTCCTGGGCCACGGATGTAGGACTTAAATAGAGGAAAAGGTGTGGCCTGGAGCAGTCTGGGGAGAAGAAGGTTAGACAGGGCCCACTTACGTGTGAGATAGATGACCTGACCCTTTTGCAATTTAAAATCCGTTGAGTTGGTTGAGACCTTCTGAACTAGCTGAAACGCAGCACCTGAGATCAGCCGTCTCTCCCTTCACTGAGGTGATAAAGTTTCTTTCTTTCCCCCCCTCAAAGAGCTCCATCAAGGAATGCCCTGCACAGTAGAAAACGTTTGATATCCCTTGGTCCTTGTTTGAGTCCTGAGGTCAACCATACATCCACTGAGTCTTCTTCCCAACGTCTGTCCTACCAAAACTCCAGAATGTCATAATTGGGGGAAAATGGGCGTCACCTGTGAGGAAGATGAAGATACCTCTGATCTTGGGCATGTACAGTAGCTGTTGCCGCCGCTGATAATGTGGTTGGTGGTTGTTGTTGTTTTCAGATTAACAGAGTTGGAAGGGACCTTACAGGTCATCTAGTCTAACCCCCTGCTCAAGCAGGAAACCTACACCATTTTCTGACAGATGGCAGTCCAGTCTCTTCTTGAAAGTCTCCAGTGATGAAGCTCCCACAACTTCTGAAGGCAACTTCTGTTCCATGGGTTGATTGTTCTCACTGTCAGAAAATTCCTCCTTATTTCCAGGTTGAATCTCTCCTTGGTCAGTTTCCATCCATTTTTCCTTGCCTGCCCTTCGGGTGCCTTGGAGAATAGCTTGACTCCCTCCTCTCTGTGGCAGCCCCTCAAATATTGGAAGACTTCTATCCTGTCTCCCCTGGTCCTTCTCTTCACTAGACTAGCCATGCCCAGTTCCTGCAACTGTTCATCGTATGTTTTAGCCTCCAGTCCTCTAATCATCTTGGTTGCTCTTCTCTGCACTCTTTCTAGAGTCTCAACATTTTTTTTCTAGTGTGGTGACCAAAACTGGATGCAGTACTCTAGGTGTGGTCTTACTACACCTTGTAGAAGTAGTGCAATTGATATAGATGCAGGGTGCAAAATAGGCACCCAAGTTAATCTGGCGCCCGTGTTGGCATCCTCATGCTGTTGTTTCTTCTCGAAAATCTGCTTCAGGTGGACGCGGTGTGCAAATCTGGGGCTGGGATCCATTCCTGGAGAAGATGGAGGGTCATT
Source organism: Natrix natrix natrix (assembly GCA_029891615.1). Classification (NCBI taxonomy): domain Eukaryota; kingdom Metazoa; phylum Chordata; class Lepidosauria; order Squamata; family Natricidae; genus Natrix; species Natrix natrix. Next base: position 2,037,088 of record JAKRSK010007778.1, read on the forward strand.
AGAGGTACGGGAGGAAAAAATGGGGAACCTCTCCTGATGAAACCGTGTCTAGCGGTGTCCTGCTTTCAAAAGCATCCTGTTCCTTAGCTTTGAACCTAATTCTGGACCTCAGTCAGGGGAAGAGGGCAGGGCTGGCAAACATAACATGGCTGGACCACCCAAGGCGAGAGCAACATCTATCTCAGGTGACTTCAATGATGACGTTCACCAGAACATCCACCCACTCCATCCAGTCTACCTTTTTCCAAGACCGAAAGGCAGCTGAGGGAGAAAATAGCCCCATTTGGGGGATGAGAGAGAAATGAGATATTAGAATTAGAATAGAATAGGGCCGGAAGGGACCTTGGAGGTCTTCTAGTCCAGCCCCCCTGCTCAAGCAGAACCTATACCATCTCAGACAAGTGACAGTTTCTTCTTAAAAACCTCCAGTGATGGGAGCATCCACGATTTCTGAAGGCACTTCTGTTCCACTGGTTAACTGTCCTCCCTGTTCGGAAGATTCCCCTTAATTCCAGGTAGCTTCTCTCTTTGGTTAGTTTCCAACCATTGTTTCTTGTCCTGGCCTCTGGTGCTTTGGAGAATAATTTGACCTCCGCTTCTTTGGGGCAGCCCCTCAAATACTGGAAGGCTGCTATCCTGTCCCCCCTAATTCTTCTTTCCTTTAGACTAGCCAGACCCAAATCCTGCAGCCGTTCTTCGCATGGTTTAGTCTCCAGGCCTTTGATCATCTTAGCTGCTCTTCTCTGCACTTTTCCCAAACTTTCAACATCTTGTAGTAGGGTGACCAAAATTGGCTGCAGTTATTCCAGGTGTGTGATTTTATAAAGGGGAACTAATACGTGATCTTAATTCTATGCCTCTGTTAATACAACCAAGGATTGCATTAGCTTTTTTGGCTGCCTCCGCACAGGGCTGGCTCATATTCAAGTGATCGTCCACCAGGACGCCAAGGTCCCTCTCACAGAGACTGTTTTTGAGCCAGGTCTCGCCTAATCTGTACTTGTACCTTTTATTTTTCCTGCCAAAATGTAAAACTTTGCTTTTCTCCACATTACACTTCATGTTGTTCAAGTCTGTCCAGATCTTTTTGGATCCTGAGCCTGACTTCTGGGCTGTTTGCCTACTCCTGCCAGCTTAGTGTCATCTGCAAATTTGAGTCCCCCTTCTATTCCCTCACCTAAGTCATTCATGACGCTTCCCCTTGGTGAGAAAAATCCTTAAAAACCTTACTTGGCCACCGCAAAGGGCCCCTATCTCATGGGGACTTTGCTCAAGAGCTTCCTGTTATTTGGGATCGTTGCCAGTAAAAATAAGGTGACCAACTTTTTTACAATGAAAAGGAGGACAAATAAATTGGAAAAAAATATATCGTAAATAAAAGAAATATTTCATTCATTGCAACAATAATACACTAAAATATGATATATGCATAATAAAAACATTTGCAACATTTTATATTGTAATTATGCTTACATGCCTGTTAATTATTATTTAAATGAGTACTTTTCCATTGAATTAATATTTTTTGTCAATGTATCATCTTCTAAGAATATATTGGAAATATCTGAACAAGAAATATCCTTCATATTGAATTTTACAGCAAGTGCTGCAGCTAGAGTATCAACATTCAATCTCGATTTCTCACTTGCCGAAAAATCATTGGCAATTGAAAAAAACTCTTTCAACTGCTGCATTAGTTCCAGGGCAGCACAACGTAAATTGAACAAGTATAAATAAATGTTCACATGGAATATGTTCGTTTTTGAAATGGCTGAAAATATCCACCCATCTTTTATCAATTTCAACGTGTTGATTTTCCCATTGTATTAATTTTTCAGAATTTAAATATACATTCAGTCCTCTAATTTCTTCAAAGAGACAATTGTCGTCTATTTTAATGTCTAGCATTTCTTTAGATAAAAATTCAACACAAGATTCAATATCTGTTCAATATACTTGCGATGAAGTAAAAAAACACAATTAAAAAATGTTTAATAAAATACGTCACATAACGCGCAACAGATTAGCCTTCAAATATCAAAAAGGAGGACATGTAGGAGGACACTTTTCAAGGGAGGACAGAACTTACAAAAGAAGGACTGTCCTCCCTAAAGGAGGACGGTTGGTCACCTTAGTAAAAACCGAAGGTTGCCTTTTTTTAATTAAAAAAACCGAAATTTAAATTATTTCAGAGACCAGAGGCCCAAATTGGCTGGGAGAAGTGGAATCAGGTCGTCTCGCCACTTTTTATTTCAAGGAAAGAAAAATAAATAAAAAATGCTTTTGCCCTTTGGGGCGTCCGATGACTTTCTCGCCTTGCAGTTTCGACGGCCACACGTAGCCCCCGGACCTTTTGTGCCAATGTCAACTCAAAGCATCCCTGGCCTGCTCTCGAGTTGCCATAGGCAAGAGGGGGGGAAACTGATGCAGCAGCATGGCAGCCACGACCAGAAGAACATCCCACGCATACATTTTTCAAGGCTGTCTCCCAAGTTACCTGCAACAGGCGGAGGGGCGTGATCTCGACAGCTCACGAAAGTGCTCCGTTGGCGAATGTGATTTATGACACCCCCTAGGAGGAGGAGGGGAAACAGGGCCATAAATTACGTGGGGTCAGAGCTGGCTTCCCTTGGATACCTGCTGACACGTTGCTCCTAATAAATAACTGGATTTCTTTTGAAGCTTGGCTCAAGGCTCATGGTTAAATTAGGGGAACCCTGACAGCTGCTGTTTTCCACAGGTGTGTTTGTTTTCTCAGCTGTTTAACTTTACCTGCCTTCTCCTGAGACAACAATCCACAGTCGGCTGCTTCTTGTTAGACCAACACAAGCTAGTTAAATCCTCTTTGAAGCTGGCTTATCAACAATAGGAGGCACATTTCCTTGACTGCTGATCACGATGTTCGACCTGGCTCAGCTGGCATAATTGGCTCCTGCCCAATTATCATGGTCAACTTTTAGAGACATTTCATTTGTTCTTTTCTTGCATCTTAACCAGTACAGGTAGCCCTCGATTTACAACAGTTCATTTAGTGACCGAAGTTACAACTGAACCATTGAAAAAAAGTGGCTTATGACCATTTTTTACACTTAACGACTATTGTAGCTTTCCCAAGGTCAGGCAATCAAAATGTAGAAGCTTGGCAATTGACTCATATTTCTGACGGTTGCTGCAGAGTCCCGGGGTCACGTGAGTCCTCCTTTGCGACCTTCTGACACCAGATTCCCTTAACAACTGCGTTACTGTGAACAACTGCGGTGATTCACTTAGCAACAGTGGCAAGGCCGGTCGTAAAACGGGGCAAAACTCTCTAACCACAGAAACGTCTTACTTAGTTGTGGTCATAAGTCAAGGGATCCCTGTATTAGCTGTCAAAAGATTACAGGAAAAGAAAGCTGAAGCAACAGGTAAAAAATGGCCAAGTGAACAAAATGGATTGCTGACGGTTGGGAACGCACTTGCAAGAAAATAATTCCATTTTTTTTCAACCAGGAACTGCCTAAATTCTTTCTCTCTAAAGCCCAAAGTTCTATCCTGAATCTTTTCACCACTCAGAACATCAGGTGACCCTCCAAAAAGTTTCCACTTTTTATCATTTATAATTGCATAACCCCTTTTCAAAGCAGGTTTCGTATGCAGGCATCTCCCACACGTTTCCTTCTAAATGATGTCAAGATTACATCTAACAGATTAAGAGAGTTGGAAGGGATCTTGTAGGTCATCTAGTCCAACCCCCCGCCCAAGCAGAAAACCCTACATCATTTCTGACAAATGGCAGTCCAGTTTCTTCTTGAAAGCCTCCAATGATGAAGCTCCCACAACCTCCGAAGGCATCTTCTGTTCCATGGGTTGATTGCTCTCACTGTCAGAAAAATTCTCCTTATTTTCAGGTTGAATCTCTCCTTGTTCAGCTTCCATCCATTATTTCTTGTCTGGACTTCAGGTACCTTGGAAAATAGTCACTAGACTTAGCCATGCCCAGTTCCTGCAACCGTTCTTCATATGTTTTAGCCTCCAGTCCCTTAATCATCCTGGTTGCTCTTCTCTGCACTCTTTCTAGAGTCTCAACTGGATGCAGGATTCTAGGAGTGGTCTTACTAAGGTTTTATAGAGTGGTATTAGTACCTCCCTTGATCTTGATTGTATCCCTCTGTTAATGCAACCTTCTAATCTGCCACCTTCCTCCCGTAAACACCAACACACCAAGGTGGGAATCTATTTGGGGCCCTCCAACTCGATCCCTAGAAAAATCTCCACCTCCCCAAATTTTTGAAACGCACAAGATGTGACTTTTTCCAGGGACACCAATTTCAAGCAGGCATTCAGAGAAAAACAAAGGAAGACTCTGTGTGAATCGCAAACTCCCAGGACGCCAGAGGAAACACGGAAATGTTTAGCTAACTGAGGAAAGGTGGACTAAGTAAGCAAGCCTTGTTTAAAGGCACCTCAAACCAGCTTGGGAGTTTACTCTGGAATCACACCGAGGTGCAAAATAGCTCTTTCAGTGCCTGCGTTGTTCTCCCGTTCCCACAATCCCACAACACCCACAATCCATTCCCCCCCCCCTTTGCAAGCATCCTGCCTTGGCGGACCTGTTTTGGCAACAGCTGATCCATCCCGGGGTTGTTGTCAATAAATAAAGAAAAATATTTTGGCCTTTAGGAAATTTCCAAAAGAAGGATCATAGTGGCTGAGAAAAAAAAAAGATTACACAATAGGTTACTGGGTTGTTGTTGTTTTTTTGCCACCTTCGCAGGGCGAAGGGTTAAGAGGATGGAGGGGTGTGTGATAGGCTTCAGAGGTAAAAAAAAACAAAAACAACCCTTATTTATATGTCATAACCCCCATTTATATGTCATAAATATGAGTCAGTTTCCAGTTGGGGAAGCTGCAATGGTCATTAAGTGTGACAAAAATGGTCATAAGCCACTTTTTTCAGTGCTGTTCTAACTTCGAACGATTATTAAATGAAGTGGTTATTGTATTTTTATGGCTTCCATGTAATGCGGAAGGCGCAGTGGTTAGAGAGCAGTACTGCAGGGCCACTTCTGCTGATCAGCGGCTGCCAGCAGTTCGGCTGTTCGAATCTCACCAGGCTCAAGGTTGACTCAGCCTTCCTTCCATCTGAGGTGGGTAAAATGAGGACCCAGATTGTTGGGGGAAAGAGGCTGACTCTGTAAACCATTAGAGAGGGCTGTAAAGCGGTATATAAGTCTAAGTGCTACTGCTATTGCTCTTCCCTTTCTACTTCCTTCCTTCCTTCCTTCCTCCCTCCCTCCCTCCCTCCATTCTTCCCTTCCTGCCTTTGTTCATTCATAAATCTGCCCAGTGCTAGGAGTTCAATCTTGACTGTCTCAAGGTTGACTCAGCCTTCCCTCCTTCCGAGGTGGGTAAAATGAGGACCCAGATTGTTGGGGGCAAGAGGCTGACTCTGTCAACCGCTTAGAGAGGGCTGTAAAAAGCACTGTGAAGCGGTATATAAGTCTAAGGGATATTGCTATTGCTCTTCCTTTTCTCCTCCCTCCCTCCTTTCCATAACTCTGCCCACTGCCAGCAGTTCAAATCTCACCAGGCTCAAGGTTGACTCAGCCTTCCGTCCTTCCGAGGTGGATAAAATGAGGACCCAGATTGTTGGGGCTTAAGAGGCTGACTCTGTAAACCGCTTAGTGGGGTCTGGAAAGCACTGTAATGTGGTAACGCGGTCTAAGTGCTATTGCTAGTACTATTTCCCTCCCTTCCTTCCTGTGCACATTGGTTACAATGAAGCATTGCAAGCTAACTCTGCTCACTGTCAGCAGTTCAATCCTGACAGGCTCAAGGTTGACTCAGCCTCCCATCCTTCCGAGGTGGGTAAAATGAGGAGCCAAATTGTTGAGGGGCAAAAGGCTGACTCTGCAAACCGCTTAGAGAGGGCTGGAAAGCACTTTGAAGCGGTATATAAGTCTTAGTGCGATTGCTATGAACTATGGTTACAATAAATGTATTAGGTCACTGCCCTGGTTTTTTCATTGGCCATCGACATCTTCTTTGCCCTTAGAAAGAGGACTTTGCAACTGACAAGTTCTCTTTTTTTTCCCCTCTGCCTTCATTTGCTCCTTGGGGAATTTTTTTAAAAAAATTGATCTCTGAAGTGTTGGTTGCAAATGGGTTTCGTTTCTGCCCTTTCCAGGAAAGTCCACAGTACAATCATTTGCGCATGTCAAGGGATTGGTGCGCCTGGAGAAACAGAATTAACCAGGGGCGTTTTGGATCCTCACTTTCATCCCGAACCCAATGCACAGGAGAGAGAAATATTGCAATTTTCTAAAGATGACTTTCCTCCAGCCTCCCTTTGCAGCTTTTCCCAGTTGAGATTTTAGAAGTTGCTTTGTGGGTGCATTCAGTAAATCTATTGGGTCTAATTGGGGCATGTGGTTCTGGGTCCTCAATAATAAAACTAACAGCATATTAAACAATGAAATGCAGAGTTTCAATAAACAGGGGGGAAAAGTTCTTTTGGAAATTAAAAAAAAGCTGTAGAATCTTCCTGCCCCCTGCTGGTCACATTTGGAACGGCACCATCTTTTCCCTGGCAAAAGCTTTTGCTTGACATATTCACATTTCTAGCACTTGCTCTATTCTGAAGCAACCTTGGGGGAGGATTTATGGAACACGGTCTTGATCAAAAAGCTGCACCGTGCATTAACTGAGCCAAGGCAGTTGCATTAAGCATGTTCAGTCCATCCAGTACTTGGGGAAAGGACACCTACGATATTTAGAGCCTCAAAGTTTGTTTCTGTAGTAGTCTACCACTGGGGTGGGTGGGGGATGTTTAACTTAAACGATGCGGTGAACAGGTGCCATTCGGAGCATCAAACAGAGAAAAACTTTAGCTGAGCGCTATAAGGCACTTTTCTCAATTTACGTCTTAATCCTAGGATCGCTGCTGCCTTTGGGCTGGAAATATTGAACCCCTGGCATGTCTTAAGACATCAGCAATTTTGTCCCGCAGACCTGGAAAATGCATAAATAAATTGGAGAGGTAGAGCAGCTATTTATTTTCTGCCGTGCCTTGGCAAGATTTAGGAACAGGATTTGGCCCGGTTTTAGATTTGGGCCACAGTGCTAGCAAAATGATCTTTAAATGCGGAGGGTTAAAAGAAGAAGATGGTCAAATGATTCAAAGATCTTCTTCTTTTAATGACCCTATAATCCCTTGTCTGGACAACTGAGTGGAGTTAGCAGAGTGTTTGAATGGCCAGGTGCCCTTCCTGTTGCCAATGTGGAGTTTTGTTCAGCAGATGTATTTTCATCGTGCCCGAAGAGAGAAATATCTGCCTCTGCCTAGGATCGAACTCACAGCCTCCCGATTGCAAGAGCTCCACCTCTAGGCCACTGCACCACTCCTATTAGCCGTGCCGTTCCATCATTATCATCTTCTTTTAACGACCATATAATCCCTTGAGGGTTGGAGTCTAGGCAACTGAATGAAGCGGAGCGTTTACTGGCCGGATGCTCTTCTCGTCACCAATGCAAAGTTTTGTTCAGCAGAGATATTTCTCATCGTGCCCAAAGAGAGAGAAATATCTGCCTCTACCTAGGATCAAACTCACACAGCCTCCTGACTGTGAAGCGAGATCTCCACCTCTCGGCCACCTGAGTAAAAGATATCGGAGAGTAATCAATAAAATGCCACTGAAGTCCCTAAAGAAGATTGGGGCTTTGACAGTGTGGCTGTGGGCTGCCATCTTGACTTTTTTGACCTCCTTCAGATGCAGAGAAGCGCATCGTGGTTTTATCGGTTCTTTTAGCGCTTTCCTGTTAGGCAGGACTTTCTCAAGAGACGGTCGACTTTTCCTTTTCAAAATTTCATTTGGCTGCTTTGCCGAAGAAGCGTGACCGTCACAAAGAAATGGGAGACCTGCACTTAGCTGGAAATAAATTTTCCCCTCTCTTTTTTCTTTTGTTTTGCTTTTATTCGTTATTGAAACAGTGCTTCGTCACAGCCAACACCCAACTTGTCTTCTGGCTGGCTTTCAGCCACCCCCCCCCAAAAAAAAACCCCAACAAAATGAGAAGAAAAAAACAATGAACCAAACTTCACTTTTCATAGAAAGGGTGGGGGGGGGAGGAAGAGAGAACCTTTTTAGAGCAAGCTGCATACATATTTACAATTTGCAGTTTTCTATGTACAAGTCGCGCTTCTATCATACAACTCACTATGCACAGTTTGGTTGTACAAAAGATAGATATATTTCCCGCCCCCCCCCTCCCTCTCCCACCCACCCACCCTGCACTCCCTTGTACAGTTCAAATAACATTGCTCTTCGTTGTCGCCTTATTTTGTGTGGGTGGGTGTTTGCACAAAAGGCAAGGCAGAGAACACTTTAAACTTCAATAGGTTAACATAGCTTCCTCTTATTCCCCCAACCCACCTCTGTCCGGATTGCACAATTTATTTACTTATTCGTTTTAAAAAAGGTGATCGCAAACAGCATGGTTAAGACCTATCGCATGTCACTAAAACAGACGTCAATGTTGCAATGGGCAGAGAGCATGGCTTTTCTCTGAAGCAGACACAGGGCGTGGCGTTTGCTTGGCGTGGAGCTAGTGGTCAGCAGAGACGGTGCTGCACTCTCTGAGACTGGGCTGAGTGATGTGGAGTTGTGAGGGGAGGGTTTGCCAAGATCGATTTGGCACACAAATGTACCCGTAGGTAAATCCGTGAAGATTCCCAGTCATCCGGATACAGGGTAGAGTTGTCTGGGAGCAGAGCCAGGACAACTGGAGTTCCTTCTCCTTTTTTGGTTTGAAATGTTTTGCTGAATCAAAATGAGAAGAGAAAGGAGGAGGAAGAGGGGAAGGAAAAGAAGAAGAATCAAAATGAGAAGAAGAGGAGAAAGGAGGAGGAGGAGGAAAGGAAGAAGAATGAAAATGAGAAGAGGGGAAAGGAGGAGGAGGAAAAGAAGGAGAATCAAAATGAGAAGAGAAAGGAGGAGGAAGAGGGGAAAGAAAAGAAGAGTGAAAATATGAAGAGGGGAAAGGAGGAGGAGGAAAAGAAGAATGAAAATGAGAAGAAGAGAAAGGAGGAGGAAGAGGGGAAAGGAGGAGGAAAAGAAGAATGAAAATGAGAAGAAGAGAAAGGAGGAGGAAGAGGGGAAGGAAAAGAAGAAGAATCAAAATGAGAAGAGGGGAAAGGAGGAGGGGGAAGAAAGGAGAGACGGAGAAGAAGCGGAGAGATGGAAAAGGTGAAGAAGTAGAAGGAAGAGAAGAGAAAGTAGAAAAGGAGGAAGGAGAGAGGAGATGGAGAGAAAGGGGAGAGACAGAAAAGGTGAAATGTAGAACAAAAGGAAGGAAAGAGGAGGAAGAAGAAGAGCAGTCAGGAGGAGGAGAAGGAAGAGGAAGGGGAAAGGCGGAGGAGGAGAAGAAAGGAGAAGAAGAAAAAAGAAGAGAAGAAAGAAGAGGAGGAGAAGAGGAGCTTGGAGAAGCAGCAAAACGTTAGAAACCCCAAAGAAAAGCGATTCAGTTGCCATAACTCGGCTCCCCTTCAGCCTCGTGCCAGGCCACCGATTCAGGCACTCGAAAAGGCGGGGGGGGGGGGCATTGCATTTCCACTAGGGTAGATGCGCACACACAAACACAGTAGGTATCCAGAGAACCCAAGAGAGCGTGCCTGTGTTTGCACACTCACTTACACCCACAAACACACAGAAAGAAATACAAGGCAGAAATCACCTTTCGCAAAGGAAGGAGGGTTTGAGTTTTTGGGGAGTTTGGATCATGAAATCCCTCCCTGGAATGTAACGCTTGCAAACTCCGGCAAGGGATGACGTCTCTGTGTTGTCTTCCAGTGGCATTTGTGCGTCCCTGCGCAGTCCAAGGCAGACTAGGGCAGGGGCCTCCAATGTGGACTTCCAGCACCCCAAAAGCTGGCTGAGGAATTCAGGGAGTTGGAAGACCATAAAGTGGTGTAGGAACTCCTGCTTTGGGGTGGGGGGTTGGGGGTTGGACTAGATGTCCTACAAGATCCCTTCCAACTCTGTTATCTGTAAGTCATAAAGTTGATTTCAGCCTGGTTGAATCACTGCCGAGTTACCTTGTCGGCAGCAAAGGCATCCTAAGCTGAACTAAGATTGGAGGAGGAGGAGGCGATGCTATGGATAAGTAATTTACACAGCTGTAGGAAGGTCTAAAGCACAGCAGCATGAAGTTTTGGGAAGAAGAGACAGGTTGAAGCAAAGGGCTTAGGGCATTTTCTATCCATCTGCACCACATCTGTCTTGTATGAACCTCAGGTAGATCTGGAGCTATCCAAGCAGTGCCAGATAACTTGGCACCTTTGGGAAGTCTACATCTTCAACAACAATTGGACAAGGTATGACTCAAAAGCACAGCCTTTGTGAGGGCTTCACTCTTGCTGAGTTGAAGGACATCAACTTGTATGTCGCGTTCACAAAAGCCATTTTGCACATAAGCTTCCTGAATTTGTGAGCCAACTGCGAAGTTGGTTCCTTCTCTGGGTGTGGTCCTCCAGGGAAGACCCCCGTGTTGGCCAAAAAAAGGAACACTTTTATGGCAGCACTCAAGAAGAAAATGAGAAAGGTTGACTTCTTGGGACTGACCTCAAATCAACTTGGAAAGATCAGATCAGGAGATGTTTCGATGAAACAAAAGTCAAGGGACTGGTCTATCGTTGATGTTCCTCAAGGACTTTCAACGATTGAGTTAAAGATTTGGCTTTGATCGATCGGAGGAGAGAGAAAAAATCCTACTGAAGAGTGAAAGAGAGGAGCTGCAGGACTCTTCACTGCAAGCTAGTTTGCAACGGTCATCCCTTCTTCCCCACAGCACAGACGAGAAATGGAGACAAGATTTGGTTTGAAGGTCCCGTGGCCCCTAAGGAGTTTTTTCTGACTACAAAACTTGAGATTCCAAAGGCAAAAAAAAAACCAACCTGATGGTGGAGCCTCCATGGTCACTTCTAGGCACATCTGGCGGGTTACGCTTTTGATCTATGATACATTGGCCCCCTTCCCAGCTGCGGCTCTCAAAAGCAAGATGTCTAATTGGTGGTTTTCAAAACAAGGCAGCGGATAGAACACACAAAAGTTGTGGTAGGGTGGGTGGGCATCCTTTCTCTTCGACCTTCAGTTTTGTTTGCTTGCCTTATCGGCGGTGCTTGTAAGCTTTGTGTCGATGAGGCCAAGAATAAACCGCATGGGAGCCCACCAAGGTACAAGGGAGAACATCGCCTCCCCTTGTAAGGTATCACATGGACAGACACTGACTGGATCTGAATCTGTTTAAGGCAGAGGCATGATCTTTACTGTGTGGAAAACTGGGCGTGTGGGATGTACACGGGACATGCTTAATTGTTCCTGTCCCAGAAGAACTTTGAGGTTCTTCAAAAATGGACAGCTTTCCTAAGATATAGAAGAAGACTATGTCCCTGACAACTGGCCTGAACAAAAATAAAAGAAATGATTGATTTAATTGTTAATTTTAATCTAATTTTAAAAATGTTATTGCTAATATTAATTGGGTTTGTTTTTGGATACTCTATCTAATTTCCTTTTTAACTTTTGTAATATGTGTTTTTTTTAAATGTTGTACGCTGCCCCGAGTCCTTTGGGAGAAGGGCGGCATATAAATCCAATAAACAAACAAACAAACAAACAATCTAGAGCAGCTTCTAAATGTTGTGGCCCGCCAGCAGAGTAGATTCGGACAGTGAGGAGGTTGGGGAGGAACATGGGCCAGTCCTGGAGTCTGGGGAAGTCTCCGATGAGGGCTCTGTGTCGGAGGCAGAGAGGGGGCCAGGGCCGTCTGACAGTTATCAGCTGCCTTCGGAGCTGGAGATCAGTGAGGCAGAAGAACAGCTGGAGCCTGTTCCCAGTGTGCACATGTGCAGAGTTGCCAGAGTGAACAGATAAGGAACAAGGGTTGACTCAGGAGTAACGCACAGGTGGATGGTGAAAGCCCCCTCGCATAGGGAATAAAGAGGAGCGAAAGGGGAGGGGAGTTTGCAGGAGTTCAGTTCTTTAGGGTGAAGATCTGTTCCTGACTTCTGGCCAAGGAATTGCCGCTACAGCATGGAGTTTGGAAGGCATCAGCCTGGCAGCTCTCCAAGCCTGATAAAAACCTGTAGTTGTGAAATCTCATGAAAGACTGTTAGCCGGGACTTTGCTGGAGAGGAATTCCCTTTAAAGTGAAATAAAGGGGTTTTTTATCGGGACGAGGAGTCGGCTTCGTGCTCTTGGGAGGCCTCAGTCTGAACACTAAAAGCAACTCCTGTGAGCTTGATTTTCTTTGTTCCTTGTGAGATAGTATTTGCTATCAAAGTATTTAGCAAGATCTGGCCTTGTCCCAAGTAGGTTTGGGGGTTTCTTTTTAACAGAGACTGCACTGTGCTTGAAGTCTAGTTGCTTGGACTGGGGTGGATTGGACTAGATCAGGGGTGTCCAAACTTGGGAACTTTAAGACTTGTGGACTTCAACTCCCAGAATTCCCCAGCCAGGACACCCCTGGACTAGATGATCCCTTCCAACTCTGTTAATCTGTTTCGGTTAATTTATTCCCCACATAACCTGTCTATCACCAGAACAGCCTTCCATGTCTGTGCTAACGCATCTTTGACTGCAGGTCCTTCGTCGTCAAGACTTAACTGGGATGGGGGAAGTGGGGACATCATTTCAGCCCCACTGGGCCGAATCCTTCAGCCTCAGAAACTCAGAAATCTTAACAGGTGGAAAACAGAGAGATTCCTCTTAATTCCCCCCCCTCCCAATCCCCGAATCTTTTCTGAGTTTTTTTTTTTTTTTTACACATATGCCAGTTTTGCAAAAAAAATTAAGAATGCATGCCGGAGTTTAATATACTGTAACAAGCAGCTGCATCGATAGGAGAAAATGAAGAGGATGAGTTAGAAGAAGAAGAAAAAAAAATGGTCGGGAAAGCAAACTTCACCGTAGAAACAAATTTAAACCACGTTGGGGCGATGCCAACAGTGTGATATTGTCCTTTTTTCAGCTACGCCAACATGGCTCTGGTCTGCTCCAGAAAAAAAAAACTCAACTACCTGGGATCCTTGGCCTCAAGAATTCAGTAAGAGAAACATCTGACAACTATCCATCGAGGGCAGAATTTCCCAATCTTAGCCACTTTTAAGTAATATGGACTTCCAACATGGCTGTCTGGGGAATGCTGGGGTCTCATAATACCCCACCTCATCCCCTAAACCCATTTTTATCTTACCTAGTAAATCTTTAACGTATTCTGTTAATCATACACCTTCAATGCACACATATTCCCCGTTCTCCACAATTACATTTCTCCATTATTTAAATTAATTTCTCTCACACTTTTTTTTCCTTTATCTCACCCCCACCCCCGTGTAGATCCTCCCGCGCATGACATCTCATAGACGACAATGTATCACATGTTCATAACCACTGTACCATGCCTCCTTTCAAGTAACCGTCATTTCCAACTACAGAGTCTCGCTAAAGACTTAACATGACCCGAGACCTCTGACACCATTGTTGAGTCTAGGTAGACGCCCACCTAAAGTGTTCTGAACTCTACCAGTCGCCACTCCTGCAGAGATGGCCTCTCTCCCCATTAGCGAACACCATGCGTCGAGCTTGATGTAAGAGTCGTGGTGTGATAATGTAGTGTGAATATCCAGATGCTCGCCTATACGATGAATTACATATTAACACATTTAAGTAATTATACCTCACGAGATGCACACTCCTAATACTATATACTCACACGACTGATATCCATAATCTAAACTTAGAGTTATAATAGTATGTAAAAATGTCACATACATAGAGCTAGTGCATTAAGAAATGATCATAGAATAACACAGCTCAGTATAGCTCGACTGTATGTGTGAGCTTGCTCCCCGTTTGTCCCTATCACTCCTTCCGCTACATCTTTTGCTGATGTCTTCTCCTAGCTCGACCATGAATCGACTAAGCCCTGTGCTCAGAACGCTGTGAGAACCCCCCCTCCACATTATTAAACTCAAATCAAGTCCCCTCAAATCCTCAGCGTATTCTAGCACACCCATTGCACCCACACCTCAGATCTACGCTCTCGATAGAGTCTGACGACCATCCTGACTCATCATCGCCCTATACACACACTGTGAGATCCACCACTCACAACCTTCGTGCTTTAGACACTCAAGATGGTATACACCCTCAAGCAAACGGAGTGTACTTTGCCCGCACCTAAGTCAATAGGTGTACGCCTCGACATGCACTCACTCCAGATCCCAGCGATGTCAGATTACTAGATTTTACGCTTGAGTATCACAATATCCTCCGCCCACCCCCGGCACGCCACGCACGCACTCCCTCTCGCCACGTACTACTGGCCTTTACCCTCCTTGCTCCAACCAGACTGTTTCCTGTGTCCTCATATCAGATCGAAGCCTTGAACCCCACACGTGAGCCTCCCAATTCTTTCAAAGTCTCTATATCTTAAGTGAATCTCGGTCACGATCACTTGTCACACATCTCTCTCGCCTTGCTGCCTGACAGATAGAGTCTAGCCAATACATGATCTACCATGTGCACTACACGTACAAATCGTCTCCTCAGAGCTAACTGCTGCCAGTACACAAAATGTGCGTGATTGCTGAAGCCAGCACTCACTCCTCTCACACTCTACAGAGTTCCTGTCACACGCCTCCATCCAATTCATGTCTGCGTCCTGATAGAGACTCAATTCTTTCCCACTCGACCTCGACAGTGTCCTCTCGTCAAATCCCACTGTCGCTCCCCCACCTATCTCTTGTGAGTGTCAACTCTCGTCGCGCCCTACGTATCCTCCTGGCCGCGCGCGTCACAGAATATGCATCACTTTGTGATCTCTACGCGACCCTACCTAGCGCTTTACACCAGCAACTGGCACTATGCGCTACTGTCTAGCGGGACCTCCAGCGTTTGCGCCACTTACAGATCTCTGAGTTGTGATAATAACTCTGAACACATGTGCCTGACGACTCTGTTGTTCACACGCAATGTCTCTCTCGCTCGGGCCAGGCCTTACACTATCTGCGCTCCGATTCTCTTCAGCCCCAAGAGTGTACGCAGAACTTTCGGCTGACCACAGATTGTTACACAGATAGTTTAACTAGACCCTAGCCATCTCACTCTAGACTTCATGTAGGCCAAAGACTCTGCAGTGTGCGCTCTCACAGTGCTCCTCCGTCCATCTGGACATCTTCTCTCGCCATCCTGTTACATGTACCCCACCTGCATATGTGTACCTCCTCTGATACAACTCCACTCTGCCAGTCATCTCTGGGTACTCTGACAACCTTGTGTGAAAGAATTTAGGAAATCCCACATCACTGATGATTGTGTGTGTCTTACTCCTCGCTACACCATGCATCATCAGGTACGCGATATAACATAGGGTCATGTTCACTTTCTGTCGTGATAGTAAGTCTAGAGAGACTCTTCGCACCAAGTCTACTATCTAAGAGAGTCCCTCTAAGCTCAGATCGAGTAGATGCTGCCTGTCCTATCCCTACGAGGGACAGTTATCATCTATTGTTGCTTAGCTCCTATTGTACCGCGCGCGCACGTAATATTCTGTCGTGTACATGGCGTGATACGTCTCCATTAATGTGGCGTCGCGCTTGATTGGGTTTACAGAAATCGTGTGTATCGTATATAGATAAGCCTAGTCTCGCACTGTCCATAGCTAAATCCACGCCTAGCATGGTTAAGTTGTAAAGACTCAGTTGTGCGCTGATCTCTGTCTAATCTATATAACGCTACCGCCCAGGCCTAGAGACCCCGGCTTACGTGAGACTGATATAAAAGAGAGGCGTAGGAATAGAGAGAGTACTGTGCTCGGTGTCGACAGCATTGATAATTGAGTATGTCAGAGATGGTCTGTTCGCGCACTTAGAGTGGTATCAAGATCATAACATAGAAATAGCTTATAAAACACAAAAACACCCCAAATTAATTGTGTTCTATCCTTTTGGCCTATCCTCTTCAAGCCGGAGATACTCTCGCACCAGAAGCTACTGTTGCTCAATGCTCACGCCAGTGCAGATAGACACGTGCAGAATAAGACAATCATACAATCAGTAGGACATTGTATTCCTTTCAGATGTATCGTGATTGTTCTGTAGAAAGTGCATCACAGGAGAGTCAAACGCTGAAGTTGACTGTCAGCATAAGAGTGTTGGATACCTCGCGTCCTGGGCCGGCTCTGCGACGTGATGTAGGCGGATAGACTTGTGGTCCTGTGTGCACACGTATGAGAGAGGCCTTCGCTGATCGCTCCGTGCTTTACTTGTGACTGAGCACAGTCCTGATGCTCCGCAACGATTATGCTAGGAGGCGTGAGGAAGCGCGGCTGCCCTTGATGTCTATCTGCGAGTTTTTGCTGCTGTTTCTAAGTTACTACTCGAGCCTATGTGTGTCCGTGTCTGCACGTTCGATGTGTCTATAGGGTGGAGGTGTGTCGTGTTTTAGTTTTTAAATACCCCTGATCTTTGCACAGATGAGTGCTAAGTGTGTAGAGAGGAGAAGAATGCTGTGACATGGGGTGATGCGCTCGAACCCTCAGAGAGCTGCCAGCCATCGTAAACAAGAAGAGTCTGTTGTGCTACCTAAGGGGTAGCATGGGTGTTTGTCGCAAGTCTTAACTGTCCTCAACATGAGAGGTCGGAGTCACTGCTGTTGCCACTGAGGCAGTGCCGTGCGCGATGCGCCGGTGACTATTCGTCGTTTCGTTCCTCAGGTAGCCACCCCTCAGAATACGAAGCACTATCTCGCAGATCCGAGTTTTGCGTAGTAAATATGGTCACGCTGTTGAACGCACTCTCTTCCGCTCGTTGGGCGAGATAGAATGAGCTTGGCTTACCATTCGGGTTCCCGAGAGTGCGCGTGTTTGCGTCATACTGTGAGAGATACCACTTCAAGCTTTGTATCTCACGGTTTTTAGCGGTTTCACGCTCTTCCCACGCAGATGGCATTTCTATGCGTTCTGTAGTTGTGGCTGTTGGGCGGGCGCGTGGCGCAGAACGGCTGGAATCAACTGCCACAACTCTTATCCTGCCTGGTCCAGCGTTGGTGGTGGGGAAATCTTAGAAGAAGGTGTCCTAGGTGGCAGAGTAGCGATACAAAGCCCAAGAAAGGTGGCACCGCGCTACCTGTCCTATTTGCGCGTAGAAAAGGTCTCTCCGTGACAAGGGGTTGTATTGGAAACGGCGTTGACCTGCAGGATGATGCAGGAAGGAGGGATATAAACGGCGTTTGAGGGAGGTCCTCGCATCGCCTGTAAGTATGCTATGGTGTAGGAGAAGAGAGTTGTTTAGAACGCTGTGTGGTGTGTGGCTAGAAGAGAAAAGCAGAGTGTCGGGCGGAGAGCTCCTGCCAGTGTATAGTAAGACCCGTTGTCAGCTGCTTGTCCCGCACTTCGCAGAGTTCAACACCAGGAAGTACCCTGCAGCGCGTCTTTGTTGAGTGACTGGGCCTGTGCTCTGGAAGGCAGAAGAAATGGTCCTCAGCACCACAGAATCCCATCTAAGGGGGAGTTCATAACTCTTGGAAAGTTGTGGGGCGACCAGAACAATCTGGAACTAAACGCACTGAAAACTGTAGAAATGGTGGTAGATTTTAGGAGAACCTCCCCCCCCCCCCAAATACTTCCACCTCTTACAATACTAGACATCACAGTATCAACAGTAGAAAACTTCACGTTTCTAGGTTCTATCATATCTCCAGACTTAAAATGGACACCTAACATCAAAAACGTCATCAAAAAAGCACAACAAAGAAGGTTCTTTCTGCGTCAACTCAGAAAGTTCAAACTGCCCAAAGAGTTGCTGATTCCCTTCTACAGAGGAATGATTGAGTCTCTCATCTGCACCTCCATAACTGTCTGGTTTGGCTCTGCAACCCAACAAGACAGACAGAGACTTCAGAGGAGAATCAGAACTGCAGAAAAAACAATGGCTACCATCCTGCCTTCCATTGAGGACCTGGACACTGCACCAGTCAAAAAGAGGGCTGTGAAAATATCGACAGACCCCTCACATCCTGGACATAAATTGTTTCAAGTCCTACCCTCAAAACAACGCTATAGATCACTGCACACCAGAATAACTAGACACAAGGACAGTTATCCCCCGAACGCCATCACTCTGCTAAACAAAGAATTCCCTCAACACTGTCAAACTATTTACTAAGTCTGCATACTATTACAATTAGTCTTCTCATCGTTCTTATCCCCCATCTCCTTCCACTTATGACTGCAGGACTGTAGCTTAAGAACTTCCACAATGATGAAGAAGGGAAGTCCAGGTGTCATCAGGGCTAACTCATCATCTTCATACACACATCAGCCTACCTTCTCAAAGGGATCTGCTGTCCTGCTTCCACATGCCAATATTGAATGAGACTTACATCTCATTCAATCCAAAGCTTTCCTACAACATTCCCACGTAAGGTTTTGTTGGGCCAAGACAGAAGACCCATTTGTCACTTGAGGACTTCTTTAGCTACAGAGATTGAACCCAAGTCTCCTCATTCCAGGTCCAGTCCTTCAACCACGCCACCTTGATGGCCCTCTTTTGTATTTGGGCCACCTTCTACTCTCCCGGTTGCTATGACTGACAATGCATTTCCCAGCCAAGCTGATGTGTGGTTTGCCTGTTCAACACATTTATCTCCAACTCCACCTGTTTGTAGAAGTGCAGACAGAGATGGGTGATGGAGTGAAGTGAGTCATCAGCCTAGAGTCGTCACATTGCCACAAACACTCTAAACCCCAACCCTTCCAGACTTTAATTGATCCTTATAAAGTGCCAATTTAGTGTTGAACTTCACTTGGCCAGATTCTCGTGGGGGTGGGGGGGTGGGGCTTGAACATGCCACGACCTAACCCGATTCTCTGCGCCTGGCACTCCTGGGAATTGCAAACCCGGTGTCGAAGGAAGCGCTAGTACCTGTGGATGATGGCCTGTCCTCCCAAACCCGGTTGGTTAGAGGCGTCCTCCTGTTACAGTCCCCGTCGGAGTGAACGGATGAAACGGATGGAGGCCTCTCGGTGGTGGAGGACAGGCCGGGCGCTGGAGATCTGGCCTTCCGACTGTTCGCTCGGGCGGCGGCCTTTGGTTTCCCCCCTCCTGTAGGGGGAAAAAAAAAAGAAAACATTTTTCGAACTCCCGGGAGAAAGTCATACTACGTCAGGGGTGTCAAACTCAAGGGCCGTGGGTCAGATCCGGCCCATGGTGGGCTTAGAACTGGTCCGCGGGACGGCCATGGACACTGTGTCCCGGGGTGTGGGTCTGCGCTCTGCCAGCGAAAATGGAGCTCAGGTGGGCTGCGAGCCAGAGGGTTGCAGGAGGCCATTGGAGCTGAAAACGGACGTTGGGAGCCTGTTTTCGCTGGCCGAGGGTTGCAGGAGGCTGCTGCAGCCTAAAACGGATCTCAGGAGCCTGTTTCCGCTGGCAGAGCGCTTGGCCCACCATAGGAGCCCCTGACATAAGTGACATCGAGCTGGCCACGCCCCCCGCCCCACCCGAGGTCAAACACAACCCTGATGCGGCCCTCAATGAAATCGAGTTTGACACCCCTGTACTACGTCAAACCAGTGGAAAGGTTTGGTGCCCTCCCAACGCATCTTCCCAGGGACCTGGCCACAACAGAACAACGAGGCTTAGCAGGTAGCAGGAAAAAGAGAGAGAGAGAAGGCTGAGAAACAAAGAAAGCCCCCCCCATTTCACCCCAATGACAGGTAGTCCTTGACTTACGACCACAACAGAGGCCAACCTTTCTGCTGTCAAGAGAGACTTTTGCTAAGTGGGTTTTGCCCCATTTTACGACCTTTCTGTGCGGTTGTTGTTAAGTGGCTGCTCAAAGTTAGTCCCTCGGTCGTTAAGCTTCCCCGTGGACTTTCGCTTGCCAGAAGGTCACGAAAGCAGATCGCAGCAACGGTCAAAAATATGAACCAGTTGCCAAGCGTCTGAATTTTGATCTCGTGAGATGCAGCAAAGGTCGTAACTGTGAAAAAACCGTCACTCGACAAACTGTTGTAAGCCGAAGACTCTCTGTATTAACTCCCAAAGTTTGCCAAGGATCACAGGAGGGGGCTGTAGCGTATTAGACCCTAGCAAAATTTGGGGCTAACAGCTGTCCCCTCCTGAAATTAGAATAGATAGAGCTGGAAGGGACCTTGGAGGTCTTCTAGTCCAACCCCCTGCTTAGGCAGGAAACCCTAGACCACTTCAGACAAGTGGTTATCCAACATCTTGAAATGAAAGGCATCGCTCTGGCTCCAAAGATTAACGGTTCTCAAAATAAGATCTGAAGGCGAAGCTCTTATGAAAATAGGGAGGGGGCCGGTGTTTTCTCCCAAAATTTTTACCCCCAAAAAATTTGCAGGCAGGGGCAGAATTATCTGGAAGAATATTTGGAGAAGATTATGTCTCTTTGGTGTAGACCTGGGAGGAGGAGCGAGGACAAGGCCTTCTCTCTCTGCTCTGCTTCCGATGGGTTGGGGGCCCAGGTGCATACTAGATCTATGGCGATATTGGCAACTCTTTGGCCAACAGCAGCATAGAACCCAGGATCTGAATCCGTTACATCTATTGGGACCATTTCTGCCCTAACTAATGACCGTCACGTACGACTCCATGGGAGTCTGTAAGGAAAGTGGGGTGAGTGGCCCAGAGAGATTCCTCTTTGGTCTTCAAGGATATGACCACATGAAGGGCACCAATGGCCATCGCTCCAAAGCCTAGCCTGGAAGTTCAGAAGGCCACCGTCATGTTCTCTATCAATAAAGGAGAATATTTGTAACTCAGTCTGGGAATGAGGAGCCCTTGGTGCTCTCTAAGCTGGGTTCTTTTCTTGGAGACGTTTCAATACCCAACTAGGTAACATCAGCAGTGCTAGAAGGAATGGCGTTTGTGGAGTGGTGGAGGAGGAGGCCTTAGGGCCCTTCGTGCTCTCTAATCGGAGTTCTTTTCTTGGAGACGTTTCAACACCCAACTAGGTAACATCATCAGTGCTAGAAGGAATGGCGTTTGTGGAGTGGTGGTGGTGGAGGAGGCCTTAGGGCCCTTGGTGCTCTCTAAGCTGGGTTCTTTTCTTGGAGACGTTTCAACACCCAACTAGGTAACATCATCAGTGCTAGAAGGAATGGCGTTTGTGGAGTGGTGGGGGAGGAGGCCTTAGGGCCCTTGGTGCTCTCTAATCGGAGTTCTTTTCTTGGAGACGTTTCAACACCCAACTAGGTAACATCATCAGTGCTAGAAGGAATGGCGTTTGTGGAGTGGTGGAGGAGGAGGCCTTAGGGCCCTTGGTGCTCTTTAATCGGAGTTCTTTTCTTGGAGACGTTTCAACACCCAACTAGGTAACATCATCAGTGCTAGAAGGAATGGCGTTTGTGGAGTGGTGGTGGAGGAGGCCTTAGGGCCCTTAGTGCTCTCTAAGCTGGGTTCTTTTCTTGGAGACGTTTCAACACCCAACTAGGTAACATCATCAGTGCTAGAAGGAATGGCGTTTGTGGAGTGGTGGAGGAGGAGGCCTTAGGGCCTTTGGTGCTCTCTGAAGTTGGTTCTTTTGTTGTAGACGTTTCACTACCAACAGCGGTGGGTTTCACTTATTTTTAGCACCGGTTCGCTGGGCGCGCGCACTGTCCACACATACACCCGGCCTTCCACGCATGCACCCAGCGTCAAAAACATGGCTAAATAGGATGGCATAGTGCCGGGGCAGATCTCCGCTACAGGTTTGCCCAAACCGTTCCGAACCGGCTGAATGCCACCTCTGAATACCAAACAGTGATCAGCTCGTGCTGGCACTGATAATGTTACCTAGTTTGGCTAATGAAACGTCCCCAAGAAAACAAGGAAGCTCAGAGAGGACCCAGATCCTCTCAAAATGTTCCATTCAACCACAGCAGCTTCTCCTCGATTTGTACCACCCGTGCTTTCATTTTGCACGATGGATCGTCCTCCACTTACAACCGTAAAGGATTGTCCTCTCCTTGCAAGTCGTAAAATTGAGGGACCCGTGCGATCGGACTAGATTTTACGGCTGTTTTTTTTCTGCACTTGTTGTGAAGTGAAAGAGACGTACTTGTAGTCCTTTGAGTTACGGCCACAACTGACACCCCCCCCCCCAATTTCCCATTGCTATGCGAGACAGCTGTCAATTTTGCCCCATTTGATGACCTTTCTTGCCACGGTTCTTAAGTGGAACCACTGCAGTTTGTTCAGTTAGCAATGCGGTCGTCGAACGAATCAGGCTTCCTCGTGGGTTTTACTTGTCGGTAGGTCGCAAAAGTGAATCACGTGACTCCGGGGATCAGTGCAACCGTCATAAGTACATGCCAGTTGCCAAGGGTCCGAATTCTGATCATGTGACCACGGGGATTCTGCAACGGTCGTTCAGTGTGAAAAACGGCCGTACGTCCCTGTTTTCAGTGCCGATGTAACTTTCAACGTTCACTAAACAGAACGGGTTGTGAGTCAAGGACTATATGTACCCTTTATCCTCCGTCTCCAAGGGGTTGGCATTCCTCTCCCTTATCCCGGGCTGCTTGGGGTGTGAACGAGGGGGTGGGCTGCTGGGGGATTGGCAGGAGTTTCGGGAGAACCTCTAGCTAAGATTCTGTGCCGTTCGGACAACCCCCAAATCCCACTGCTGGCTGGCCCCGCCCAACCCACCCCGCTCCTCCAGGGGTCACCACGTGGCCCATTTTGGATGCAGGTAAGTGTAGGGTGCACGCAGAGGCTCGGGAGGGCAAAAAAAGGGCCTACTGGAGGTTCGCGGTCTCCAGAGCCCGGGGAGGCCGTTTTTGACCTCCCGGAGGCTCGAGAGAAGCCTCCGGAGCCCAGGGAGGGCAAAAACGCCCTGCTGTGGTGCAGGAGGCCACCATGGCCACACCCACCCAGCAATTGGGCAGAGAACCCCTTGCTAAAATGTTTGAAGACCCACCCCTGGGTGTGAACCCCAGCGCACTTCCCTGACACCCCCACCTTTCCAACAACGTGTTTGTGAGGATACAGAGCGGTCAACGGGGGGAAAAAACGAGAACGGGAAAAAAAAAAGAGAAGACAGCCGAAAGGGTCAGTGGTTTACGGAAAGCCAGCGACGGGGTTACGTTGGCTAAGCGCTCATCGACACACACACACACACACACACAGAGAGAGAGAGACCAAAGAAACCCAGGGAGGAATTAATCGGCGGCATGACACGACACGAACACACAACACAACACACAGGAGAAGAATGGAAGGAAGGAAGGAAGGAAGGATGGGAGACAGAGAGAGGATTAATGACGTCAAACGCAACTGAGCCGACCTGGCGTGGAAGAATGAATCTCGTCAATCTGTCCTTCAGCAGAGGTTACAGGCAGAACAGCGGGCAAGCTTGGGCTGGCATTCAGAGGGTTAAAAGCATTGGCACTGAGAGGAGCGGGCTCGTCCCACCGATGGTCATATTTACCCATGAGAGCCTTTCTGATAATGGCCTCCAGCCCCATGTTGGAACTGGGGTTTTCTTGGACCGCCTGGCTCCTACAACTGATTAACCCTGGGGGGGGGGGGGTACGGAAGGGAGGGAGGGAGGAGAGGGAGGGAGGGGTTCGGGGTGGGGAAGGAAAAATGGGGCGTACCGAGGAAGAAAATCGGAGAGGCGGGAGGGAAGAGAACAAAGGAAGGGAGAAACAAAACTGTCAGCACATCCTTTGCGAAACGACACAACGCTGTTGTGTTTAAGTTCTCCTCTTCCCCCCACCAAACCCTGCGACGCAGACCACACTTGGCCTGGCCCTAAGTTCTGGAGATGTTCTCCCCCCACTCCCCCCCCGGGGGGGAAGAAGGCAGGAGGAGGCATGGGCTTTGCTTGTTTCTGGAGTGCTGCGTTTGAGCCCACCCGTCGACCGCAGAGTTTCTTTCTCAAGGCTAAAGGCAAGGAGGTGGGGAGGAAGCTGGCTCGCACTCAGACCTTGGCATGGCTTCATCTTGGCTTTTTGTGAGGGGGCGCTGAGCTTAAGCGGGTTCAGATGTTGCCAGTGTTTATGGTCTTCCTCTCTCATAGTGCCTGTTCTGACTGAGGCTTCCCAAGAGCAGGAAGCAAACTCCTGGTCCCAACAAAAAACCCTTTTATGAATTGACTGTGAATTCTGCTCATTCACATCCAGCAAAGTCTTTCGAGGGAGGATTTACAGTCACAGACCTTATCTGGCTTGGAGAGCTGTCAGGTTGATATCTGCAGAACCTGTCAAGGAGTCTCCTGCAAACTCCACTCCCCTTTCGCTCCCCTTTTATTTCCTCTGGGAGGGGCCATTCATCGTCCACCTGTGGCCCCACCCCCAAGTCAAGCCCTGTTCTTTAGCTGTTCCCTTTGTCTGGCAACTCTGCGCATGCGCTCACAGGGAACATGCTCCAGCTGTTCGTCTGCCTCACTGATGTTTGATTCTGAAGGCAGCTGATAACTGGCATACGGCCCTGGCCCCCTCTCTGCCTCCGACACAGAGCCCTCATCAGAGCCTTCCCCAGACTCCAGGACTGGCCCAGGTTCCTCCCAAAACCTCCTCACTGTTTGAATCTGCTGCCAGCTCCACTGGTGGACCACAACAGTGCCTCTCTGGTGGGGGTGGGGGGCTTCTGATTGCAGTGGATGTTGACCGCAGGGCAAAAAAATGGAGGGGAGGGTTCACCCAGATCTACTCTACCCATGGGACATCCTCATTGTCATCAGAAGTGACTTCTTCTGATGTCCTTGTTCTAGACAGAAAGACTGGTGGGCAATCGTTGTTTCACCGTCTTCTATGGAACAAGGGACAATCGCAATCTTTGGGAAGGAAACGCAACGTTTTCGCAGTAGCCTGATGCTGTGGCTCAGGACACCTTGGGTCTCGCCTTGAATATGGTAAAAAAAAATAAGTGGCTGCCAGAGGTCACGGGAGGGCTCCAAAGGGTTTGGTGGGACTCCTCCACGTTCCTTGAGATACATGGACAATACCATTGGTCAAGCCCTTCACCTTCTGGTGGATACCTTGGCCGGTGGAGTTCCCCCACTGCAAATATGATTTCAGTGTAATATGAAGACAGAAAGGAAACGCAAAAAAATAGTAATATTTTGAGGGTTCCTTTTGCGAAAACAAGATGTCTCCAAAGGTTTCTTTTAGTCACTTCCCAAACCGATGTTCTTAAACTCTAACCAGGGGAGGTATTCACTTACCTTCCCTAAAAAGATAAAGGTAAAAATTCCCCTCGCACATCTGTGCTAGTCGTTCCCGACTCTAGGGGGCGGTGCTCATCTCTGTTTCAAAGCCGAAGAGCCAGCGCTATCCGAAGACGTATCCGTGGTCATGTGGCCGGCATGACTCAACGCCGAAGGCGCACGGAACGCTGTTCCCTTCCCACCAAAGGTGGTCCCTATTTTTCTACTTGCATTTTTTAACGTGCTTTCCAACTGCTAGGTTGGCAGAAGCTGGGACAAGTCACGGGGGCTCACTCCGTTACGTGGCACTAGGGATTTGAACCGCTGAACTGCCGACCTTTCTGATCGACAAG
This sequence comes from Natrix natrix natrix, assembly GCA_029891615.1. Lineage (NCBI taxonomy): Eukaryota > Metazoa > Chordata > Lepidosauria > Squamata > Natricidae > Natrix > Natrix natrix. Next base: position 2,062,637 of record JAKRSK010007778.1, read on the forward strand.
CTCAGCGTCTTACCCACTGAGTCATCCCGCCCCTTGCACGCGCCTCCTCATCCACGCATGCGCTCAGCTTTCCGTGCATGCCCTTTGGCTAAACAAAAGTGCCCAAATGGGATGGCATAAAGCCAGGATGGGTGGGAGGGACCACCTGTGATTTCCACAACTGGTTTGTGCAAACCAGTCCGAACTGGCAGAATATACCACCTCTGACTCTAACCCACCTATACTTGACCGTAGATTGCCTTGAGGTCAACAGAAGAATGGCTACCACGTCCCTTAACTGGGAGCATTCAAAACGGAGGGACTGGTCTTATCCCAACTTCAATGCCACCTGGGACAAAGTGCCCTCATAAAATCAGTTCCTGGTCACCCATGGGAGGGGGTTCCGTCCACCAGCTACGCCCATTTTCCCCAATTCCTTCTCAGTTTCCCTGCAGCCTTTTTTCCCCCTCATCAATTTTGGGGTCGAGGCCAAGAGGACATCAGCTGAGCGGGAGGTACTGTCTGTCTCGGGATCTATGGGATCTGTCGTTGATGGTGGTTGTGTGTCGCGATTGTGAGTCATCAGAAGCCATGCAGTTAAGGTGCGGCAATGCATAAAGACCAGAGAAGGCACTAAGGGGCAGCTGTTTGCCCAAGGTTCCCAGGGAAAGAGGGGATGATAAAATGTAATTAAATGAGTCTAAGAGACAGAGGTTGAGGAACAAGGAAGGGGTGATTTTTTTATATTTTTTGAAAACATGAACAATCCAACCGATCGTTGGCCTTCCTCCCTGCAAAACCATTTGTGAACATCCATCTCCCTTTCTAAGTGTTATAAAGGATTTTCAATCTTCTGTTGTAGGAGAGCTGAACTAGCTTTAAAGATAAAGGTTCCCCTCGCACATATGGGCTAGTCGTTCCCGACTCTAGGGGGCGCTGCTCATCTCCATTTCAAAGCCAAAGAGCCAGCACTATCCGAAGACGTCTCCATGGTCATGTGGCCGGCATGACTCAACACCGAAGGCATACGGAAACACTGTTCCCTTCCCACCAAAGGGGGTCCCTATTTTTCTACTTGCATTTTTATGTGCTTTCGAACTGCTCGGTTGGCAGAAGCTGGGACAAGCCGCGGGAGCTCACTCCATTACGTGGCGCTTAGGGATTCAAACAGCCAAACTGCCGACCTTTCTGATCGACAAGCTCAGTGTCTTAGCCACTGAGCGTCCCTTTGAACTAGCGGTCCATAAATGGCAGCTTTCAAAAGTCACCCCCAACCTTAGGTGCCGAGTGGGCCCCAAAGAGAGCACCATCCAGGTAGGGAAAAAAGCCAAAAAGGCCAGGTGCAAAAGAGTTCTAGTAGTTACCTGTTCCTGCCATTGCTGGCATGTAAAAAATCTCTGTTCCAGGTTGTCCAACATCTGGAAGGAAGACCAAAGAGAAACACCTTAGAGGAGACCACATCTGAAGAAGAAGTCCTACTACAATTTCAGAACATCAGGGATTTTTTGCAAGGGGGGGGGAAAATCTTGGTGTTACCAAGAATTGGGGGGGGGTGAGAAAAGTGAAATGAAATGTCTTCATATCAAGACCAGAGCCTGATCAATGTTTTACATGGACAAAAGAACTACTGGTTTTTTTTTTTGAACTTACGACTAATCATTTAGGGACCATTCAAGGTCATGATGGACCTCCAGAAAGATACTTACAACTGGGTTCAAAAGTTCAATGGCCAGAGGCTCCCTTGTGGCCATGTGACCCACAGGTTGGATGGTCAACAACCAGACCGCCTTTATGAACATTTGCAGCATCCCGTGGTCGTGTGACCACATTTTATAACAGCTTGGCCAAAAGCCTTCATGGACTTCTGGTTTTCAGGAAAACTGGCCCAGGCTGAACAAACAGGTGGCCCGATTAATTCTTCAGCATATCTTAATTTTATTACAATTTTTTTTTCAAATATTCCAGAGAGCTGCATATACATACATACATACATATGAGATAGATAGATGGTAGATAGATAGATAGATAGATAGATAGATAGATAGATAGATGGATGGATGGATGGATGGATGGATGGATGGATGGATGGATGGATGGATGGATGGATGGATGGATGGACAGATAGATAGATAGATAGGTATGGATGGATAAATAGAGATAGATAGATAGATAGATAGATAGATAGATAGATAGATAGATAGATAGATAGATAGATAGATAGATAGATGATAGATAGATATAGATAGGTATGGATGGATGAATAGATAGATAGATAGATAGATAGATAGATAGATAGATAGATAGATAGAGATGGATGACGGACAGAGAAAATGAGTGGATGATAGAAGATAGATAGATAGATAGATATAGATAGATAGGTATGGATGGATGAATAGATAGATAGATAGATAGATAGATAGATAGATAGATAGATAGATAGATAGATAGATAGATAGAGATGGATGACGGACAGAGAAAATGAGTGGATAATAGATGATAGATAGATATAGATAGATAGGTATGGATGGATGAATAGATAGATAGATAGATAGACAGACAGACAGACAGACAGACAGATATAGATAGGTATGGATGGATGGATGGATGGATGGATATAGATGATAGATAGATAGATAGATAGATAGATAGATAGATAGATAGATAGATAGATAGATAGATAGATAGATAGATAATGGATGGATGAAGAAAGATAGATAGATAGATAGATAGATAGATAGATAGATAGATAGATAGATAGATAGATAGATATGGATGAATGAATAGATAGATAGATAGATAGATAGATAGATAGATAGATAGATAGATAGATAGATAGATGACAGACAAAGAAAGATGATGAATAGATGATAGATTAGATGGATGGATGGATGGATGGATGGATGGATGGATGGATGGATGGATGAGTGGGTAGATGGGTAGGTAGGTAGATAGATGACAGACAGTCAGACGAAGAATTGAGTGACATTCTTACTGTATTCCGCCTCATTCCGGTTGCTCGTGCTGAGTTTTTTGATGATCTCCTGCTTCTTGGATTTCACCATGGCGGAATTGCTCTCTGTCAGTTTGCTGAAGAATGCTGGCGGTTGGATGCTGTTTCCAGGGGATCGGGTGCAGCCTCTGCGGGATTGAAAAGAAGAGCGTGTCCGGCCTGGAAGCCTTCTTGGGCATTGGATCTTCAGGGCTGCCACATTTAGTGTGGGGGAAATTGGGAGGGGGGGATTGTATGGAGCTGGAGAGATACATAGGCATAACAACATTCCTTTCTCCAAGAGTCAAGGACATCCTGCCCTGCACCTGGAAGGGTGTGACTGGGAGGCATCTCCAGTTGGGATGGTGCCTGTTTGGACCATGGGACGGACATGTGGGTGCTGGGCAGGGACTTGGACTTTCTTTTGGGTGGGGAAAACCTGGAAGCTTTCAGATTTGGGTTTTCCCAGATGTGCCAGTAGGACATCTCTAATAAAATGGAACTTTGAGGAACTTCTAGCCTCGGAGTCTTCTTTCGTTGGGGGTCTTACTTGGGACCCTGACACAGCGAGTCCTTTGCAGCTGACCCTCCAAGCCATGCCATCGCCTGCTACGCTGTCCACCCAGCGGCTTACCTCAGCTCCAGCTGCTCGGCCTCACGGTACACAATGGGGTAGGCGCTGTTTCGGACACGCTCGGCTTCTCCGTTTCCCTCGGGCGGAGAAATCGGCTCGATGCAATTGTCCGAAGATGGGATTTTAATCTGCTCGGGGGACCTGTGGGAGGTTAAGAGCGAGAAGGTGAGACTCGGGCAACAAGAACCGTGTGAAACCATGGGCGGGTTGGTTGTGGGGCTCATTTTGGGTTGAGAACTGTCCGTTCTTCCATTGGGTGAGACGGGGCAGAAAAGGCCTTTTAATGGATGAAGATCTGGAGAGTGAAGGACCAAAAACGAGAATTGCAACAAAGAGCGTTCTTTGAAGGAGAAGGTGAGAGAATCAAAAAAATATATAAGCCAGGTATGTTCCAAACTGGACTTTGTTTTCCCTTGAAAACATTTCGCTTCTCATCCAAGAAACTGAAGAAACTTCTCAAAGGAAACAATATCTTCAAGGAAAAACACGTCTTTGAACCCTCTTTCAAACCAGCTGTCCTCTCTGTCCAAAATGTGGACTTTGCTGCCTTCAAAAGAGCGACTTTTGTCTCTTAACTGCAGACGGACTGCTGAATCTTGTCCTGATGGTTTTGTTCCTTTATGTTGTGCCATGTGTTTATGAAGTGCTTGCTTTGTTTCCCCAATGCACAGGGCTCCCTGCATTATGCTCAAACCCATGCAAATGGCCAGTCCTCTGCAAGGAGAATAAATCCTTCCATTCCTCACCATCCCAGTCAGAGCTGAAGAAGCCTTCTTGGATGAGAAGCGAAACATCTTCAGAGAAAAACAAGAAAGCCCAGTTGCCTCCTGAAAAGGCACTTCTGGGACAACCGCGACCCGGATGACTGAGAATCTCTATAGACATGTAGGTCAGGTTTGGACGGGTATCTCCTTCAAAGTTTGCACCACTGGGGTTTCTTTTTGACACTCTATGATCCTTGAAGGCTCCCTCTGCAGTGAGAACATGACCCCTGCCTGGTTCTCTCCACAAATCTTGATGTTGTTGCCAGCTAGCGGCCAGCAGAGCTGGTAGCAGATTCGGACAGTGAGGAGGTTGGGGAGGAACATGGGGCAGTCCTGGAGTCTGGGGAAGGCCCTGTGGAGGGCTCTGCGTCGGAGGCAGAGATGGGGCCAGGGCCGTCTGACAGTTATCAGCTGCTCAGTGGGGCAGAAGAACAGCTGGAGCCTGTTCCCAGTGTGTGCATGCACAGAGCTGCCAGGAGAAGGGAACAGCTAAAGAATAGGGCTTGACTCAAGAGTAAAGGCACAGGAGGACGGTGAATGGCCCCTCCCATGGGGAATAAAGAGGAGCGAAAGGGGAGTGGAGTTTGCAGGAGGCAATTAGTTCAGGTGAAGATCTGTTCCTGACTTCTGGCCAAGTAATTGCTGCTACAGCGTGGAGTTTGGAAGATATCGGCCTGGCAGCTTTCCAAGCCTGATAAAGGTCTGGAGTTGTGATATCTCATGAAAGATTGTTGGCCGGGACTTTGCTGGAGAGGAATTCCCTTTAAACTAAATAAAGAGAGGTTTTATCGGGACGAGGAGTCGGCTTTGTGCACTTGGGAAGCTTGACACATGACACAAATCATTGATACATGATTTGGGCACCCCTTTCTGTCCCTATAGCCCATCTTCCTCCTTCGGTGACCGCTTTCATGACCAGAAAGAGCAAAGAAAGCCTCACCTTTGATCTGGTTCATTTTCAGGGGAAATTCTAGAAGACGAAACGTGTTCCATTGGTTGGTGCTGGAGGTAAGATTCGGTAGGCGCTCGTCGGAGATCTAACACAGGACCAGCAGCCCCCGAGTAGGAGTAGACGGGAGGCTGGATATGGGGATTGAGCTGCTGGGGATGATGGCGCGTGTAGTCTTGAGTGATGACTTCCTGTAAGAAAGGGACACCCTTCGGTTTTTATCTGCGGTCATTTCTCGAGAGAGTTCCCTGTCTCTTTGAGACACCTTGTGGCCGTCTTTGTCTTGCAAACATTTTAACAACCAAAGCCACACCGAAAAAGATGACTTACGACCGGACTATGCATTTTATGACCCCACTTACATTGATGTGCTGAGCCAAGGTGACGACGCGCTGATTTCCTTTGGCATTCGGGAGTCCCTGTAACGGCTGACCGGGGGACTGATGACCGTCGCTGATCTGGTGGAGCTGTTGCATGTGTGAGATCTCCGTCGCGGAAGGTTTGAGGGAACCTACGTGAGAAAAGTCAACGGGCGGGATGAAACGCGCCATAACCAAAATGGGGAGGGGGTCCCTGTTTATGGGTGGGGGAGGCCCTGACCTTTCTCCTTATCTTGAGTCAGCTTCATCCCTTTCTCGTGGAGGACAGAGGGGGAGTTCACGGGGCTTATGGTTTCAACGCCATCAGGACTGTAGTTCCCACGGAAAACTGAGGAGCACAAAAGAGACCCTTAACGGTCGGTGGGACGCCTCTCCTGCTCAGCTGAGTGACAACTGGTAGGAGAACCGAAAGGATGAGAGATACCCTCAAAGCAGGAGTGAAATGCTCTGAAGTCGCTACCGGTTCGTTTCGCTACCGGTTCGCTTCGTGCGCAACTGTAGGCGCTACCACACAGCGCTGAAAAAGGAGGATTAAGAAGCCTTAAGTAGAACAGCGGGTGGGGGGGAGAACAGCTGTGCAGTGTGATTTAGATTCACTAGAAAGCAGGATTTCCTGCTTTCCTAGTGAATATATATCGTGCGGTATAGCTGATTGTTGCACAGCTGATCGTCGGAACTGGTAGTAAAAAAATGCTACCTGTTCGGGTGAACTGGTAGCTCCGGCGATCAGCTATGCGACAATCAGCTGTAATTGCATGGCGCAGTTGATTTGTCGCACAGCTGATCATCGAAAGTACCGGTTCGGCTGAACTGGTAGCATATTTTTACCACCAGTTTGGGTGAACCGGTAGCATTTTTTAGTACCGGTTTGGGCGAATCAGCCCAAACCGGTAGCATTTCACCCCTGCCTCAAAAGATCCCTTTTGACACCTGGCATTTTGAGACCTCATTACTTGGATCCCTACGTAGAGAAGACGACCTGAGAACGTTCAAGAGGTCCTTCAACCTCGGTCCAGGCTGAACTGACCCATAGGCCCTGGATGAGGGGCCACGCTGTTGAGAAGCACACAGCGGCTTCCCCTGGGCTCTTTTGGAATATATTGTGGTATGAAATGGTACAGTCCCCCATCTTCAGTTGTCCAGCACAAAAGCTTCAACAGTATAATTAGCTTTTGTTGTGGACAAGCAACTCATTGGCCGAGCCACATTGCTGACACCTGCGTGTTGCCGAGTTTGGAGGTACCGCCAAGGGTTATTTCCATCCGAGCTGCAACCGAACTCATGGTTCTAGTTCTAGAACAGCCTTCCCCAGCCCCTGGTTTGCAATTTCGGGAGTTGTAGTCTCAACCAATCCGGGAGCCCGGAGATTGGGGGGAACAAATCGAGGGACCATTTAATAAACCTCGTTCTCTCCCCGCCAACATCTTCTGGCTCAGCACCAGGCGACCTTCCCCATGTTGCGATCTGTGTACAGGTAGTCCTCGACTTACAGCCATTTGCTTTAGCGACTGTTCAAAGTTACAACGGCACTGGAAAAAGGGACTTACAACCGTTTTTCACACTGACGACCACTGCAGCATCCCTGCGGTCACGTGATCAAAATGCGGCGTTTGGCATCCGTCATGTATTTATGACGGTTGCACTGTCCTGGAGTCACCTGATCGCTATCTGTGACCTTCCCGGATGGCTGAGCAACTACTCACTTAGCAATTTCCCTTGCTTAGCATTGGAAATCCTGATCCCCAACTGTGGTCGTTAAGTCGAGGACTATCTGTATCGCGGCCGACTTTATCAAGTTGACAACAATTCATGGACAAAGCAGAACACGAAATTGTTCTGCAAGGCAGCGCAGTGCTGAAATTCCTGACCTCCCCCATTCCTGCATTTCGCACATTTTGCAGAGGGCCACAGAGGCAGGTGGACGGGTGTCCAAACAGCGAAAATGACACATCACAACCATGCAACAAAAGCCCCCACCTCTTTGGACAGGCCTGGATAAGTTGTGGAGGGGGGGGATTTGATGGTGCATCCATGACATCCTCTCAAAGGGGTGTCAAACTCATGTTGTCACGTGACGTATTGGGACTTTCCCCTCCCCTTCACTTAACCGGGTGTGGGCATGGCCAGCCTGTAACTCATCTGGCCCGTGGGCCGGGAGTTTGACAGCCCTGGTTTACACTCTTGTCCCGTTTTGAGAGACCCCCTCCCCATTTCCAAGTCTAGCCTGCCCTGCCGCAGACAACGACATGCTCCAAGAGGAAATCAAACGCATGGGAACCGAGGGAGGGGGGAAAATAGGCTTAAAATGGGGGGGTGGGGAAGGAAGAAGCATGAGCATAGGAAGAGTGCAAAACAGGGGCTTTTAGGCAGACAACGCTGAAAACATAAAGGGGCCGTCACCACAAATGTGAAAATTAAAACGCTTTGAAATAAAAATAAAGAAATAAATGATTGCGGAAAGGGAAGGATCTTTGGTAACGTCTCCGGGTGCGGGCTGGAAGGCCCACCCCCCCGACGCGGAGAGCCGCCCCCGATTCACCCTCCAATGTCTTACCATCGCCATTGGTGCTGTTATTTAATGAACTTCTTTCGGGCCTCCCCTTATTGCAAGAAATTTGGCGCGTGATTATGACATCAATGAAGTTGGCCGCTGTCATGGTAGTCTTACCGAGTACTCGCAGCTCCTGTTCCTGCACTGAAAAGGGTTTACTCTTTTCTCTACTCGGCTGCTCGGGGGCCGAAGAGGCGTGCAGTGATGGGTCCAGGGGGCTGTGATGAGAAGGCTGGATTTTCCCCTGTCCTCTGCTAAACGGGTGGCTTGCCCCCGGCCCAGAAGAGGACAAAGTCTTGGGCTCGGTAGCTTTTACGGGCGAAGTTGTCTGTTCTAAACCTCCTGGACCCGCAGACAACTTGGAGGTGAACAGGTGGTTGGTCTCAGGCTGAGACCGTTCGCTTTTGATGTCCTGGGTCCTGGAGGAGGAGACCTCCTTCTGCACATGAGACGACTCCATCACTGAGGCGTAGTTGTCCATGCCACTTATGGAGCTGCGCAACGCCGATGCCGGACAGAAGCCGGAGGAGCAGGCTGGAGACGTGGTGGCGATGGATGAAGAGGAGGAGGAGGAGGAAGTAGACCTGCAAAGCAGAAAACCACGTCAAGAGATCTTCACAGGGGGAGAAGAAGGAAATACTCCCATCTTTTGCAAGGGGTGTCGAGCAGAAGGTAAGTTATGGGGTTATTAAAGTCCCGGATTTCTGCCAGGGCTCACTTAGAAGAAATCCAGAAGTTGTTAAGTGTTCCAATGCTGGAGGTTTTGAAGAAGATATTGGATATCCATTTGTCTGGAATGGTATAGTGTTTCCCAAAGGTGCTTTTTCAACAGACATCTGGACTTTCTGGTTTTTCCCTGAAGATGTTTTGCTTCTCTGATCCAAGAAGCTTCTTCAGCTCTGACTGGATAGTGGTGAATGGAAGGATTTATGCTCCTCGCAGACGGCTGGTCATTTGCATCCTTTTAGAGGGTCACTGAGACCACCTGGAGTTTATCTGTGTCTTCAGGATCACCTGAGTGGTGCAAATGGGTATAGAGCCTTCTTGGAACTGTTGAAAGGACTATGTTGTAGATTAGAAATAGATGATGTCCTATCCCCCCCCCCCCCCCCACCTTCCTCTGTTGAAAGAGGCTTGTTAATTTTGACGTAAATGGCCTCTTTGACCCCTCTTTCAAACCAGCAGCCCTCTCTGTCCAAAATGTGGACTTTGCTGCCTTCAAAAGAGCGACTTTTGTCTCTTAACTGCAGACGGACTGCTGAATCTTGTCCTGATGGATTTGTTCCTTTAGGTTGTGCCATGTGTTTATGAAGTGGTTGCTTTTTTTCCCCAATGCACAGGGCTCCCTGCCTTGTACTCAAACCCATGCAAATGGCCAGCCCTCTGCAAGGAGTATAAATCCTTCCATTCCCCACCATCCCATCAGAGCTGAAGTAGCTTCTTGGATGAGAAGCGAAACGTCTTCAAAGAAAAACAAGAAGTCCAGTTTGCCTCCTGAAAAAAAAGCACCTTTGGGACAACTATGACCTGGATGACGGAGAATCTCTACAGACTTTTAGCTATGCAATTTGGGATAAAGACTCTTGGAATGGTGTGGGGGGTAGGAACGGATTTCCAGAGGAAAAACTGCAGACTACAGGAACCATTTGCACTACTCAGGTGACCCTGAGGATACAGAGAAACCTCCAAGTGGCCTCAACGACCCTCTAAAAGGATGCAAATGACCAGCTGTCTGCAAGGAATATAAATCCTTCCATTACCCTTTATCCTGTCAGAGCTGAAGAAGCTTCTTGGATGAGAAGGGAAACGTCTTCAAAGAAAAACAAGAAGTCCAGTTTGCCTCTTGAAAAAAACACCTTTGGGACAACTATGACCTGGATGACGGAGAATCTCTATAGACCCCATGGTGGCGAACCTATGGCATGCGTGCCGGAAGTGGCATGCAGAGCCATTTCGTCCCAGACGCATGGCCTCACTGGCTCCTGTGCCACATTTCTATGCGTGCACATGCGCCAGCCAGCTGGCCTTCGCACACACGGGAGTGCCAACGCCTGGGAGACCAGCGTTCCAGCATGCATGTGCCCCGGGTTACAGCTGTTCATCAGCCGCGTACCTACGCCGGAAGTTGGAATTTAAATTGCCGGCACGGGAATGCACGCTGGAATGCTGATCTTCCAGGTAGGATCCATTTCCGGCACGCAGTGACAGAAAAAGTTAGCCATTACTACTATAGACATTTAAGAATAGAGTTTCTTGCACGAGCAGGGGGTTGGATTAGAAAACCTCCCCAGTCCCTCCTAATTCTGTTATTTTGAACTTCCAAGTGCAGGATGCAAACTAAACTACAGATAGGATATACCGTATTTTTCGGAGTATAAGACGCACCTCCACCCCTAAAAGAACGTGGAAATGTTGGTGCGTCTTATACACCGAATGCAGCCATTTTTGGCCTCCTGAAGTCCCGCCCCCCCCATTTTTGTGAAAAACGGCCTGTTTTTTTTGAAAAAACAGGGACATTTTTGCCTTGCCCCAGCCCTGCTGAAGCCTGCAGAGTCCCTGCTGGGAGCTGAGGGAAGGCAAAAACTTTTTTTTTCTTACTTACCTCTTCGAAATCTTGGTGCGTCTTATACTCCGAAAAATACGGTACTTTCTGCACTTGTGCAGATGGAGAATCTGGGGCCAGGCAGTTTTTTGGGCTGGATTATAATTTGGGGTCTGTGACTGAAAAAAACCATCTAGGAGGGAATGAGCGAAAAGGGGTTTCATTTCCAACAGATTCCCCTCCCTATACTAACATCCAGAATTGGCATGTGGGATTTTGCCTGTAAGACACCTTCCCTCCGATTGTCTGAATGCAGGAAAGGAAAGGTGTGTAGCTATCAAAGAACCACCCGTCAATTGCAAATGGCAGCTTCACCCGGAACAGCTGACCGCCTGCATCCCTTGAAGCCCATCAAACAACAACGTTTGCCTGTCACAGGTCCTTGGGTAGGACTCGCCAGGTGGACAAAATTGCCAAACACCTGGCTGACTGTAGGAGGCTGAGGGAGGGGTCAAATGCGTCATCAGTCTCGAGCCTACAAGAGATCTAACTCCAGCAGATTTGATTTGAGTTGACTCTTCTCTACCGCCAATTTGCTTTCACTGTTAGTAGATCAGATTCTTGTAGAGAACTTAACCTTGCAATCAACCTCTATACAGGTAGTCCCCACCTACAACAGCTCATTTAGTGACTTTTCAGAGTTACAACGGCACTGAAAAAACGGATTTATGACCATTGTTAACACTTACGACCTCTGCAGCATACCCATGGTCATGTGATCAAAATCCAGACGCTTGGCAACTGACTCATATTTATGACGGTTGCCATGTCCCGGGGTCATGTGTCATGATCCCCTTTGGCCACCTTCTGACAAGCTAAGATTAATGGGAAAGCCAGATTCACTTCACAACAGTGTTACTAACTTAACACTGGCGGGGACTCACTTCACAACCATGCCAAGGAAGGTTGTAAAATGGGGCAAAGCTCACTTTAAACACGCCTCACTTAGCAGCAGACATTTTTGATTCAACTCTGGTTGCAAGGCGAGGACTACTTGCCTTCATTTGAACTGCCTGGATTTCCTGATTTCTCCCGTTGGACAATGCCGGTGTGACAAACCAAGAAATGGTAAATAATAGACAAGAAACCAGGGCACAGAATCCGAGCAGGTTCCATTTTGTGCCCTAGATATCTGCCGCGAACAACTCGCTTCTGCCTTTCCGGCATTTGACCTACCGCAAAACGGTGGGAGTGAGACCTTCTGGAGAGATGATCTTCATGTTGGTGTTATGCAGCACGCTGGGACGCTGCTGAACGTTTTCCTGGGCGCGAGGGGAAACCGGGGAGTGCTTGTGAGCGTGTGTGGGGGTACGGCCGCTGCTGTGCTCGGTGCCTGTCATAAAAGATGAAACGGGGGCAAAATGAGACAGTGCCAAGCCCCCACTCCTTCCCATTCGAGGTGGTGAACCTCAACTCACCCGGCCTCCAGATGGGCGCGTGTTCCACTGTGGCTGTGCTGGTCACAACTGATTTCTTGCGTTCTTTTTCACAGTCCCGTTCTTGATCCCGTTCGGAAACCGGGGCTCCCGTCTTGGCTAAATGCACAGGGGTACCTGTGAAGCACAGGCCGTTGTTTGTTTCCCCACTGAGGGTACGCGCTCTACAGTGGCTTTGCTATTTCACCCACCATCAATCTCCAGTCAAAAAAAAGCATTCGACGAAGAATGTTTGATAAAAAACCAGAACCTCAGAATTGTAGGGTCCTTTATGCCCTCAGAGAGCACTAAGGACCCTACTGTCCTTTCCTCCTCCTCCCTCTCCACAAACCCTTCAAGCCCTGATGAGGTTCCCTAGTTAGGTCATGAGTTTGTCTACAAAAATAACCCTCCATCGGAGGGCACCAAGAACCTCACAGTTCAACCTTAAGCTACAAATATTCTCTTCTATCGGTACCACATGAGGGGCTCCAATGCTCCCGAAGGCACACAAATGGGAGAAATGTGCATGTAGGCACACTTCCACCAGCTAGCACTGACAATGTTAACCTAGTTTGGCAATGGAAGATCTGCAAGAAAATGACCCAGCTCAGAGAGAATACTGGTATTCTCTTCTATTAAAACTCGGAGATTATGGGTAGGGAACTCAAAAACCTTCAGATCCAAATGACATTTGGGTAGTCCACTTCATCGTCCTTCATCCTGCTTTACCTTCTTCTTTTTTAGTAATCTATTAGCTGACAACCCGGTGCTGCCTGGGTATTTATTTATCCCAACCCTCCTTCCATGAATGTTCCCGCAATTTCTAACGTTGGATTTTCCCAGTGGTGGGATTCAGCCAGTTCGCACCGCTTCGGAAGAACTGGTTGTTAACTTTCTGAGCAGTTTGGTGGACTGGGTTGTTGGAAGAAATCATTGGGGCAGAGAACCGGTTGTCAAATTATTTGAATCCCATGACTGGATTTTTCCCTCTTACCAGAGGGAGCCCCCTTGTGAACTACTGTGAAGCTGTTACCATGGCAACTCCACAGTGCTGTACAGTAGAAGCCATTTTAAGGCACAACAGGCTGTATCTTAACAGAACCACCCACCACCACCCTCCGAGGGGTGTCTAACCCCCACAGTATTTGTTTCCAGAGGGTAAGTAATCTGTGTACCAAGTTTGGTTGAAATTGCTCGAGGCATTCCAGAGTAACATACACATACACACACACACACACACACACACATATCTATATACACACACAGCAATTTATGTATGTATGTATGTATGTATGTATGTATGTATGTATGTATGTATGTATGTGTATATGTATATGTATACATACATACATACATACAATACAATACAATACAATAATACAATAGTAGAGTTGGAAGGGACCTTGGAGGTCTTCTAGTCCAACCCCCTGCCTAGGCAGGAAACCCTATACCATTTCAGACAAATAGCTATCCAACATCTTCTTAAAGACTTCCAGTGTTGGGGCATTCACAACTTCTGGAGGCAAGCTGTTCCACTGATTAATTGTTCTCACTGTCAGGAAATTTCTCCTCAGTTCTAAGTTGCTTCTCTCCTTGATTAGTTTCCACCCATTGCTTCTTGTTCTACCCTCAGGTGCCTTGGAGAATAGTTTGACTCCCTCTTCTTTGTGGCAACCTCTGAGATATTGGAATAATGCTATCATGTCTCCCCTAGTCCTTCTTTCTCTTAAGCTAAACATACCCAGTTCCTCCATACATACATACATACATACATACATACATACATACATGCATATATTTGTGTTACAACCCCTGGTATGCCCAAATATGTGGCATATACAGTGGCTAATACATCTGCCTAATATGTAATACAGCCCAGGTTCAAATCCCAGTAAGGATATGGCTAGCTGATGAGAGCTAAATAGCTTGAAATAGATCTATACTAGTCTCCCTTTATTTATTTATCAGCACAAATACAACACACACACACAAATATGTTGTATTTGTGCTGATAAATAAATAAAGGGTGCTGATAAATAAATAAATTATTTATTTATCAGCAGAAATACAACACAAATATAAAAAGGCAACATTAAAAATGTTTTTTCCACAGTCCCGTTCTTGATCCCGTTCGGAAATATATATATGAGAAGATAAGGAAGATTTCTTCTTTGCGTTTCTCCTTTCCTTCCCTAAACTTTGTTTTCAAAATATTGCAACCTGCATGTTCCTAACACTGTCCTCCAGGATTATGGGGTTCTTGAACATGAGGAGGGGCAGTCAGACTCAATCATCTTTAACTCTGGGCTGAACTAAAGTCGCTGGTTTGTGGTTTCCTTCATTTGGGCGCCACCAAGAAGCCATGAGGTGGCTTGGGTCAGGATTGGGTCAGGATTGGTCCCAAGATTGGGTCGAGCAGCCCACGAATCCATACTTTTCAGTTGATTTGGATCCCACTGGTCCCTTCTCTGTTCTTCTTCTCCAAGAAAGCTCCAGCTACTTCCTTCACCCAATCTAGAACGCCCTCTTTCTCTCTAGCTTGTATTCCCTTGTTCTTGTTTACACCTCTGTTATTTGCCCTTGATTCTTCCCCTCTCAGATCACAAAATTAGGTCAAGCAACCTACAAGCCCACACTTCTGACTTGATCTGGACCTCACTGGTAGTCTCTCTTGTACTTTTCTTCTGGAGCTCCACCTATTTCCTTCAGCCGATCTAGAACACAGCTTCCTTCCCTCTCCAGCTTGCCTTCTCTCGTTCTTCTTGACCTCCAACTCTCCCACTCCGGAACCTTTTGCCTGTGCGGTGGATCTCCTCGGCAGGCAGTTTACCAAAGGAGGATATTTGGAAGCATCTCACCTGCCTCGGGCTCTAGGTCCCCTCCTGACTCACCTGGTGAGAGCGGCGAGCTACTGTGTCGGCTGCTGAAAGGCTGGGCAGCGCCATGCATGTAGGTCAGGCGGTCCATGGAGGCTGCGGAGGTCCCTGGGGTGGGGGGCACGAGCACAGGGAGGTGTGGTACTTGAGACAGGTCAATTATCCCTGCTGGGAAAAGGAGAAGGTGGTTAGGAACGGAAGGAGGAGCCCAAGTGGGCAGCGTCCTCTTTAAGACCAATGGAGCTTAAATTTGGCTGGCAGGCCTGCTCTGAATTCTCTGCAGTTTTTAATTCTTCTCCCTTAAGGGTCCACTCATGACATGGGCCTCACTTCAAGGAGAATCTTACGGCCCAACAAACCAATACCACGTTTCCCCCAAAATAAGACCGGGTTTTATTTTCTTTGGACCCCCGAAATAAGCACTTGGCCTTATTTTGGGGGAGGCCTTATTATTTTGGGGGTGCAGGAGGCGGCGAGCGTGGTCACCTCTTGGCAGCTGTTGGGTTGCAATATCTGTGGGGAGGGGGCTGACTTGTGGGTGTGTGCGGGCAAGATCCTGAACTTTCAACTGGGTGGGGAAAACCGGGAAGCTTTCAGATTCGGGTTTCCCACATTTTGTACCAACGTGTTTCTCTTAGCAAATTGGAACTTTGAGGAAAGCTATGCCTCCAACTCTGATTTAATTCTGGATGATATTTGGAATACTGTCTCATGGGCGTTTGTGCAAACAAGCCTCCAACATGGCTTCCCCTCCCTCCCGGGCCCGCTGGCGCCTCACGAATTCCAGACCTGCTGCGTAGTTGAGAGCCAGGGAAGGTTCTCGTGGAGACAAGCCGCGAAGCAGATCGACTCTCTGAGCCATGGTGGTCGCCGTGGCGGCGTTGTGGTGCATTTGCTGGGAGGTGATGTAGTCGTTGATGATGGTCTGCCTGTTCTCCATGGCGGCGGTGTCCGGGTAACCACGGATGAGGTAGGGCGGGTAGAGGTGGGGGTACGTAGGACCAGGAGCCAGGTGCCTCGGCAAGTAATAGGCAGCTGCTGAGTCAAGCGGAGGTGATTAACACATTCCATATTTTAGAACATTTGCATCCAACCTTGAGGGGCTCCTCCGGGTGCCGTCCACGAGGCAGTGCCAGCGGGCGACGCCCAGGAGTAGGGCCTTCTCTGTGATGGGCCCGACCCTCTGGAATGACCTCCCCCGTGACATCAGAACAACCACTGATCTCCGCTCCTTCCGTAAGATGCTCAAGACCCACCTGTTTAGTTTAGCGGGCCTGGCCTAGTTCCCGATCTAGTCCCTCAATTCTGTACTTTTAAATTTTGGGGGTTGTTTTAAGCTGATTTTTAACTTTTATTACCCTGTACAGCTCTACTGTTTAATTGGTTTTTAAGTGTATCTATAGGTTTTAATGTGGTGTCTGTACACCGCCCCGAGTCCCTTCGGGGAGAGGGGGCGGTCTATAAATTTAATAAAATAAAATAAATAAATAAAATAAATAAATAAGGTCTCAACTCCTGTCTTCTACACCAGAAAGCTCCACTTAAGGTCTTCCAAATCCTTTTCCCGCTCTTTCCCAGGGCCAATCCTTAGATCAGGGCAGGGGTGGATTGAAAAACTTTAGCAACCTGTCCTGTGCCCAGTTACTGGGTGGGTATGGTGCCTACTCAGCCTCCTACACCATGGGGGAGAGGGGCATTTTCACCCTCCTCAGGCTCTAGAGGCTTTCCTCCAGCCTCCGAGAGGGCGGAAATAGACTCCCCCGGGCTCCCGAGGCGCTCTGGAGGCCAGAAACATTTCCAGACTTCCGGGAGGCCCATTTTTCGCCCTCCCAGACCCTCTGTGCAGCCCCTGCACTTATCTGGCATCCAAAAAGGGCCGTGTGGAAACTCCTGGGATGGGCGGAGCAGGGTGGACACGGGGCTAGCCAGTCCTTTCAAGTACCAACTGTAAAATTAGCATCCAGTTCACCGGAATCGGTCGGAACTGGCTGAATCCCACCCCTGGATCAGGGATGTCAAACTCAAGGTCTGTGGGCCACATCCAGCCTACGGGGTGCTCAGATCTGGCTCTGGGAAGGACTGGCCCACGATGCCTGTGCTAAATGGAGCTCCGTTTTCACTGGCAGAGGGCTATCCAAAGAAACTAAAAGCAAAGCAAAAGGAGAAATGTTTCCCCTTTTGCATTTGAGCATGCCAGAAGGGGCAAAAAAAGAGAAAGAGGAAAGGCAAGGAAAAAGAAGGGAAGAGACTAAGGAAGGAAAAAGAAGGAAAGACGAGGAAGGAGAAGAAAGGAGAATGAAGAGGGAAGGAAAAGGAAGGAAGGAAATAAGGAAAGAGAGAAAGAGGAAGGAAGGAAGGAAGGAAGGAAGGAAGGAAGGAAGGAAGGAAGGAAGGAAGGAAGGAAGGAAGGAAGGAAGGAGATTAAAATGACAGGGTCTGAGGGAAGTCCTCAGGGAGAAAGAAATGAAGGAAGGAAAGGAAATAGCAATGGCCCTTTGACTTATATACTGCTTCACAGTGCTTTACAGCTCTCTCTAAGCGGTTTACAGAATCAGCCTCTTGCCCCCAACAATCTGGGTCCTCATTTTAGCGACCTCGAAAGGACGGAAGGCTGAGTCAACCTTGAGCCTGGTGAGATTCGATCTGCCAAATTGAGGGTCTGAGGGAAGTCCTGCCTTAGCACTTGGCCACCACAGGTGGCCCCAACACTACTGACATTGAGCTGGCCATGCGCCCCCCACCAGCCCTCAATGAAATCGAGTTTGACACCCCTGCCCTAGATCTAATTGCAACCACGCCATGTTGGAGAATCCACTGCCCAGGTTGTGGCTAAACTCTCTATGCACCTCCAAGATCTGCTAACTTTTTGATTTAACCCAAGTCCCGTACAGGGATCCGTATTCTTAAAAAACGGTCCAATCTGCAGCGGGACGTAGCTACAGAATGCCCCGCAAAGGGGATAGGTTTATGGACTTTTCGTTCTCCTACCTGCTTCCAAGGGAATCCCGCGGGGAATGGCAGCAGGGTCAAAGGTCAGTGGAATGTGGCCTCGGTATAGATCCATGCCACTCGTCCCACGGAGAAGATGCTCGTACGGAGTCATTGGGTGATGGTGTTCTGGGAGTGGGGTGTGAGGAGATTTGGAGCTGGTGATGTCCCTGGAGGTGGTAGTGACCTTTCGGTCTTGAGAAACGGGTTTCCCAGCAGTGATGCTCCCTGAGGAAGAAGAGGACAGCATCAAAGGAAGAAGGTCTTTGTATAGCTCAGGGTTGAACTGTGAGGTCCTTAGTGTTCTCACAGCACTGATGAGGTTCCCTAGTTGGGTCATGAAACACCTGCAAGAAATGACCTGGATGACTGAGAATCTCTACAGATAAATCCTCCAAGTGGCCTCAACGACCCTCTAAAAGGATGCAAATGACCAGCTGTCTGCAAGGAATATAAATCCTTCCATTCCCCCACCATCCAGTCAGAGCTAAAGAAGCTTCTTGGATGAGAAGAGAAACGTCTACAAAAGGAAAAACAAGAAAGTCCAGTTGCCTCCAGAAAAAGCAGCTTTAGAACAACCATGACCTGGTGGACGGAGAATCTCTACTGACATCTGCAAGAAAACAAACGCCCTCCGAAAGAACCAAGGACCCCTCAGATGAAGTAGACCTTCACATCTTTGAAGAAGCAGCCAACAAACAGGCATTAGAAACAAGCCCACAATTACTGAAAATTGTCATGCTGTGATTGAAACATGACCAAATACATCATCAAGGCCTTTCCGTAGGACTCATGTCTTTCCATCTCTTTCAATAGAAAGTTGGGCTGAAACACTTTTGAGTTCTACAACCAGCTAGCATGAAACTGGGGCTTCCCGAGAGCAGGAAGCAAACTCCTGGTCCCGACAAAAAACTCTTTTATTAATTGACTGTGAATTCTGCTCATTCACATCCAGCAAAGTCTTTCAAGGGAGGATTTACAGTCACAGACCTTCTCTGGCTTGGAGAGCTGCCAGGCCGAGATCTGCAAAACTTGGCAAGGAGCCTCAGAGAGTCACGAACCAATGAAGTGTACTAATGGTCTGCAAACTCCACTCCCATTTTGCTCCCCTTTTATTTCCTCTGGGAGGGGCCGTTCATCGTCCCCCTGTGGCCTTACTCCCAAGTTAGTCCCTGTTCTTTAGCTGCACCCTTCGTCTGGCAACTCTGCGCATGCGCACACTGGGAACAGGCTCCAGCTGTTCGTCTGCCTCACTGATGTCTGACTCCGAAGGCAGCTGATAACTGTCGGATGGCCCTGGCCCCCTCTCTGCCTCCGACACAGAGCCCTCATCAGAGCCTTCCCCAGACTCCAGGACTGGCCCATGTTCCTCCCCAACCTCCTCACTGTCCGAGTCTGCCCCCAGTTCCACTGGCAGGCCACAATAGGAGCTCCTACATAATAAGCAAGATGGCTGACCTTCAAGTTGCCAAACAAACGAAAAACGACAAGGAGCAAGGAATTATTCCTGCTTCCCCACCCACCCCAACATGCCCCGGTAGTGGACCGGGGGAGACCAGCACACTGACCCTCAGCCAAGCAGCAGACAACAAATCCGTAATCGCAAAGCAAAAAAAGACAACTGTTAGGAATGTAAGCTAACAGTTGGGTCAGCAATATATAAACCATGATGGTAGTACTGTAGCTTTAAGTACTGCTAAAATGTGATTGGTTGCTGTTACCTCAAGCAGCCATAAGATGGAGCCAGAATGACTGTTAGCTCTCTGTTTGTTAGATGCTGATCGGTGGATACTGCTTGATACTGTATCGTGAGTTACTGTGAGTTTTTGCTACTGTTAGCGACTTTGTGTGCTGAACTGATTATATGATACTGGACTGTGTTCGATGGATCATTCCTTAACTGAGAACATTGATAACTGACTGACTGAACCGTGTGTAAATTGAACTCTGAATACCCCTATTTCCCACAGAAGTAAAATACTATTACTTTTACTATTCTGTGTCCCAGTATGCTGGTTTGTGCATGTTCTTCCACACCACTCTCATTACGCTTCTCTGCACACTCGCTCTCCTAACGGGGAGCTTACTTACTTAACAACAACAATAAACTATAATAAAACAATACCAAATTTAGTAAGGCTGGACTGAGTTAAAAAAACCTGCACTCTACCGGCCAGAGGAGGCGTGGCCAAGGCTCTTTAAACTCAGTCTCAAGGCAAATGGACAAAAATTAAACCCGTGCTTGGATTCTCCAAGCAGTGTCAGAGGAGAATAAGCGAAATAGCTGACCTTCCAGTTGTCGGGGCGCTGCCTCTCTTGTGGAGACGGGGGACCCTCGATGTAGGTGACCTCCAAAAGCTGCCCCATGGGCCGTCTGGTGGTCCTCGTACGCCAGGGGGCTGTGGCGAGGCTTCCCTGGCTCAGGCATAATCATGGGGGCTCCCCTCGTGATGGAGCCCCCCGAATTCGTCACTGAGCTGGGCCTGCTTTTCAAACTGTCCTCGTAAGCTCTTTCCAGTGTCCTTGAGTCCTGCATGGCCTCCATAGGGAGCATGGGATGAAAATTCCTGCCCGGGCTGCCAATAATCGACCGGACATCGTGCTTTTTGGTATTTGTGGATGTGTTTGTGTCGTATTTCAGTGGAGTACCCTGGAAGCGAGGGACAAAAAAAAAGAAGGACCATTAAGCTGGCAGATGAAGGACAGAACGGAATAGAATTCTTTATTGGCCAAGTGTGATTGGACACACGAGGAATTTGTCTTCGATGCTCCGTGTACATAAGGAGAATAAAATGCATTCATCAAGAATCAAAAAATACAACACTTAGTGATAGCTATCAGATCACACCAGGAAACACATAAAAGCAATATAAATTGAAAGATACAAGCATCATGCTTATAGTTATAAGTGGGGAGAGATAGGTACTAGGAAGGAAGAGAAGAATAATAGTAATACAGTCTTAGTAAATAGTTTGGAGAGTATTGAGGGAATTATTTGTTTAGCAGAGGGATGGCATTCTGGGGACAAAACTGTCCTTGTGTCTTGTTGTTCTGATGTGCAGTGCTCTATAGCATCATTTTGAGGGTAGGAGTTGAATTTATGTCCAGGATGCGAGGGGTCTGTAGATATTTTCCCAACCCTCTTTTTGACTCGTGCAGTGTCCAGGCCCCCCATGGAAGGCAGGTTGGCAATAATTGTTTTTCCTGCCGTTCTGATTCTCCTCTGAAGTCTCTGTCTGTCTTGTTGGGTTGCAGAGCCAAACCAGACAGTTATGGAGGTGCAGATGAGAGACTCAGTCATTCTTCTGTAGGACAGAATCAGCAGGACCAGGACCATTCTAGGTCAAGGTGCCACATTTCATGGACTGGTTTATTTTAATTCCCACTCTTTCCATTTGATGGGCTGGAAGACCATCAAAGAAGAACTTCTTTTTGGACAGAAGAGTCCAGAAACCTCCAGCTTCTTGAGAGGTTCTCCCCACCAAGGAGAACTCCTATTTTGGAGTGTCTTCTGGGTTCAAGCCCACCTAAGAAAGCTCAGCTTTGCTTTGGCCTAGGATTTAAGCCAACAGCCTTGCTTTGGAATGAATGGATGGGACAGACCCTCAAACCAGGCCATCAAAGATGTCTTCAAACCACCGTTGGCTTGGTTGTGAGGTCCCATCCATTGACAAAGCCCAATTCTCATCTCTTCTGCTCCCACAACAAGCTAAACCCAACCTGACCAGACTCAACAAGCAATCCCAAAGCCCCACACACACCAGCAGTCAAACTCTAGCTAGGATTCTAAATTAGGGTTTGTGCAAACCATGGGTTGCAATCTAGAAGTGGAAGGCAGGCGGACCCAACTGCTTGGAGTTTAGGCATTAAAAATGCAACCCATGTTTATCTTGTTGTTAAAGAGAAAATAAAAATGCAGAAGGATACTGTGTTCCAGCATTTATTTTCTTTTTGGGGAAACCAAGGTAAGCTTCGAAGAAAGCTGAAGAGATTTCCAAAGGGGTGGGTGGGAAATAGCTTTATCTCTATAGATAATTCAATTTAGATAAGCTGAGCTCTGTTAGATACTCTGCACAGAATACAGGATAACAGAGTTGGAAGGGACCTTGGAGGTCTTCTAGTCCAACCCCCTACTCAGGCAGGAAGCCCTATAGCCTATCAGACAAATGGTTGTCTCTTCTTAAAAACTTCCAGAGTTGGAGCATTCACAACTTCTGCAGGCAAATCCTCCCACTAGTTAATCATTCTCAATCGGAATAGAATTGGAAGGGACCCTGGAGGTCTTCTAGTCCAACCCCCTGCTTGGCAGGAAACCTTATACCGTTTCAGACAAAGGGTTATCCAACATCTTCTTAAAAACTTCCAGTGTTGGGGCATTCACAACCTCTGGAGTCAAGTTGTTCCACTGATTAATTGTTCTGACTGTCAGGAAGTTTCTCCTCAGTTCTAAGTTGCTTCTCTCCTTGATTAGTTTCCACCCATTGCTTCTTGTTCTACCCTCAGATGCCTTGGAGAATAGTTTGACTCCCTCTTCTTCGTGGCAGCCCCTGAGATATTGGAAGACTGCTATCCTGTCTCCCCTAGTCCTTATTTTCATTAAACTTGACACACCCAGTTCCTGCAACCGTCCTTCATATATTTGAGCCTCCATCCCTTCTAACCATCTTTGTTGCTCTTCTCTCCTCATGTAGACATTTTCTGTATTATCTAATACGCAATCCGAAATCAAGCTGCTGCAACCATCTGTTCCCCCCACCCCAACCCAAAGCCTGGGACTCACCCATCCTGTTGCTATGGAAACAAAAAAAAAACCCTCCCCAAATTTTACCAGCGTACAAAGAATGGATCCGGTCCAAGCATTGTTTTGAAAATCTGGAAGTCGGCGAACATTTTCTTGCAAACAGACCCAGCGCTTCAAGGCCGAAGCTGCTCAGGAGAGGCCTGTATTCAAATCCATCAAAGGCGATAGATCACATCTGGCAGTTTTGGAACAGGCTGGTGCCCTGCTCTGTGCGGGAGCCAAGTCATAATTCTTGCCCCGTGCAAACTAAACGTGGCAGGTCTCCAAGGAATGGTTAGAAACCATCTGTTTACTCTCCTTGAAGGCAGCTTGTGGTTAAATCGCCTTTGGGTCAAGCTGGGGTTAATTGAAACGAAGGAGAATGTGCCCCACTGATTGTCCTGGACGATCAGGGCACCACCTCACCAGAAACGGCATGCTTGTTGCTGTTGTTGTTGTTTTTAATCCCAAAGGGAATTTTTCAGGAGGCAAGTGGACTTTCTTGTTTTTTTTTTCTTTGAAGAGGTTTCACTTCTCATCCAAGAAGCTTCTCCAGCTCTGACAGGACAGTGGGGAATGAATGATCTTCTAAAGGTAAAGGTTCCCCTTGCATATACGTGCTAGTCATTCTCGACTCTAGAGGGCGGCGCTCATCTCCGTTTCAAAGCCAAAGAGCCAGCGCTGTCCAAAGACGTCTTCGTGGTCATGTGGCTGGCATGACTCAACGCCAAAGGCGCACGGAACGCTGCCACCTTCCCACCAAAGGTGGTTCCTATTTTTCTACTTGCATTTTTTACGTGCTTTCGAACTGCAGAAGCTGGGACAAGTCACAGGAGCTCACTCCGTTACGCAGCGGTAGGGATTCAAACCGCCGAACTGCTGACCTTTCTGATCAGCGTCTTAGCCACTGAGTCCCTCAGAATGATCTTCTAAAAGGATGCAAAGGACCAGCTGTCTGCAGGGAGTATAAACCCTTCCATTCCTCACCATCCAGTCAGAGCTGAAGAAGCTTCTTGAATGAGAAGCAAAACGTCTTCAAAGGAAGAAAAAAAAGTCCAGTTGCCTCTTGAAAAAAAGCATCTTTGGGACAACCGTGGCCTGGAGGACTGAGAACCTCTACAGTTGTTGCTGTTGTCGTAATTAAAAGAAAGGAGAACGCTTATCGACACATTTTTGATTAGCTTAAAGCAGGGGTGTCCAAACTTGGGAACTTTAAGACTTGTGGACTTCAACTCCCAGAATTCCCCAGCCACCTGGCTGGGGAATTCTGGGAGTTGAAGTCCACAAGTCTTAAAGTTCCCAAGTTTGGACACCCCTGGCTTAAAGCGTCCTGACACCCAACAATATAGGCTCTCTTTTTATCCATGCAATTCTTTTATTTCAAATACGAATAGTCCTCGACTTAAGGTCACAATTGGGACCAGAATTTAAGCAAGATGGATATTCAATCAGTCATGCCCAATTTTACAAGCTTCCCCCCACCCCCCGTTGCTAAGTGAATTATTGCAGTTGTTAAGCGAATCATAAACTCAATAAGCAAATTCAGCTTTCCCCATTGATTTGTTGGTCGGAAGCAAGTCGCTAATATTATCCTGGGAGGCTGCCACAGCCCTGGCTAATTGCCCAGCCCTGAATTTTATGATATTGCGACGGTTGTAAGTTGGGGTCCAGTTGCAAACCACTTTTTTCAATGCTGAATAACTTCGAATAGTCACTAAACGATGGTTCTAAGTTCTAAAGGACTACCTGTTCTGACCGAGGCTTCCCGAGAGCCTGAAGCAAACTCCTTGTCCCGACAAAACCCCCTTTTATTAATTGACTGTGAATTCTGCTCATTCACACCCAGAAAAGTCTTTCGAGGGAGGATTTACAGTCACAGACCTTATCTGGCTTGGAGAGCTGGCAAAACTTGGCCAGGAGCCTCGGAGAGTCACGAACCAATTAAGCGAACTAATGGTCTCCTGCAAACTCCACTCCCCTTTCGCTCCTCTTTTATTTCCTCTTGGAGGGGACATTCATCATCCAACTTACTCCCAAGTCGGCCCCTATTCTTTAGCTGTTTCCTTCGTCTGGCCACTCTGCTCATGCGCACACTGGGAACAGGTTCCAGCTGTTCTTCTGCCTCACTGATGTATGACTCCAAAGGCAGCTGATAACTGGCATACGGCCCTGGCCCCCTCTCTGCCTCCAACACAGAGCCCTCTTCAGAGCCTTCCCCAGACTCCAGGACTGGCCCATGTTGCTCCCAAACCTCCCCCCTGTCGAAATCTGCCACACCACCACCCATAAGCTCAACTAGGACTGTAACAAAAATTGGATTTATTTGAAGCCCCGTGTAATCTACCTGGGTAATCGATCCTTCCTTAATGGGTCGGGCCATCAGAGAGAGATCGGGTGTGCGTCGAAGGTCCTCCTTCGGAATTTCGTGAATCGATCTCCCCGCTTCCTTCACCGTGGTGACCAGCCCTTCGTGAACTGCTTTCACCTTCATCGGAGTGAGGGACTCATGGCTCCTGACCTTGTAAGCTTCTGTTAAATCCCTGGGTGGTGTGTTCTCCCTCTTGAGTTGCTTGGCTTCCCTTCGGGGGTAGTCCTCTGGCGATTCCACGTAGGACCTAGGAATTCCTAAAGGAAAAACACACAGAGAGGGCCTGTTGAATCTTCTTCTCCTTTCCTTTAGGGTCAGGGGCCTCCAAATTTGGCAGCTGTTAAGATTTGGGGACTTCAACTCCCAGAATTCCCCAGCCAGAGTGGAAAAAAAAAACATTACCTTAGACCAGGGATGTCCAACCTTGGCAGCTTCAAGACTTGTGGACTTCAATTCCCAGAGTTCCTCAGCCATAACTAGAACTCACCGTCTCCTGGTGATTGGCCATCCAGCCTGCTTTCATGCCTAAGGCGGGACTAGAACTTATGCTAGCTGGGGACCTCTGGGAGTTAAAGTGTCAGGTTCCAAATAGCATCCAAAATTAAATCAGTGTCCGAGGCAAAGTATTGCTCAAAGTCCCAATTTATTCAGAGAGTCATGTTGGCACATCTGGGAAAACCCAAATCTGAAAGCTTCTCAGTTTTCCCCACCTAGTTGAAAGTTCAAGATCTTGCCCCCACACCCACAAGTCCATCCCACGGTCCAATCTCCCACCGCCATGCTGGCAGTTCCACCCATCCAGTTCTGGTCAGGTGCAGAGATACAAAGACAAAGGATGACCTTGGCTTTCTAGAAAGAACGTTGTTATGGCTACATATCATCCAACTCCGTACAATCCCCCTTCGCACTTTCCCAAAATGCATAGTAGAATAATAGAAAGTGTGGCAGGCCAAAGATCCAAAAGAAAAGATGGCTGCAGGCCTGACATAAAGTCCACAAGTCTTAAAAGTTGTTACGTTTGGGATCCCCTGTTCTAGCTAAGCAAAGTGGGACATCCTTCCACCTTGTTTCTTCCTTGACTTAACAGAATCGACCAACGCTAAGCTTGGGTGGACAATAGTCCCATGAGGAGTGACAACTCGAGGCAAGGCTGAGGCAACGTATGTAGGGCAGGAGTGGGCAGGGTGAGTGGGAGGGAGTGGCGGGTGGGCAGCCGGAGGTCGTATTTACCGGTTTGACGAACCAGGTAAAATTTCCACTAACGGTTCGTCTGAAACCAGCTGAAGCCACCTCTGAATAGACACTCAGAAAGATCTCCTACCTTCCTTGCCTGATTACCTTGCGTGATGGAGCCTCGGATGTGATGTGGTTCCTTTAAGTTGAGCGGACTGTGCCTCTCGGGAGGGATGGCTCGGCCCATTAAACCTAAAATGACACCCACACACACACACACCAAGAAAACAAAAGTTAAAACAATGACATTTCCAAGCATGTACATCTTTCTTCCGCCAAGGTGGAAGCATCTCAGGTTTTGAATACCCTGAAAAGCATACCAAAGAAAAAGATGAAAGGATCTGTTATTTTATTTTTTACACTGCAGCAAGATCTCCAAATTCCACCCTCCCGAATAACTCTGCACATTTCGAAACATCTTTTTTAAAAAATCCCCTTCTAGTTAAGAAGAGAGGACAGAAGACAGGAGTGAGTTTGTTTCAACTAGGAAAGAAAAATTCCCAGCGAAATTTCTACCTTCTTCTGGGTTCTACCTAGTAGAGGCAATGATTTGAGAAATAATTAAACATTTTTATCAATACAGCTAGTCCTCAACTTAAAACCATTCACTTAGTGACCATTTGACCCTACAACACTACTGAAAACAATGACTTATTGCCGATTTTCATATTTACGACCATGGCAGCATCCCATGGTCATAAGATCAAAATTTGGGTGTTTGGCCTGTATTTATGACTGTTGCATGCCCCAGGGTCAATGTGATCGTGATGGGCAAACTTCCCAACTGGCTCCTGACAACCAAAGTGGATGGGGAAATCACATCCGCTTAACGACTATATGGTTCACTTAACAATTGTGGTGATTCGGCTAACAACTACAGCAAAAAAGCTTTTGTGCCTGTCGGTGGCCGGCCCCTCCAGCAGCCGAATCAGAGGAGGAGGAGGAGGCATGGAAGTTGAGGTCAGCATCAAGGCAACCTGAGAGCTCTGAAAGGGAGGAGGGAATGGAGCTATCAGAGAGAGGGGGGGCGGAGCCTGGGCCGTCTGTCAGTCCTCAAATGGAGAGTCAACAGCCCCCAGGTCTGGAGGTGGCTGATGAGGAAGAGGAGGAACAGCTGGGTCCAGTGCCTGACACACGGATGCACAGAAGGCAGAGGAGAGGAGAGCAGTGGAAATCTATGGGCTGGTCCTTGGGACAAAAGAGCCACCACTGCTAGCAAAGCCCCACCTTAGCTCTGGGGATAAAAGACAGGAGGCGGAGATGAATAGATGTGGCAGACAACTATTCATCTCCCTGCCAGGCGGACTTGTTAGCCCGCGATGAGAAACTTTTTGCCGGTGCTCCTAATAAAGGAATCATTGATTTAACTACAGAGGGTTTGTCGTTTTTTGGGGGCAGAACAAAAGTAGTCATCTGGGGTGCAACTCACTTAACAAGAGCCTTGCTTAGCGGTGGAAGTTTTGGGCTTGGTGTATGGTGGGCGTAAGTCAAGAACTACATGCACGATTGCGTCCCAAGTTGCTTATCAAACCTCACCTTCTATATTAGCAGAGGAAAGTTCACGTCCGGATAGCAGCCTGGCCGTCCTCCCTTCCATCACGTCGTACGTTCTCTTAGTGCCAGCCATCTCCTGCATGGCTGCATTGCTCCTGCTGTTCTCTTTAGGGGCCTGGTTAGCAACCCCACCTGGAAGAGGAGAAGAGAAGGGAGATAAGGAGAGCTGTGGAACGCCTTGCACGGAAGGCGTCTTGCCTCACCAAACGACCGACACCAAGGACTGTCTTTCGCAAAACGGAGCGGCGAACACAAGCTGTCCGTGGACCACAACTCCTCATGGAAGGCATCCCATGCCACTAAACAAGTGACACCAAGGACTGTCTCTAGCAAAACGGAGCGGCGAACACATCTGTCCACGGACCACAACTCACACGAAGTGCCTTGACTCCTGAACCTGCTACAAACTCAGTTCCTCGGACCCTTCGATTGGCGACTCTTGTGAAAGCTGGACACAAAGAACTTTGCAAGAAAAAATTGTCTCTATCAACAGTTTTTTTTTTTTTTAGTTTTTTTTGGGGGGGGGCAAGCCTCGTCCGTCGATGGAGATTCTCCGTCCTCCAGGTCATGGTTGTCCCCAAAGTGCTTTTTTTCAAGAGCCAACCTGGACTTCCTTTGTCATTCCTTGAAGAGGTTTCGCTTCTCATCCAAGAAGCTTTAAGCAAGGGTGGATCTTCTCACAGCTGCAGAGTCAGCCATCGGGAGCAATAAACTGGCAGAACGATGAAGGAGGAATGCACCCTCCCCCAGTGCACAAGTGCCCCTTCCATCCTCACAATCCGTTAAACTCGAGACATTTATCTGGAATGGTATCAGGTTTCCTGCCTAAGCAGGGGATTGGATTAGAAGACCTCCAAGGTCCCTTCCAACTCTGTTTTCTATTTTATTCCTATTCTTTCCTATTCTGTTCTGTTCCATGCTGTTCTATTCTATTTCCTATTCTATTCTAGTTTATTCTATTCTATGCTATTCTTTCCTATTCTATTCTTTCCTATTCTATGCTATGCTATTCTATGCTGTTCTATTCTATTCTATTCTATGCTATGTTATGCTATTCTTTCCTATTCTATGCTATTCTATGCTGTTCTATTCTATTCTATTTCCTATTCTATTCTATTCTATTCTATTCTATGCTATTCTTTCCTTTTCTATTATATTCTTTCCTATTCTATTCTATTCTATTCTATTCTATGCTATGCTATTCTATGCTGTTCTATTTTATGCTATGTTATGCTATTCTTTCCTATTCTATGCTATATTATTCTATGCTGTTCTATTCTATTCTATTTCCTATTCTATTCTATGCTGTTCTATTCTATTTTATATTCTATTTTCCATTCTATTCTATTTTATGCTATGCTGTTCTATTCTTTCCTATAGTATGCTATACTATTATTCTATTCTATTGTATTCTATGCTATGCTATTCCCTATCCTATCCTATCCTATCTCTCTATTCTCTGTCCTGTCCTATCCTCTTCCTCTTCCAAAGGAGAACAGTGACAACTCTAGGAAGAGACCTGGAAAATCACCCTCTTGCCGGCTGCTAAAGGAAGATGCACCTTTACTCTAAACACAGATGCCTACAAGGCAATGGTGGGATTCAAATGAATTAATGATTTCTTCCAACAACCAGTTCAGCCAAACTGCTCAGAAAGTTTAACCCGAGGTGGTGCGAACTGGCTGAATTCCACCACTGCTACAAGGTCAAGGCAAACAGTTTTCGGAAGGACCCTGCCCCGTCTGAGTCTTTGAAAAGAGAGATTCCGCCTGCGGTTTGAAGAAAAGGTTCATTGATTTCCCGCAACGATCAGAAACTTCTTGGAGGAGAAGCAAAACGTCTTCAAGGGAAAAAAAAGGGGAAGAAAGTGCAGTTGCCTCTTGAAAAAGCACCTTTGGGACAAAGCTCGTTTAGTACAGAAAACAAACCATACTCCTTTGCATATTTGTGTTTGTGTGTGTGTGTGTGTGTGTGCACGCTTGGCCCACGACAGGACATCTGGCTTGCAATGAAGCCATGCTGCTCTTATGATTTGTCATCCATGGGCCCTGGGGTTTCGTGACGATGCATATTTTTATACAGCTCTACTTTCTAATCCGATTGACTGTGTCGGGTGTGCAGAGGGATCGGAGTTTATGACAACTGAAGAGCATATGCGCCCCATGTATAAAACAAATAGGGAATAAACTCCTCTGGGGCAGCCAGCTGCCTCTCCCGATAGCGTCACTTGGCTCCAGCAACCAGGCAAGGAAATTCCTAGGGACAGGGGGGGAAAAAAAACCTGTATTCTAATAAAGGAGAATATTTGTAGCAAAGGGTTGACACAAAGGGTCCTTGGTGCTCTCTGAGCTTGGTGGTTTTCTTGCAGACGTTTCATGACCCAAGTAGGTAACATCACCAGTGCTAGAAGAGAAAGGGGTTTGTGGAGTGGCGGAGAAGGAGAAGAGGAGAAGGAAGACTGTGGGGTCCTTGCTGCTCTCTGAGCTTGCTTGTTTTCTTGCCAAAGTTTCATTACCCAACTAGGTAACATCATCAGTGCTAGCAGGCAGTGCGGTTCGTGGAGAAGAGGAGGACAACTGTGGGGTCTGCGATGCTTTCTGAGCTTGGCTGTTTTCTTTGAAGATGTTTCACGATACAACTAGACAACATCATCAGTGCTAGAAGAAAGTGGGCTTTGGGAGGAGGAGGAGGAGGAAGAGGAGGAGGAGGACGACGACTGAAGGGTCCTTGGTGCTCTCTGAGCTTCCTTGCTTTCTTGCAGACGTTTCGCTACCCAACAAGGTAACATCATCACTGCTAGTCTAGTCTAGTTCGAGTAACGTCTAACAATAGAGGTGCATTCCAACGGGTTTGGCCCAGTTTGGCTGAACCAGTAGTGGCATGCCGGCCTGGGTCCCAGAACTGGCAGCAACACAGGCTGGCCACGCCCCCGAACCGGTTCCCCGGCCGCCATTTTTTTTCCACTGAACAATCTCCACTGAACTGCGCATGCGCTCTCCCGTAAAGCACCCGCCCGAGCGAACTGGGAGTAACGTCAGCTGACCACGCCTGGTCTGCAAGAAAACTGAAAACTTAGAACTGAGGAGAAACTTCCTGACAGTGAGAACAATTAATCAGTGGAACAGAATTTGCCTCCAGAAGTTGTGAATGCCCCAACACTGGAAGTCTTTAGGAAGATGTTGGATAGCCATTTGTCTGAAATGGTATAGGGTTTCCTGCCTAGGCAGGGGGTTGGACTAGAAGACCTCCAAGGTCCCTTCCAACTCTACTATTGTATTATTGTATTGTAAAACAAGCAGGCTCAGAGAGCACCAAGTACTCCTATAGTACTCCTCCTCCTCCGCTCCTCCTCCTCCTTCACCACTCCACAAACCCCATTCCCTTCTAGCACTGATGATGTTGCCTAGCTGGGTAACGAAACGTCTGCAAGAAAACAAGCAGGCTCGGAGCGCACCAAGGAGCTCTCAAAACTGCATCCTTCCAACGCCCCCCCCTTTTTCTAATCCCCCCGGCCTGGTCTTCATCCCCACGTTTTGAGACACCAGATGTGTGTGTGTGTGTGTGTCTTTATTATGCGTGTGTGCGGGCGCACCAGAAAAGGGATGGCTGCATCCTGTCATCAAGGAACATCTGCTCCCGAGTGTTTCTAGGGCGCGAAGAAGAGAGGCGCCCCTCCTCCCAGCCGACTCCGGTTCAATTACGGCGAAGGAACAGGCGCGAGGAAAAGAAAATGCTTCCCTCAACATTTTCTTCCCGCTTCTCCGCAGAGGAGTCATTATTCCGTTAAGAATCCCCAATCTTCTGCAATTCAGCCGGGAGACGCTGCAAAATCTTGCCTCATTAGAGACCTTTTATTGGGAAAGTATCATCACGACATCCAGGCACCAGCAGGGGGGCCGTTTCCCGCCTCCTGACGCCCCCCCATCTCCTCCCCCCCTTCCTGCCCATCTGAACACACAGTCACAGCTGTCTTGATCATCCAGGACTTTCGTCTCCCCGTTCCTTTCCCAGAATGACGGCTAAGCTTCCAAAGAAAAACATCACTGTGACAGCCACAACTTCAAGTAACAGCCATAAGTCTTCTCGTTGAGCGCTGTTGTAACTTGGAATGGTTGCTGAAGAAGAAGTCAGTAAGTGAGGACTACCTGTAGAGTCAAAAGCCCTTCCCTGTCTTTCATGGGGGGCTTGGCACATGCATGAGGGTTTGCATTGCATTTTGGGATTGCGCACGCAAGCACATGCCCTTTGGCCACTCGGCACCAAAAAGCTTAGCCATCACTGCCCTGCAACAACGAAAGTCCCGTAACGTCCCATTAATCCAGCGCTGTTCAACCTTGGCAACTTTTAAGACATGTGGACATCAACTTCCAGAAATCAGAATTCAGTCCCTGAAGCTGCCAAGGTTGAGAAACTGTGTCCGAAGTTTCCTCCGGTTTGTCTGGGTCATTCCCCCCCGGCCCCCCGCCTGATTTTCCCCGACATCTGGGCTGTCTCTGCCAAGGGCCTCCTGAACATTTCTTGGCTGAACCTTCTCGCTGCACACTTGTTCTCTGGGACAAAAGCTAAGCAGAAGCACGAGAAGATGCCTCATCTGATCCCCGAGGATTTGACTCGGAGGGAGAGAGAGGGGGGGGGAGAGAGAGAGGGAGAGAGAGAGATAACAGTCGCTTCTGTTGTGTCTGTAAACCGAGCTTGGAGACCTGGCTGAAAACTCCCAAGAGATCATCCGTGCTCTCCACGAAGAAAACAGCTCTCAAAAACTCAACCAGTGTTACCAAACAGGAGCTGGAATCAGCGTGCACGGAAACTGATCCAGGAGAGATTCAGCCTGGAAATAAGGAGGAATTTCCTGACCGTGAGATCAGTCAACCAGTGGAAGAGAAGTTGCCTTCAGAAGTTGTGGGGGCTTCGTTACTTGAGACTTTCAAGAAGAGACTGGACTGCCATCCTTCTGAGATGGGTAAAATGAGGACCCAGATTTTGGGGGTCAAGAGGCTGACTCTATAAACAGAGAGGGCTGTAGAAGACTGTAAAGTGCTATACAAGTCTATTGCTCTTCCTCCTTCCGCCCTCCCTCCTTTCCATGGTGCACAGTGGTTAGAATAGGCTAACTCTTCCCACTGCCCGGAGATTGTTGGGGGCAAGAGGCTGACTCTGGAGACCCCATAGAGAGGGCTGTAAGGGATGGTTATATATGTCCAAGTCCTGTTGTTAATGTTCAGGATCAATAAACACAACCCAGCTAGCATGCCACACCAACATCTTTCAGCGCTCGAAGAGAACGCAGGAGGTGCAATTCCAAGAAAACCCCGAAAGGCGTAACTTCACGATCAGAAGCCTTCAGCAATCAAATCAACGGTCAGAAATGGTGTAGGGTCTCTTGTTTGGGCAGGGGGTGGGGGGGGCTAGATGACCTACAAGGTCCCTTCCAACTCTGTTAATCTAATCTACTCCATCTTCTCATCTTACATCTAAAGAGCTATCCTTTGTCTTCAAAACAGCCGTTACGGGGACGGGTTTTCTAAAGGCCCGGCTTTGGCCCTGCGGTGAAGATAAGATGCAACGGATGGAAAAAATGCTAATGGGGAGGGAAGCACGTCCTTGCAGAGGGACGCTCAACCCACAGGACTCGTGATTTGCAACGAGCGTGAAGGAGCACCTCGGGGCATCCGAGATTGGCTTCTCGTCCTTGTTCACCCCTCTCGGCTGTCCTCAAGCGCCCAAATGACGCAGGTCTGATCGAAGACACAAAAGAGACTCTGCAAACTCTGCGGCTTAATCCTGATGGGTCACCGGGGGGCAGAGAGGACATCCATGCTGACCTTAAGCACTGGCCGTCCCAGCCTGTAAACCAACCTTTCTTTCGTAGGCTGGCAGTGCAGTTCACACAGAGGACCCAGAAGTCCGGAAAGGAAATATTACTCTGTGAGCTAAATCTCCTACTAGAATTTCGAATAGAAAAGAGCTGGAAGGAACCTTGGAGGTCTTCAAAATTCAGACACTCAACAACTGACTCATATTTATGACGGTTGCAGTGTCCTGGGGAGGGGGGGTGTATCACGTGATCCTCTTTTGCAACATTCAGACAACCGGAGTCAACGGGGAAGCCAGATAAACTTAACCACCATGTTACTGAATTAACCATTGCTATGATTCACTTAACAACCGTAGCAAGGAAGGTCGCAAGATAGGGCAAAATTCACTTCACAGCTGTCTTGCTTAGCAACAGAAATTTTTGGGGTCAAATCTGGCCGTAAGTCGAGGACTATATGTACCCAACTAGGCAACATGATTTGCCTTGTACCGTTGACGTCACCTTAGTGTTAACGAAACCCCTGAACTCAAGAGAGCACCAAGGACTCCACAAACCAAACTAAACTCCCAAACTAAACCATGATGAATGTAAACCTAGTTTAGATTAGATTAACAGAGTTGGAAAGAACCTTGTAGGTCTTCTAGTCCAACCCCCTGACCAAGCAGGAGACCCTACTCCATTTTTGATGGATGGCAGTCCAGTCTCTTCTTGAAAGCCTCCAATGATGAAGCTCCCACAACTTCCGAAGGCAACTTCTGTTCCATGGGTGGATTGTTCCCACTGTCAGAAAATTCCTCCTTATTTCCAGGTTGAATCTCTCCTTGGTCAGCTTCCATCCATTATTCCTTCTCTGGCCTTTAGGTGCTTTGGAAAACAACTTGACCCCCTCCTCTCTGTGGCAGCCCCTCAAATATTGGAAGACTGCTCTCCTGTCTCCCCTGGTCCTTCTCTTCACTAGACTAGCCATGCCCAGTTCTTGCAACCGTTCTTCATATGTTTTGGCCTCCAGTCCCCTCATCATCCTGGTTGCTCTTCTCTGCGTTCTTTCTAGAGTCTCAACATCTTTTTTATAGTGTGGTGACCAAAACTGGATGCAATATTTTAGGTGTGCTCTTACTAAGGCTTTATAGAGTGGTATTAGTACCTCCCTTGATCTTGATTGTATCCCTCTGTTAATGCAATTTAGGATTGCATTGGCTTTTTTGATTACTGCTGCACACTGCTGGCTCATATTTAACAGGTTGTCCACTAAGACTCCAAGATCCCTCTCACAGTCACTGCTATTCAGCCTGGTTTCACCCAGTCCATGTGTGTCCTTTTGGCTTTTCTTGCCTAAGTGTAGGACTTCAATTTTCTCTACATTGAATGTCTGTACATCGAACTTGGGTGAAGTCCATCCAAGTTCTCCAGTGATGCACACCAGGATGGGCTGTGAGGAAATTAAAACACGTGTATATATACAGCTTCTCAGTTCAATCTTTAGGTTGGCTTGGAAGCCAATGGTGAGGAGCTCATCATCGCAGGTGGAGCCAGCTCAACTAAGCAACAGCTGCCCGAAACATCTGGAGGAGTTCCCCCATCACTCCTAAAACCTTGCAATTGTCCTTTCCTCCAAAGCACGGGGGCCCCAAACATCCCCCGGGGAGGTTTCCCCACCCGCGGGGCGACCAGGCAGCGGGATTCCCATCCAAGGGAGCTTCAACTCACCATCGTACGTCAGGATGTGTCCTTTCTTCCCCTCGTAAATGACGTGTCCCTTCGGCATTGCCTCGTCTCTTGCCTTCTCCGCTCGGCTGGGGCTGTCTTCTCCAATTACCTTGGTAATGGTTCCTTTGTACAGCACTTCAGCTGGGGTGCCCTTGGAGAGAGACCAGGAGCCTGGTTTAGCAGCGTTACGAGCAATTAAGGCAGGGAACAGCAAAGCAGAATGGCACACGGGCGTAACGTGGGCCCAGGCGGACAAGCGATGGGTTCCAGGAAAAGAAACAGGACAAAGGAGAAACAATGTCGAGCTAAATACCAGCTGGGGACACGACAGGCAGAAGACGGTGGTCGAACGATCAGGAAAACCACCCAGGATGGCAAAGTCAGGTTTTGGGATGGGCATTGTGCTTTGTTTAATGGGAAGAGCAGATAATAGAAAATAGCAATAGCCATAGCACTTAAGACTTATATGCCGCTTCACCGTGCTTTGCAGTCCTCTCTAAGCGGTTTACTGAGTCAGCCTATTGCAAACCCCAACAATCTGGCTCCTCATTTTACCCACCTCGGAAGGATGGAAGGCTGAGTCAACCTTGAGCCGGTGAGGATCGAACTGTTGGCAGTGGGCAGAATTAGCCTGCAATGCTTCATTGTAACCAATGTGCCCAGGAAGGAAGGAAGGAAGGAAGGAAGGAAGGAAGGAAGGAAGGAAGGAAGGAAGGAAGGAGGGAAGGAAGGAAGGAGGGAGGGAAGGAAGGAAGGAAGGAAGGAAAGAGGAAAGAGAAAAGGAAGAGCAATACACTTAGACTTATACACTGCTTCTCAGTGCTTTTACAGCCCTCTCTAAGCAGTTTACAGTGTCAGCCTCTTGCCCCCCAACAATCTGGCTCCTCATTTTACCCACCTCGGAAGGATGGAAGGCTGAGTCAACCTTGAGCCGGTGAGGATCGAACTGTTGGCAGTGGGCAGAATTAGCCTGCAATGCTTCATTGTAACCAATGTGCCCAGGAAGGAAGGAAGGAAGGAAGGAAGGAAGGAAGGAAGGAAGGAAGGAAGGAAGGAAGGAAGGAAGGAAGGAAGGAGAATAGCAATAGACTTATAAACTGCTTCACAGTGCTTTTACAGCCCTCTCTAAGCAGTTTACAAAGTCAGCCTCTTGCCCCCAACAATCTGGGTCCACATTTGACCCGCCTTGGAAGGAGGGAAGGCTGAGTCAACTTTGAGCCAGTCAAGATTGAACTCCTGGCAATGGGCAGAGTTTGCCTGCAGTACTGCATTCCAACCATTATGCACCATGGAAAGAAGAAAGTGGGGAGAGAGGAAGGAAGGCTGCTGACTGCTTGCAATTTGACAGTTCGAATCTCACCAGGATAGGGTTGACTCAGCCTTCCATCCTCCCAAGGTGGGTAAAATGAGGACCCAGATTGTTGGGGGAAAGAGGCTGACTCTGTAAACTGCTTAGGGAGGGATGTAAAGCACCGTGAAGCAGTATATAAGTCTAAGGCAGGGGTGTCAAACTTGCGTCATCATGGCGGCATCATGAGACGCATTTGGATTCCCCCCCTTTGTTAAACTGGGTGGGGGCAGAGCCAGCACGTCATGCATCCTACCCATGGCAAGTTTGACACCCGGGGTCTAAGGGCTATTGCTATTGTTACTGTTCTTCCTTCTCCCCTTAATTACTTCCTTCCACCCATCCATCCATCCACCCATCCAACATCCATGGTATGCAGTGATTAAAATGCAGCATCGCAAGCTAACTCCGTCCACTGCCAGCAGTTCAATTATGAGTGACTCAAGGTTGATGCAGCTTCCACCCTTCCAAGGTCAATAAGATGAGGACCCAGATTACTGGGGGGGACATACAGCTGTCTCTGTAAACCCCTTAGAGAGGGGCTGTAAAGCACTGTGAAAAGCGGTATATACCATATTTTTTGGAGTATAAGATGCACCAAGATTTTGAAGAGGCAAATTAAAAACAAAAAGGTTTTGCACTCTGCAGACCTCCTAAAAATGGCCCATTTTTTGCGATAACAGGTCCATTTTTTGCCAAAAAAGGGCATGCATAGCCTTTAGGAGGCTTGCAGAGTGCTCCTGGGGGCTGGGGGGGGGGGGGCAAAAACAAGCAGAAAATGGCCCTTTTTTGCTCGTATTTGCCTTCCCCAGCCCCCAGGAGCACTCTGCAAGCCTCCTAAAGGCTATGCATGTCCATTTTTGTGAAGGGGGCGGAGTTTCGGGAGGCTAAAAATGCTGTATATCCGTGTATAAGATGCACCCAGATTTTCACCCTCTTTTTTGGGGGGGGGGGTGCGTCTTATACTCCGAAAAATACGGTAAGTCTAAGTGTTGTTGCTATCCAAACCTATCCCAAAATTCAATTCTCTACGGATCAGGGGTGGATAAATGACACTTTTGATGTTTGGGGCATTGCTGGGAATCAGATGTGGGTTACTTTGCACGCCAAGCACACGCCTTGCCACTGAGCAACATTTCGCGTTCCCCAAATGACTGGGTGGGGCCCCAAAAGCTTTCGATTGCATGCAACTGCAGGACCAGGCTTGACAAGCACATGACAAACTGGTTGGTGGCGCCAGAGATAAGGACTAATATGCTCAAAGATAAGAGCGCCTACATCTAAAGCATGCTCAGCCCACCACCTACTCTATTTTGCATATATATATATATACCCTTACTGGGATTTGTATATATATATTACAACCCCTGGTATGCCCAAATCCCAGTAAGGGTATGGCTAGCTGATGAGAGCTAAATAGCTTGAAATAGATCTATACTAGTCTCCCTTTATTTATTTATCAGCACAAATACAAAACACACACACACACACACATATATATATGCTGCTTTTTGCAATCCTAACTCTTACCACCTATATAAGATGACGCTACAGTTAGCATGGGTTGATTTCTGGCAATTGGTGCCTTAGGTCAGGGGTTCCCAACCTGCAAATATTGGATGCAATCTAGTGCTTTCAATCTTGAGTCAGGTGCTGGAGGTCAGTGGCCATGGTGCCAAAGGTATTTAAAGAGGTCCACGGTGAAGAAAAAGTGAAAGCCACTGCCCTAGATAAGCCGTGCCACCAGTAGCACTCAAGAATTCAAATGCGGCGGGAGTAGGTTGAGATTATGGCTATGGCTTCACCATGTCTGCACATGTCTGGGTAGCACTGGAGAAGTTTCATTCCCACATTCCACTACTGGTCTCTTAAGGCAGGGGTGTCAAACTGAAGGCCTGGATCCAGCTTGCGGGGTGCTTCGATGTGGCCTACTGGGCTGCCCTGGAAAGAGCAAAGGACTGGCCCACAGTGCTTCTGCCAGCAAAAATGGAGCTGCAAGAGGCCGTTGCAGCCAGAAACGCAGCTTGGGAAGGCCCAATTGCCACCCCCCCTCCGAGCTCCGTTTTAGCTGGCAGAGGGTTACAGGAGGCCGTCACAGCCGGAAACAGAGCTTGGGAAGGCCGAATTGCCCCCCCCCCCCCCCCCCAAGCTCCGTTTTTGCTGGCAGAGGGTTGCAGGAGGCTGTGACAGCCGGAAACGGAGCTGGGGGGGGGGGGGGGCAAACAGCCTGAGCTCCACACACACAGCCCTTGCATGAGTGATAGGCTGGCATGCATGCATGCAGCTCGACTTGCACAAGTGGTGGGCCTGCCGTCCCGTCACTCGCGCAAGTTGACTACATGTGTACTCACTCCAGTCATCCACTCTCATGGCCCAATTCTGAATAGGCCACGGCTCGCTAGCGGGCTGCGACCCAGGGGTTGGGGACCAGGGCATAGGCCTTCCCTATGGAAGGGTGTTAGGAGGATAGTTGCTTGGAAGTTATTAGGAGCAACTGAGGTTCATGGACAGTGGACAGAACCCAATCCATCCAGAGAGTAAGACCGGGCAGTCCTTATTTAATGACGGCCTCATTTCTCAGCCACTGAGAGTGACAACGAGTAACTTTGCAAGCAATCCGTTGCATTTACCTAAAGAATAGGAAAGCTGAAGTAAGGTTATAAGCACCGGTGTGGTTTCCTTTAGCAATTGCTTCCCTTAATGACCGAGTTGCCAGTCTCTATTGTGGTCACTCAAACGAGGATGCCCTGCACCAATACGAAGAGTAATAAAATCCCGATCCAACAGACCAGCTCGGAGTTTCTCCGTAACGAAAGCAGAGGCACCACATTACCAATATGGCAGGGAGAGGCCTCCATTTCAGCACCTGAATTCAAGGGCTTGGCGTTAAAAGACACAAAACACGCTTCGGCACACATGCTCCCAGGAGAGAGAACATGGATCAGATGGCTTCAGGGAAGGAGCCCTCTGGAACATCTGTCTTCGGCAGCCCGGATTTGCAAAGGGGGAACTATTGCAACGCAACAGACCGTGAACGAATCTGAAAGCTTTGCAAACGAGACCGCTGGTAATTCCCATCAGCAAACCCCTATGCGCTGGGTGCTAAACCCAGTTAAATCACCCCCATGGGTGGCACCATCACAGGCATAGATTTCAGGCACATCCCTGCTCCGAAAAAGCAGGCAAATCAAAGCTTCGTTTAACCAACCATCCCAAGGGAGGGAATGGGACAACTCGCCACAGCCAATTGTTCTTTATTATCCACCGTTTCTTTCATACTAGTGTAACTCTTGTCTCGCAGCGAGTTGTCACACACGGGCAGGGACAGGGGGAGGTTGTGCCTTCTTCCCAAAGCCCATGCTCCTGGCTGGATCGTTGCGTCTTGATTTTTAGCCAGGATGGAAATCAATGTAAAGTTCCAACAGCACTGATACAGATAAACAGAGTTGGAAGGGACCTTGTAGGTCATCTAGTACAACCTCCTGCCCAAGCAGGAGACCCTGCACCATTGTTGAGACCA
Organism: Natrix natrix natrix; assembly: GCA_029891615.1. Lineage (NCBI taxonomy): Eukaryota > Metazoa > Chordata > Lepidosauria > Squamata > Natricidae > Natrix > Natrix natrix. The sequence goes on from JAKRSK010007778.1 coordinate 2,103,092, forward strand.
TCCAATCTCTTCTTGAAAGCCTCTAGTGATGAAGCTCCCACAACTTCTTGAAGGCAACTTCTGTTCCAAGGGTTGGATGTTCTCACTGTCAGGAAATTCCTCCTTATTTCCAGGTTGAATCTCTCCTTGTTCAGTTTCCATCCATTATTCCTTATCTGGCCTTTGGGTGCTTTGGAGAATAGCTTGACCCCCTCCTCTCCGTGGCAGCATTTTGTGTGTCGGTGGCATCACGATGCACGCCAATGCCGCCCACGGATGCCCAGGTGAGGATTTGCACGATCGTGCAAACGACGGGACTGAAGGCCAAGGATCCGTTTTGCATCCCAATAAAAATTGACGTAAACTGTCATAAATGAGATTAAAATCCCTGGGAAGGAAGGGTTAATTTTTTTTAAAAGGCTTCCACAGGATTAATTTTGGATGCAACAGACAGTTTGCCTCGATGTCTGCAGAAGTTCCAGATAAGTTCTGAATTATCTTATTATTCTGTATCTTAAGACAGGAAACCGGCCCTCCTATCTGATGCTATCTGAGCTGGTAATTGGGAAAGCGATGCTCACCATTAATTAAAGATTCTGGGATGACACATACGGCAACCCTCTCACATTTTTTAAAATTTTTTCCAGGGATAGCAGAGAAACATCGCCGGGTTCTGTCCCTTTCTGCTTAGGTTAACCCTGCAATCTTTGGGGATTTATTAATTCATTAATTGTACCCTGTGACTATTATTAAGTGTTTTATCTTATGATTCTTGATGAATGTCTTCTATTTTATTTTTCTTATATACACTGAGAGCATATGCACCAAAGACAAATTCCTTGTGTGTCCAATCACAGTTGACCAATAGAGAATTCCATTCTATACCTAATTCTATTCTTATTCTATTCTATTCTATTCCCTATTCTAATCTCTATTCTATTCTATTCCATTCCATTCCATTCTATTTCTATTTCTATTTTCTATTCTATTCTCTACTCCATTCTAATATCTATTCCATTCTTACCTTCTGTTCTGTTCTGTTCTATTCTATTCCCTATTCTAATCTCTATTCTAATCTCTATTATCTCTATTCTATTCTATTGTATTCTATTCTATACTCTATTCTAATATCTATTCTATTCTTATCTCCTGTTCTGTTCTATTCTATTCCGTATTCTAATCTCTATTCTTCTCTATTCTATTCTATTCTTTTCTATTCTATTCTATACTCTATTCTAATATCTATTCTATTCTTATCTCCTATTCTATTCTATTCTATTCCTTATTCTAATCTCTATTCTTTTCTTTTCTTTTTTATTCTATTCTATTCTATACTATACTCTATTCTAATATCTATTCTATTCTTATCTCCTATTCTATTCTAATCTCCTATTCTGTTCTATTCTATTCTTTATTCTAATCTCTATTCTTATCTTTATTCTATTCTATTCATTAAATTTATACAGTTGCCCCTTGCAGGGTTGCCAGAATTTTGGGCAGGGAACGCCAATCAAACAAAAACAACACCAACAAAGTCACTAAAAGTCTTCATTAGAAAACGACTGCATTGGAAACCAGATCCTAACAACAGGAAAATAATATTTTCAATTCATCCAACATTTGGAACGTAGCAAGAGGCAGGCGAGGATAAAAATCCCCAAGAAGCAGCACACATGAATATTTCGAGGGTAGCGAAGAACTTTTAACCAACATCCCTTGAGCTGAAAACGTTTTAATTTTCTTCCCCCACTCTCCAAGCTACCTGCTTAAATGGAATGCCCTAGTGAAAAATGACTTATTCCAGCAACGTGCTGTTGTTGTTCTTGTTGTTAGTTGTGGTGTCTGACTCATTGCGACCTCACGGACAACGTTCCTCCAGACCTTCCTGTCCTCTACCATCCTCTGGAGACCATTTGAGCTCATGCCCACTGCTTCAGTGACTCCATCCAGTCACCTCGTTCTCAGTCGTCTCCTTCATATTTTGCCCTTAATCGTTCCCAGCATAAGGCTCTTCTCCAGCGAATCCTTCCTCCTTCAAAACTGTCTGATGGCAGCTGGAACCCTGGGTTTATTTTTCCAAGGAAACGAGCTGAGAACGCCAGCGTTCTCATAATGTATCTTTAAAGATCTGGACATCAGCCAGGGAGGAGGAGAAAAAAAAAAGGGAATTTAAAAACCAAATCCAAAAGGGAAAAAAAAAATTAATTCCCTCTGCTTCGTTTCCAGAGAAAGCAATAACTGGAGAGAGTTCAAAGCCATCACCCATTTGGCAAGCCTTCTGTCTCTAGTGCTGATTGATGGGAACCACGAATTCTTCTCTCTCTCTCTCTCTCTCTCTCTCTCTCTCTCTCTCTCTCTCTCTCTCTCTCTCTCTCTCTCTCTCCCTCTCCCTCTCTCTCCCTCTCTCTGCATGCCTGGGGATGTCCAGACCAAGGAAAATGTCTGGAAAGAGCTCGAGGGATTACAAATCGCAGTTCACATTTCCTAAGGAAGAGATACAGCTCATCTTTTCCACCCACCAAAGACCACATTCTGAGCCTGGGTTGAGTCCCTCCTGGGCCATTCCTGGTTGATATGATTGCTTTCAAGGCCAGCCAAAAGTCTTTAGAAGGTGTTAACCGTCTCAGTTCTTCTTCTTCATCTAGGACAATATGGTTGGCTTCAAGGCCAACCAAAGTTATTTAGAAGGTAATAACCATCCCAGTTCTTCTCCATCTTCTAGGACAATATAGTTGGGTTGGGTTCAAGGCCAACCAAAGTTATTTAGAAGGTAATAACCATCCCAGGTCTTCTTCATCTTCTAGGACAATATGGTTGGCTTCAAGACCAACCAAAGTTATTTAGAAGGTAATAACCATCCCAGTTCTTCTCCATCTTCTAGGACAATATAGTTGGGTTGGGTTCAAGGCCAACCAAAGTTATTTAGAAGGTAATAACCATCCCAGTTCTTCTTCATCATCTAGGACAATATGGTTGGCTTCAAGACCAACCAAAGTTATTTAGAAGGTAATAACCATCCCAGTTCTTATTCATCTTCTAGGACAATATAGTTGGGTTCAAGGCCAACCAAAGTTATTTAGAAGGTGTTAACCATCTCAGGTCTTCTTCATCATCTAGGACAATATAGTTGGGTTCAAGGCCAACCAAAGTTGTTTAGAAGATATTAACCATCTCAGGTCTTCTTCATCATCTAGGACAATATGGTTGGCTTCAAGACCAACCAAAGTTATTTAGAAGGTAATAACCATCCCAGGTCTTCTTCATCTTCTAGGACAATATAGTTGGGTTGGGTTCAAGGCCAACCAAAGTTATTTAGAAGGTAATAACCATCCCAGGTCTTCTTCATCATCTAGGACAATATGGTTGGTTTCAAGGCCAACCAAAGTTGTTTAGAAGGTATTAACCATCTCAGGTCTTCTTCTTCATCTAGGACAATATAGTTGGCTTCAAGGCCAACTAAAGTTGTTTAGAAGGTATTAACCATCTCAGGTCTTCTTCATCATCTAGGACAATATAGTTGGGTTCAAGGCCAACCAAAGTTGTTTAGAAGGTATTAACCATCTCAGGTCTTCTTCTTCATCTAGGACAATATAGTTGGCTTCAAGGCCAACCAAAGTTGTTTAGAAGGTGTTAACCATCTCAGGTCTTCTTCATCATCTAGGACAATATAGTTGGCTTCAAGGCCAACCAAAGTTGTTTAGAAGGTGTTAACCATCTCAGGTCTTCTTCATCATCTAGGACAATATAGTTGGCTTCAAGGCCAACCAAAGTTGTTTAGAAGGTGTTAACCATCTCAGGTCTTCTTCATCATCTAGGACAATATAGTTGGCTTCAAGGCCAACCAAAGTTGTTTAGAAGATATTAACCATCTCAGGTCTTCTTCATCATCTAGGACAATATAGTTGGCTTCAAGGCCAACCAAAGTTGTTTAGAAGATATTAACCATCTCAGGTCTTCTTCATCATCTAGGACAATATAGTTGGCTTCAAGGCCAACCAAAGTTGTTTAGAAGGTATTAACCATCCCAGATCTTCTTCACCTTTTTGTGCCCTCATCAATCTTCCACAACACCTTTCAGAACATTCTCCACCACAGTTTCTTCTCATCACAAGACACTTCTAATCCACTTCTGGTGCACTCCTAGAAAAGCCCCTCCCCCACCCACCTGCCCCAAGAGAAGACTTACATGTGTGATGGAACCCCGGTATGTGATGGTAGATTCCGAGGATGGTCTTGTGCTGGGAATCCCTTTAAGGATGCTTCCTCCTGACAAAGAGGTCCCTGCAGGGAATAACCAACAAGAAGAGCCAATAGCTTCAAAAATCATGTACTGTTTGTCACCAACCTTCCAGCGCTGCTTCTAAGGGTTGCAGAGCTTCTCCCGATGGCTATGACCAGTCATGAACTAAAGTTTTTTTAAAAAAATTTCCCTTACAAATTCATTCCCAAATATACATTCTTATAATTGCTATTTAACATTTGCCTCTTCATCATTAGTCTCTATAATTATTTTTACAAATATATATACTGTATATAATACAGTTTGGGTCACTTTCTCTCCATCCCATGCCTCCATCTTATTGCTCCTTCCTTCTTCTCAACCTCCCCTATTTACCTTCTTCTTTCCTCCTCGCCTTCCCCTTTCTTCTTCCCCTCTCTTTCCCCCACTCCTCCTCTCTTCTCCTCCTTCTTACCCTCTCTCCTACTCTTACTTTCCCTCCCTTACTTCCTCTCCTTCCTCCTTTCTTCTTCCCCTCTCTTTTCCCCACTCCTCCTCTCTTCTCCTCCTTCTTACCTTCTCCCCTATTCTTATTTCCCTTCCTTACTTCCTCTACTTTATCCTTTCTTTCTTCCTTCCTTTCCTCTCTTTCCCCCACTCCTCCTCTCTTCTCCTCCTTCTTACCCTCTCTCCTACTCTTACTTTCTCTCCCTTCTATTTCTATTCTATTCTATCCTATTCTTCTACCCTATTCTTCTATTCTATTCTATCCTTTCCTATTCTATTCTTCTATTCTATTCTATTCTGTTCTTCTATTCTATTCTATTCTATATTTCTATTCTATTCTTCTATTCTATTCTGTTCTTCTATTCTATTCTGTTCTTCTATTCTATTCTATTCTATTCTATATTTCTATTCTATTCTTCTATTCTATTCTGTTCTTCTATTCTATTCTTCTATTCTATCCTATCCTTTCCTATTCTTTTCTTTTCCTCTATTCTATTCTAGTCTAGTCTATATTTATATTCTATTCTATTCTTCTATTCTATTCAATTGTATTATATTCTGTTCTTCTATTCTATTCTATCCTATCCTATATTTCTATTCTATTCTATCCTATTCTTCTATTCTATTCTTCTATTCTATTCTATTCTATTCTATCCTATCCTATCCTTTCTTCCATTCCATTCTATTCTATTCTGTTCTATTCTTCTATTCTTCTATTCTGTTCTATTCTATTCTGTTCTATTCTATTCTATTCTATTCTTCTATTCTATTCTATATTTCTGTTCTATTCCATTCCGTTCCATTCTATTCTGTTCTTCATTTTATTCTACATTCCCTTCTCTCCCTACCTACCCTTACAGGCTTCCACAGGACAAGAGGCTTACCGCGAAGAACCGAGCTCTCCTGCGACGTCTGCACCACCACCGAGCTTTCCGGCTGACACGCTTGGCTTCGAGGAGAAAGCTGCTCTTGCTTCACTCCAGGAAACGGCACTGGAAAACAAGAACGTTTCCACCTTGACTTTACTGTCAAAGGAGCAGCAGAAGAAACTGCTTGGACGACTAGCGGGGTCTCAGCGCGGCTTAGTGTCCCAACCGGATCCCACCCTTCTCCGGCCAGTTGTGGCTCTGAGAACATCTTCACCACCCTGTCGGGTGATCTTACCCAACTTCTTGGGGTCCATCGTCAAAGGCACAGCGATGGAACCGATGGAGACTTTGGCGTGCTCCAAACTGAACGGACCGTGGAGCTGCAGAGGGACCCCCTGGAAGATCCACCAAAGAATATTAGTTATTGGGGGGGACGGCAAAAACCCAAGCATGGTAGCAGCCACGCTCTGGAGCATGCTTTCATTCTTCCTCTTGATCTACCGGTTAGTGCAGGGGTGTCAAACTCCAGCCCTGCAGGCCGGATTCGGCCCAGGGGTGCTTAAATCTGGCCCACAGGGCCACCATGGAAACAGCAGAGGAACAGCCTACGGTGCCTCTGCGCAGCCCCACCGCCTCCGCTCCATTTTCAGCCGCTACGGCCTTCTGTAGCCCTCTGACAGCTGGCAGAAGGCTAGCAAAACAAACTATAAAAAAAACCCCAAAGAGAATCGTTTCCCCTTTTGCACTTGAGCATGCAAGAAGGGACAGGAAAGGAGGAAGGGAAAGGGGAAAGAGAAAGAAAAAGAAGGGAAGATGGGAAGAGAGCGAAGAAGGAAAAATAAGGAAAGAGGAGAAGGAAGAAGAAAGGAGAAGGAAGTAAAAGAAGAAGGAAGGAAGGAAGGAAGGAAGGAAGGAAGGAAGGAAGGAAGGAAGGAAGGAAGGAAGGAAGGAAAAATAAGGAAAGGGTAGAAGGAAGAAGAAAGGAGAAGGAAGGAAAAGAAGAAGGAAGGAAAGAAAATAAGGAAGGGGGAGGAAGGAAGGAAAAATAAGGAAAGGGGAAGGAAGAAGAAAGGAGAATGAAGGGAAAAAAGAAGGAAAGAAAATAAGGAAGGGGAAGGAAGGAAGGAAAAATAAGGAAAGGGGAGAAGGAAGAAGAAAGGAGAAGGAAGTAAAAGAAGAAGGAAGGAAGGAAGGAAGGAAGGAAGGAAGGAAGGAAGGAGGAAGGAAGGAAAAATAAGGAAAGGGGAGAAGGAAGAAGAAAGGAGAAGGAAGGAAAAGAAGAAGGAAGGAAAGAAAATAAGGAAGGGGAAGGAAGGAAGGAAAAATAAGGAAAGGGGAAGGAAGAAGAAAGGAGAAGGAAGTAAAAGAAGGAAGGAAGGAAGGAAGGAAGGAAGGAAGGAAAAATAAGGAAAGGGGAAGGAAGAAGAAAGGAGAATGAAGGGAAAAAAAGAAGAAGGAAAGAAAATAAGGAAGGAAGGAGGTTATAATGAGAGGGAGGGAGGGTCTGAGGGGAGTCCTGCTTAGCACTTAGCCACCACAGGTGCCCCCAACACAAGTGACGTCAAGCTGAACACTACACTGACCCCCTGCAGCCCCACGAGGTCAAACCCAACCCTGATGCGGCCCTCAACGATATCGAGTTTGACACCCCTGGGTTAGTGGGACAGTCTCGGAAGGCTGGGGTACACCTTTACCTGGGAGATGCAGCCAGGCGTTCTTTCCAGAACCGACGGGTGCTTGTTGGAGATCAGAGGAGGAGGATTGGAGATGGCGGGCAACCTTGGCGGGCCAGTCCGAGAGCTTTCGTGAGCGTTTAAGGAGACGGGATGAGCTGCTGTGGAGAGAAAGAGAGAGGCAGAGATTGAGAGTTTTAAGGCCACGCGAGAGGGATTCGAACTCGGTTCTTCTAAGAAAGATCAGCCCGCTTGATTATGAGGAAGTTGGAGTTTGAAGGTTCGCAACCCCAAATAACTCATGACTGTCGGCAGCCCTTGTGTGTCCCACTGAGCCAAAAAACCCCCGAAACCTCCCAGGAGATTGGCTCTTTTACGGCCCGAATTCTGCTCCTGGATCTGGAATTATTTCCCCCCCCCAATTTTTCAATTTTATTAACAAACGTGTAAAATACACACACACAAAACTTAGACGTACAACACATTTGCACAATGCAATACAAACCTGTTTAATTTAGCTGGCCTGGCCTAACTGTAGCTTTTGTGGCCCTCTAGCCTGTATTTTAAATTTTAAATGTTTAGGGATAGATTTTATAGGTTGTTTTAATTTTTAACTATAATGTACAGCCTATCATATAATTTGTTTTAATGGGTATTTATAATTATTTAAGTTTGTATATTGTTTTATTGTGGTCTGTACACCGCCCCGAGTCCCTTTGGGGAGAGGGGGCGGTCTATAAATTAAATAAAATTAAATTAATTAAATTAAACAGGAGCTTCCTCTTCTTTCTAGTAGCAATTATCAATCGAGAGCGCTCACCTTATATTATTTTCCATTCAATTGTGTTTCATTTGGATTTCACCATTCTTAACTTTCTTATTTTACCCATAACTATTATTTTTGAGTTTTGTCACATTCCTTCATTGATTCTTGTTTCTTTCCTCCATCCACCTATACCATTTATCCCATATCTGGTAGAATTCTGATTCTTCTTTTCCCTGAATTTCTTTAGTTAGTTTGTCCATTTCAGCACAATCCATAACCTTTCTTATTATTTCATCTTCACTTGGAGTTAGTTTGTTTTTCCATTTCTGGGCAAAGGCAATCCTTGCCGCCGTTATTATATGTAGCATTAAATACTGGATTTCTTTTTTGTATTTCGCAGACATTATTCCTAATAAAAAAATTTCAGGTTTCCATTCTTTTTTTAACCCCCGTTATTGCCTCCAGCCAATTTTTGATCTTTTTCCAGAATTTTTTAGCCTCCTCACAGACTGGATTTGGCCATCCTTCCACCCAGTCTCCAGATTACACCCCACTTGACTGGATGGTCAAGCCGCCCTCCTAAGATCCAAGAGCTGGACTCACCCGAAGGGTTATACTGAAATGCGTGAGACTCGGTGTGCGGGGAGGTGCGGATGACATCCCGGGAGGAGCCTTGGTAGGGGAGGACTGGTGGCCAGCAGGTTGTGGCGGTGGCTTCTCCAGCCGGCTTCTGTCCATCGGGGGGAAGGGGGGCGAAAAGCACCGGTTTTTCTACCAGGAGAGAGAAACAGCAAGAGAAGCGGACGTCAGAATGGCTCTATGGGGAAGGTTGTGCATTTTGATGGATGGGGATGGGAGAAGGGAGGGAGGGAGGGAGATGGGTGGGATGGAAGAAGAATGGAAGGATGGATGAATGTAGGGGTGGATGGGTGGATGGATGGATGGATAGATGACAGATAGAAATATAGAAAGATAGATAATAGATGGATGGATGGATGGATGGATGGATGGATGGATGGATGATAGATAGATGTAGGTAGGTAGAGAGAGTGTGTGTGTGATACATGATAGATAGAAAGATAGAAAGATAGATAATAGATGGATGGATGGATGTAGGTAGGTAGAGAGAGAGAGAGTGTGTTTGATACATGATAGATAGATAGATAGATGGATGGATGGATGGATGGATGGATGGATGGATGGATGGATGGATGGATGGATGGAGGTAGGTAGGTAGAGAGAGAGTGTGTGTGATACATGATAGATAGATAGATAGATAGATAGATGGATGGATGGATGGATGGATGGATGGATGGATGGATGGATGTAGGTAGGTAGAGAGAGAGTGTGTGTGATACATGATAGATAGATAGATAGATAGATAGATAGATAGATAGATAGATAGATAGATAGATAGAAAGAAAGAAAGAAAGAAAGAAAGAAAGAAAGAAAGAAAGAAAGAAAGAAAGAAGATAGATAGATAATAGCTAGATGGATGGATGGATGGATGGATTAGATAAGATTGATAGGCAGGCAGGCAGGTAGGCAGGCAGACAAGATAAATAGACCGCACAGGACAGGACAAGAGAGATGAGAGAGAGAGAGACAGATGGATGGACAGATGAACGGACGGTCGAAAGACAGATAGATCTATCTGTCTTTGAGGGAATCTTGACTCCTGGAGACCCCATGGACGTACCACCTGTGCAGTCTTCTTGACAACTTTGCCAGAACTACTGTCACTTCCTAGGATTCCTTTCTGAGGGCTGAGAGAGGAAATGGCTTTCCACCCAGCTGGCCTCCTGCCCAAGACCAGGCCCTGGACCTCCCTGTCCCCTCGCTCCCAGCCCACCCCTTTGACCACCACACCAAAGGGGAGCTGCAAACATCCCGACCGAAACCCCCAGGACAAAGGGAGGGTGAGGGAAGAAGCCTCGGACAGCTGCCTCTGGTAGAACCTCTGCTTCCACTCTTGGGAAGGCAGCTGCCTCGTAGTTTTGGAGAGAGCAGGCTCTAAATTGAATTCTTTGGTGATTTACCGTGTGAAGTTGGGGGGTTTTATGCTGCTTCCCAAGGACAGCAGGAAAGAAGGCAGGTGGGGGAGCTGCAAAGCTGAAGAGGAAGACATCTGCAGGAAAAGAATCTCTAGCCTCCATTGTAATCTCCTGCAGAGATGGTGAAGACCAGGCCCAGGTAGGGTCTATGGAAGTGGGGGGGCCTTACACCACCGGAGAGATCTGGAGTCAAGGCAGGTGGCCCTCCAAGCTTTCGTCAAACAGAGAGGATCCATTTGCAAGGATGATGAGAGGACTGGAGGCTAAAACATAGGAAGAACGGTTGCAGGAACTGGGCATGGCTAGTCTAGTGAAGAGAAGGACCAGGGGAGACAGGATAGCAGTCTTCCAATATTTGAGGGGCTGCCACAGAGAGGAGGGGGTCAAGCTATTCTCCAAGGCACCCAAAGGCCAGACAAGGAATAATGGATGGAAACTGAACGAGGAGAGATTCAACCTGGAAATAAGGAGAATTTTTCTGATAGTGAGAACAATCAACCAATGGAACAGAAGTTGCCTTCGGAAGTTGTGGGAGCTTCATCCCTGGAGGCTTTCAAGAAGAGACTGGACTGGCATTTGTCAGAAATGGGGTAGGGTCTCCTGCTGGACTACATGACCTACAAGGTCCCTTCCAACTCTGTTAATCTGAATCTATCTAAGATGATCAAAGGCCTGGAGGCTAAAACATAGCAATGAACAGTTACAAGAACTGGGCATGGTTAGTTTAGTGAAGAGAAGGACCAGGGGAGACAGGAGAGCAGTCTTCCAATATTGGAGGGGCTGCCACAGAGAGGAGGGGGTCAGCATCCGAAGTCCAGACAAGGAATAATGGATGGAAACTGACCAAGGAGAGATTCAACTTAGAAATAAGGTGAACTTTTTTGACAATGAGAGCAATCAACCCGTGGAACAGAAGTTGCCTTCAGACGTTGTGGGAGCTTCATCATTTGAGACTTTCAAGAAAAGGCTGAACCGCCATCTGTCAGGAATGGTGTGAGGTCTTCTGCTGGGGGGTGGGGTTGGACTAGATGACCTGAGAGTCCTTCCCACTCTTAATCTGTAAATTCTTCTAAATGCTTGGATGAAGAGAGGGAAAGGCAGGGAAGAAGGAGCCTGCTTTGAAGTTTCAACCAGGGTTGATTTTATTCTGCTTTTCCTCCCCTCCTCCCCCGATTCCCTTCCCACCTACGTTAAAGAAGAGCCGTAACTCAAAGCCCCCCCTTGAGAAAAGCAACGGGAGGGGACCGCTGCCGTTTGTCAAAGCCCTGGAATCGGAGTGAGGGAGATGGCGGTGGAGGAGATCTGTCATCCAAATGGGTTTTCTTGGCCAGGCAGCCCTGCTCCGAAGGCCAACTGGGAAAAGGGGGGCAGGGGGGGGGCTAAATCGAGAGGAAGTGCACAGCTTGTACCGAAGCAGAATGCCCCAAAGAGAAGGAAGGCCAACTCTCCCAGGTCTGTCCAAAACGCAGCTTCGCGGAAGGAGGGGGAGGAGGGGAGGGAGGGGAATGGGAGGGGGAGAGAGAGAGGGAGAGGGAGGGAGGAAGGGGGGGAGGAAGGGGTGTGGAAAGGGGAGGAGGGGGGAGGGAAGGAGGAGGGGAAGAGGGGGAGGGGAAGGAGAGGAGGGAGGAGGAGGGGGGAAGGGAGGAGGAGGGAGTGGAGGAGGGGAAGAGGGGGAGGGGAAGGGGAGGAGGGAGGGGGAGGGGGAGATGATTCCCATGTTGAGAGTTCCCGAACCATCTTTAAGTCTGAAAGTTCAACTCAAGTTGTCTCTTTTTACTGCCTGAGAAGCTGGGAGAGTTCCTCCCCTCCTTCCCTTCCCCTCTGCTTCTTTTTTCCCCTTCCCTTCTCTTTCCTTCCTTCCTTTTATTCACCCTTCCTCCTTTCTTATAACTTCTTTCTCTCTACTAATTTTCCTTCCCTTCTTCCCCATCCTCTCTACTTCCTTCCTCTTTCTCACCTTTCCCTCTTCTAACTTCCTTCCTCTCTCCCTCCACTTCTTCCTTCCTTTCCTCTTCCTTTCCTTTCCTCCTTCCCCTCCCGCTCTTTACTTCCTTCCTTTTTTACCCTTCGTTCTTCCTTCTAACTTCTTTCCTCTCCCACGCCAACCTTCCTTCCTTCTCTTTACTTCCTTCCCCTTTCCACCCTTCCTTCTTCCTTCCAACTTCTTTCCTCTCTCTCCCTCCACTAATTTTCCTCCCTTCCTCCCTCCCTTCCCTCTTCTTTCCCCTTCTTCCCATTCCTCTCTACTTCCTTCCTCTTTTTCACCCTTTCTTCTAACTTCTTCTCTCTCTCCCTCCACTAGTTTTCCTCTCTCCCTCCCTCCTGCTTCATCCCTCCGCAGCCTCCCCTTACGCCCCCAAGTGCCCTCACCCTCTTTCTCTGCCTCTGCCGGGCTCCGATGCGGAGCTCCCCGTGGGCTGTTGCTGTTGCTGGAGCAAAGGGGGGGCTCCTTCTCCGATGGGGGCAGTTTGCTGGGCGCGGCCTCCTCCTCCTCTTCCTCCTCCTCCTCCTCCTCCTGGGCCAGGGTGATCTGCTGCTGGTAGAGGGCCAAGGTGTGGGGAGGCACTGGGGTTTTGGTGGCCCCGCTCTGCAACGCTCCCTCCAATGGGCCTTCGGAAATCTGTGAGGAAAAGAGAACTGAGGTTAGGTCAATGGGCACCCCTACTACACACACACACACACATACAAACACACACGTTGTGTTAGTTTGTGTCAGTCAGTTGTGCCAGTTTCCTCAAAACCCAAAGCTGCTGTAGCTGACCTTATAGAGGGAGGGAGGGAGGGAGGGATGGAGGGAAGGAAGGAAGGAAGGAATGGAGAGAAGGGAGGGAGGGAAGGAAGGAAGATGAGGGAAGGAAGGAAGGAATGGAGAGGAGGGAGGGAAGGAAGGAAGGAAGGAAAGAAAGAAGGAAATAATCTGACAAGGAAGGAATGGAGGGGAACGAGGGAGGGCGGGATGGGAGAAGGAAGGAATGGAAGGGAGGGAGGGAAGGGAGGAGGAAGGGGTGAGAGATGAGTGGACAGAGGGAGGAAAGAAGTTAAAGGCAGGTGAGAGAAATGGAAGGAAGAAAAAAGAGAAGGGAAGGAGGAAGGGAAGGGAGGATGAAAGAGAAGGAAGGGGAGAAGGCAAGGTAAGAGAAGAGAAAGAGTAAGACTCACAATGGGAGGAATGGCGGCTGCCCTCTGCTTCAGCTGCTTCAGGTCCAGAGGCTTCTGAGGTGAGGAGGGGAGCCGGGCATCGTTGGGGGCACCAAGGAGACTTAAGCGGGCAGCCGGCAACCTGTAGAGAGATGCAACAATCCCACTTGAGAACCTCCTTCCGAGATCTCTGCTTTGGCCCTGAAATCCAGACTGATTCGCTTGAACAACTGCAGAGATTCACTCAGCAACCATGGGGAAAAGGTCATAAGATCAGATGTGATTCACTTAACAAGCATCTGGCTTAGCCATGGAAATTCTGGTCCCAAGTATGATCTTAAGTCAAGGGCCACCAGTAATTTTGACCTTGCCTTCTGAAAGTCAAACATGAGTTGATCTCTTCAAGTCCTTAGACTACTGTCTCGAGGCTCTGTTTCACTTTTGGCTAAGAGATGAGGACCCCCAACCATCTTCTCAACCATTGGAGACCCCATCAGAAGACTTTGGGGGTCTTCTGGACCGTTCCCACCAGAACATAGATTGATGGGACCTGCCTGATGACTTCATGTTGACTTATTTCCTTGATGTGGGTGTCAGAAGACAACAGCACAAATCCTTAAGCTTTGGAGATTTATAACAGAAGATCATTAATCACGCTGGAATGTCTCCCTTTACACTGGAGACCTCATCAGAAGACTTTCAGGTCTTTGGGACTGTTCCCACCAGAACAGACCTGTCTAATGACCTCATGTTGACTTATTTCCTTGATGTGAGAAGATAAGAGCACAAACTCTTAAGCTTTGGAGATTTATAAGAGAAGATCGTGAACCTTGTTGGAACGTCTTCTGGATCATTGGAGACTCCTATCAGAAGACTTTGGGGTCTTTGAGACTGGTTTCACCAGAACAAAGATTTATGGGACCTGGCTGATGGCCTTGGGTTAAGTCTCCTTGATGCGGGTGTCAGAAGACAAAAAATTCTCAAGCTTTGGAGACGGATAGGAGAAGATGTTGAACCATGTTGGAACGTCCCATCAGAAGACCTTGGGGTCTTTGGGACTGTTCCCACCAGAACAAAGATTGCTGGGACCTGACTGATGACCTCATATTGTCTTATCTCCTTGATGTGGGTGTCAGAAGACAACAGCACAAGCTTTTAAGCTTTGGAGATTTGTAAGAGAAGATCAGGAATGTCTTCTCGTCTATTGGAGACCCCATCAAAAGACCTTGGGGTCTTTGGGACAGCTTTCATCAGAACTAAGATTTATGGGACCTAGCTGATGACCGTGTGTTAAGTCTCCTTGATGTGGGTGCCAACTCTTAAGCTTTGGAGATTTTTAAGAGAAGATCATGAACCACGTTGGGATGTTTAACCATGGTTGAACAGATCCAACCATGCCAGGGGATCTCCCGGGAAAATCCCGGGAAAACGGGTTTAGATTTCTGTTTGGCGTTCTCTGGCTCATTTTAATTTTTTTTTACCCTCTGAACATCTCTGGCTGTTCCGGAGCCACAAACTGACAACTGTTAATGCATGACTGTTCAGGCCTCCGTATTCATTTATATTTAGCTTGACCTATGCTTGAACTTCTCATTCCTCCAGCTGCCAGCAGCAGCCTTTATAAAATATATATATGCAACGATAATTATCTTTGGAGACCTTTTTCCTTCCATTTGGCTTGCAAGCAGCCCAGAGGAACTGACAGGACTCCTCCATGCTGTTGAAAGCTTTCTTGGAAGGATGGGAAGCCGTGGCATGTACCCTCCCCCTCCTCCTCCAAACCACTGGGGCCAGGAGGTTAGTGGAGGTTGGCATGGACGCATGGGATCTGTTGTTCACGTCGTCATTCTCGACGTACAGCCACAACTGAGCCCGACATTTTTGTTCAAATGTCTCAATGTTTGTTAAGCAAAATTTGCCCATGTTATGAGTTTGTGTGCCAGGGGAGAAGGACCAGGGGAGATAGGATAGCAATCTTCCAATATTTGAGGGGCTGCCACAGAAAGGAGGGGGTCAGGTTATTTTCCAAAGCACCCGAAGGCCAGACAAGGAATAATGGATGGAAACGGAACAAGGAGAGATTCAACCTGGAAATAAGGAGGAACTTTCTGACAGTGAAAACAATCCACCCATGGAACAGAAGTTGCCTTCAGAAGTTGTGGGAGCTTCATCCCTGGAGGCTTTCAAGAAGAGATTGGATTGCCATCTGTCAGAAATGGTGTAGGGTCTCCTGGTTGGGAAAGAGGGTTGGACTAGATGACCTACAAAGTCCCTTCCAACTCTGTTAATCTGAATTTATCTAAGATGATCAAAGGCCTGGAGACTAAAACATGAAGAACAGTTTCAGGAACTGGGCATGGCTGGTCTAGTGAAGAGAAGGACCAGGGGAGATATGATAGCAATCTTCCAATATTTGAGGGGCTGCCACAGAGAGGAGGGGGTCAAGCTATTCTCCAAAGCACCTGAAGGCAAGAGAAGGAATAATGGATGGAAACTGAACAAGGAGAGATTCAACCTGGAAATAAGGAGGAATTTTCTGACAGTGAGAACAATCAACTGATGGAACAGAAGTTGCCTTCGGAAGTTGTGGGAGCTTCATCACTGGAGGCTTTCAAGAAGAGACTGGACTGCCATCTGTCAGAAATGGTGTAGGGTCTCCTGCTTGGGCGGGGGGTTGGACTAGATGGCCTACAAGGTCCCTTTCTAACTCTGTTAATGTGTTAAATTTTAGCCTCCAGCCCACTGATCTTTGTGGCTGTTTCCTGCACTCTTTCCAGAGTCTGAGCATTTTTTGGGGTGGGGTGGGGGAGTACCAGGCTTCCTTCCAGCCAGCACCATAAATTTGCGCTCCCAGTGCTCTTGTTTTCTCCTGCCTCGTCTGTCGTGCCTTGATCAATGTCTGCCCGAGAATATGATTTCAAGAGGCGTTTAAGGAAATGGAGTGAAAAGCGCGGCACTAAATCAACCTTCCGCCACTGGCAGGCAGGCAGGCAGGCAGTCATCCCAGGACCGACTGGCGGTCCGGGAAGTGACCGTCTGGTGGCGCCTGACCTCCTTTAACCCCGGCCGGTGGGCATCGATCCCAAGCAGGATCTGAAGCTGCCTTTTCAATTACCATCAGGTGGTGTCACAAATCATTAGCCAAGTGCAAAATTTCTCCCGAGAAGATCAGAGTCATAAATCAGCCGCTTTGAAGTCACTGGGTTTGTTCACTCAGCTTCCAGATGCTCCTGAGCAATCTATGGCCTGATTCAGAGGAAGCCCTGGGGGTTCCCCCTCCCCTTTTTCTTCAGATCTAGCTTCTGACCACACAATGCAAACTTGCTTGCCCTTCTGACTCACGGAATCTGCGAGAGCAACGGCTCCCGGGGTTGTGGGAGCTGCGCGAGGCTTTGCTATGTGCTGCGTATCCCGCCTCTCGTTTCAAGTCTCCCCACCCAAATTATCCAGAAACTTGAATCACCCCCCGCAAAGCGCCAGAAAGGACACTCAGCCACGCATGATTTGAGTTTCCAGCTAAAATCAGCTTTGGGAAGTGCACAACAGCCATCCCAGGCGGAGATGGCCTCAACAGATCGATTTTGGTTGAAAAAGCTGCTCGCTCGGAGATCTCCCTGGAGTCCAAGTGATCTCCCTGCCTCCCTGGAGATCTCCCTGGGAGTTCCAAATGATCTCCCTGGAAGATCAGTGCTTCCCAAAGATCTCCCCAGGAATCCCAAGCGATCTCTCTGGAATATCACTGTTTCCGCAGAGAACTCCCCAGGAATCCCAAGCGATCTCCCTGGAAGATCAGTGCTTCCACAGAGATTTCCCCAGGAATCCCAAGTGATCTCTCTGGAAGATCACAGCTTCCCAAAGAACTCCCCAGGAGTCCCAAGTGATTTCCTTGGAAGATCACTGCTTCTCCAGAGATCTCTCCCGGAATCCCAAGTGATCTCTCTGGAAGATCACTGCTTCCCAAAGATCTCCCCAGGAGTCCCAAGTTATTTCCCTGGATAATCACTGCTTCCCCAGAGATCTCTCCCGGAATCCCAAGTGATCTCTCTGGAAGATCACTGCTTCCCAAAGATCTCCCCAGGAATCCCAAGCGATCTCTCTGGAATATCACTGTTTCCCCAGAGATCTCCCCAGGAATCCCAAGTGATCTCCCTGAAAGATCACTGCTTCCACAGAGATTTCCCCAGGAATCCCAAGTGATCTCTCTGGAAGATCACAGCTTCCCAAAGATCTCCCCGGGAGTCCCAAGTGATCGTCCGGTTACAATGTCACTTAGTGACCGTCCGGTTACAATGGCACTGGAAAAAGTGACTTGTGACCGTTTCCCACATTTACGACCGTTACAGCATTCCCATGTTTTGATTGCGGGATCAAAATTCAAACACATGGACAGCGGCTCGTATTTACGATAGTTGCCATGTCCTGGTGTGTATGTGTGTGTGTGTGTGATGATCCCCTTTTGTGGCTTTCTGCCGAGCAAAGTCAACGGGGAAGCCAGATTCCCCTAGCCCCCGTGCAACTAACCTCACAACCGCAGAGAATTTCGCTTTTAAAAATGGCGGCAAGACAAGTCTCACAACGGGTTCAAAACTCACTCAAGAACGGCCTTGCTTAGCAACAGAAACAATGGGCTCCATTGCAGTTGTAAGTCGAGGACTTCCCACGTCTACCCTTCCTTCCTTCCTTCCTTCCTTCCTTCCTTCCTTCCTTCCTTCCTTCCTTCCTTCCTTCCTTCCTCGCGCCCCGCTGTCATTTCACTTACTTGGTTTTGTCCGCCGGGTCCTGCTCGTCCATCTCGTCCGCGCTGCACGTAGCGCTAGAATCGCTATCCGAGGCAGCACTTCCGGTTTTGCTGGCTTTGGGGCCCTCCTTCTTCTCCAATTTGGGGGTCTCTGCAGTTTCTGCCCCCACCCCGTTACTGGTCTCGCTTTTCTGGTCATCGGCCTTATTGTCTTCCGGGACATCTGCCCCTTCCTCCATTTTTATCTCCGCCACGTCCGGTTCTGGCTCCTTCGGGTTCCCGTCCCCTTCTTCTGTTTTTATCGTATCGGCTTTCGTTTCCTCCGGCGGCTTTTCGGTACCAGCTGGGCCAGGCTCAGTCTCATCTGGCGTCTGACCGGCAGAGTCTACGGCGTTGGCTTCCGGGGACATTGCGGCTTTCTCCGTGTTGACGGTGGTTTCTTCTTTGACCTCGGGATTCGGTTTGGACTCGTTTTCCGGAGGCTTTTTCGCGTCGAGTCTCGGGGAAGGCAGGCTGTCTGTGTCGGAGCTGTTATTAACGGCAACTGGAATTAAAACAAAAAGACATACTGTTCATTTCGATGGCCAGGTTCCATTTGCAACGCACAAACGCTCAGGGTCCCACAGGAGCCCTAAAAAAAAATATTTTATGGCAGCGAGCTGTGGAGTTGCAATGCATTATTTAACTCCGAAGAGTTGCAGGCTACAACGGTGGAGATTTTGAAGAGGAGCGTCTTATGATTTCTGCAAGCAGAAGGAGAGGAGGTGTATTTTCCCCCACTCCGGTGCCAGAAAGTCACATGGGGAAAGTCCAAAACAAAACATGGTTTAGATTCGCTTTAAACTACTATGATGGGTTTGTCTATCAAAGACCTTCTTCCTTTCTCCAGTTTGTTATTTTGACACTCCTCAAATTGTGACCACAATTACGCCCGACATTTCTATGGCTGATTGAGATTTGTGTTTAAGTGAGTTTTGCACCCATTTTACTACCTTTCACAGTTGTTAAGTGAAACACAGCAGTTGCTAAATTAGAAATGCTATTGTTTAAGTGAATGGGGCTTCCCCATTGATTTTGCTTGTCAGAAGGTTGCAAAAAGGGATAAATCGTTTTAAGTCGAGGACTACCTGTTACTGTTTTTAGGAAGAGAACTTTTAGCTGCAAATGTATTTTTCAGTTGTTTGTAAGGTTACAATCGTCTGCAAGGGAGATTGTGTGTCTTAATTTTGGTTATTCTTCTTGATCTGAGAACAGCTTTTCCCTAAAACCAAACCTTGCAGAACCATTAAATACACACACACACACACACACACACACACACACACACACACACGGAGAAAACATAAAAGTGACACTAAAGCTGGACAGGGTCTAAACCAGAGATCTTCAAACTTGGCAACTTTTAAGACTTTTGGACTTCAATTCCCAGAATTCTCCAGCCGACTGGCTGGAGAATTCTGGAAGTCCACAAATCTTAAAGTTGTCAAATTTTGGGACCCCTGTTCTAAACCAAAAGGCATCAAAACCCACCCTCAGGTGAAAAATTTGAATATGTCTGAATAAAAGGGTGATGGCTATAAAAATAACATATAGAAATAATGAATAAGCAAAAGATTGAAGATTATAATATAAATATGTGTATTACTAGTATAACTATAAATTTGTTAAAATGTTAACAAATATGATTTACCAACATTTTACGTGTAGTAAAAGGAATGATATGTAGAATTTGATTGGCATGAAAACAACATATTGAACTATTGATCAAGATAATGAAAGTTCATAATTCAACAAAACAAGTGCATTATTATTATTAGAATTATATAACTTGTCAAATGTAACTAAGATGAACATTGTTCTATTTGTTTAAAAATGTGATTAGAAAGGGGATACTTTTTAAATATAACAGCGGCATAACTAAAACTTAGAAAGGGGAACAAGGGAAGATTATAATTCAGTATAAATTCAGTATTATACTAAACTATAGTATAATAAACTATTATGCTATATTATAATATAGTATAATAGTTTACTATTATACTATATTATAATATAGTTTAATAGTTTATTATACTGTAGTTTAGTATAATAAACTATTGGAATTATAGAAGTCTGTTAAACATAACAAATACGATTATTGGTATTCTATCTGTAGGAAGGAGTAATATCAAGAATATGGAGATTGGCATAGAAAATAACATACTGAAATATGGAATAATTAAAGAAATATTATAATTCAACAAAATATGTGTATTACTACTAAAAGTCTGTAAGATGGTTAATCATGTTAAATAAGAAGAGTATTGTTTTATTTGTACTAAAATGTAACTTTGGTTTTATACTTTTCACACAATACTGTGTTTCCCCGAAAATAAGACTAGCTCCTATTTTCTTTTGACCCCTGAAATAAGCGCTTGGCCTTATTTTCGGGGAGTTCTTAATATTTTTGAGGTGCAGGAGGCGAGAGAGCGTGGTCACCTCACGGCTGCGGCTGTGTTGCAATATTTTGGGGGGGGGGTATTTTAGCGCATGCGCTCAAAAGCTCCGATTGGGCTTATTATCCAGGGAGGTCTTATTTTCAGGGAAACAAGGTATGTTTCTAGAAAAATAAAAAATAAAAAGCTTTATTTTTTTTAAAAAAAAACCATCCTCAGGTGTGAAGTCACAATGGGTTGCTCTGCGCCATGTTCCTTTTCCGGGAGCTCAAAGGGTTGCGGTACTCACACACAAATTACACAAACGTAACGGCCACACCTGTCAAGGGTAATCACAAGACATGCCCCTGTTTGGAGGAAGGGAAATAGGGGCTTCTGATCTCTTCCTTGTTAATTTGATCTCCCGGAAAGATCCTGGAGTGGATTTTAAGAGCTGCTGCTATTAATCTCCTACCAACCTTGACCTAAGTTTCACTTCACTTGAGATTGCAGCTGCAAAAAAAAAAAACCCACGACAACATAAAAAACTAATTGGAAAGTTGCAGGATTTCTTTGCAGATGAGAGGCTGTTGTTGTTATTATTATTATTATTATTATTATTATTATTATTATTATTATTATTATTATTATTGCATCAACAGAATTGTATCACAGCGGCCAGTTGTTTCGCTGGATTTGGCATTTATTATTATTGTTGTTGTTGTTGTTATTTTCCCCGTTGGGAAGGATTGGCAGGTCCTCAAAAGGACGGACACAGTTAATGTTATTTTCCTCTTTCCATGACCTTGATATGGGAGCCCATCTCCCCAGATGCTTCAGAACAGGGGAAATTCAATTTAAAAGGAAGGGGAGGTCCTTTACGCCGTGCAGAACGAATTCATTCCTAATTTCCAGGCTCCTCTTCTCAATTTTCTGGGTCTTTGATGTTACAGACGGACCTCAATTTGCAAACATTCACTTAGTGGTCGTCTGAAGTGGCTTGCCATGAATGTTATGGAGACTGTCAATCATCCAGGTCGTGGTTGCCCCAAATATGTTTTTTCCCCTCCCCTCCAAAAAAGCAGCTGGACTTTCACCTGTCTGAAATGTTGCAAGCGAGTCTCTCCCCAAGGAAAGGGGACTCAATCCAAATAGAGCTGGAAGGGACCTTGAAGGTCTTCTAGTCCAGCCGCTTGCTCAAGCAGGAGACCCTAGACAAGTCTTTTCTTTAAAGCCTCTAATGATGGAGCACCCACAACTTCTGGAGGCCAGCTGTTCCACTGGTTAATATGTCCTCACTGTTGGGAAGTTTCTCCTTAATTCCAGGTTGCTTCTCTCCTAGATTAGTTTCCACCCATTGTTTCTTGTCTGGCCTTTGACTCTAGGACCCTAGTAGCAAATCTTGACTCTTGTTCACGTTGAGTGTGGGGCACAGGTTTTGCTACCACCCTGAGCTCAACGTAATCAAAGCAGGTAATCCTTCGCTTACAACTGTTCATTGCAAGTCCCAAGTGTGGTTCCTCCCCCTCTCCCCCCCCCCCACCAAATAAAAAGCAGCCGGATTTTCTTGGTCTTTTCCTTGAAAACGTTTCGCTTCTCATTCAAGAAGCTTTTTCAGTTCATTTCAGAAGAAGCTTTTTGGACGAAATTGGAGAAATTGAAATGCAGTGTAGAGAAAAGTAAAGCCTTACACTTAAGGAAGAAAGACTAAAGGTACACCTACAGACTGGGTGGCTTAATAGCAGTAACTTTGAGAGGGATCTTAGAGTCTTAGTGGACAACAAATTAAATATGATCCAGCAGTGTGCAGCGGCAGCCAAAAAAGCCAATGCAATCCTAAACTGCATTAACAGAGGGATACAATCAAGATCGAAGGAGGTACTAATTCTATTCTATAAATCCCTTGTAAGACCACATCTAGAATCCTGCATCCAGTTTTGGTCTCCACACTATGCAAAAGATGTAGCAACTCTAGAAAGAGTGCAGAGAAGAGCATCGATTAGGGGACTGGAGGCTAAAACCTACGATGAACGGTTGCAGGAACTGGGCATGGCTGATCTAGTGAAGAGAAGGACCAGGGGAGACAGGAGAGCAGTCTTCCAATATTTGAGGGACTGCCACAGAGAGGAGGGGGTCAAGCTATTCTCCAAAGCACCTGAAGGCCAGACAAGGAATAATGGATGGAAACTGACCAAGGAGAGATTCAACTTGGAAATAAGGAGAAATTTTCTGATAATGAGAACAATCAACCCATGGAACAGAAGTTGCCTTCGGAGGTTGTGGGAGCTTCGTCCCTGGAAGCTTTCAAGAAGAGACTGGATTGCCATCTGTTAGAAATGGTGTAGGGTCTCCTGCCAGGCAGGGGGGTTGGATTACATGACCTTCAAGGTCTCTTTCATCTCTGTTAATCTGAATCTATCTAAGATGAACAAAGGTCTCTGAAGAGACTAAAACATACAATGAACGGTTGCAGGAACTGGGCATGGCTAGTCTAGTGAAGAGAAGGACCAGGTGAGACAAGATAGCAGCCTTCCAATAGTTGAGGGGCTGCCACAGAGAGGAGGGGGTCAAGCTATTCTCCAAGGCACCCAAAGGCCAGACAAGGAACAATGGAAAAAGGAAAATGAACAAGGAGAAATTCAACCTGGAAGTAAGGAGGAATTTTCTGACAGTGGGAACAATCAACCAACAGAATAGAAGTTGTGGGAGCTTCGTCCCTGGAAGCTTTCAAGAAGAGACTGGACTGCCATCGGTCAGAAATGGTATAGGGTCTCCTGCTTGGGCAGGGAGTTGGACTAGATGATCTCCAAGGTCCCTTCCAACTCTGTTATTGTCTATTCAATAGAACAGAAGTTGCCTTCAGAAGTTGTGGGAGCTTCGTCCCTGGAAGCTTTCAAGAAGAGACTGGACTGCCATCTGTCAGAAATGGGGTAGGATCTCCTGCTTGAGGAGGGCGTTGGACTAGATTGTGCCCTGTCGATTGTGCAGCCAACCGGCAACTGGGAGCGACAGCAGAGGGATGCAAGAGCCATGTGCGACTCCAGAACTTCGGGTTGCCGACCCCTGCTCTAGATTTTGGGGAGGGGAGAAGATTCTTGATGAGCAACTCCTGCCAGCTCACATTAACCCAGCGGCAAACTTGGAAATCCTTTGCAATCAATGCTCTGAATTCAGTAAACAGGTGTAAGAACGACATAGCCACTTCATCTTCATCGTCTTTTTTTTTTTTTAAAAAAAAGCCTGATTGCATCATGAGAACCTCTTGAGTTTCTTTGCGCAACTCTGGCGCGCACACACATGCAAAAGGTACGTTCCTCCAGGTAAGGAGCCTTCGCCAAGTTTAATTAAAACCGCCTTGCTCGTTGGGAGCACAGAATGTGTCTCGGCTTGGGATTGCTGCAACCTGGAATTCCTGGCAGCGTGGAAACACATCTATCTTTCTATATCCTTTTTGGCTCAATCCAAAAGGTTTTTTAAATGCTGGCAGAGCCCAGGCAGCAGAGTTCCATGCTCCACCCCAGCTCTGGGATCGGATCCAAGGAAGGCACCGCAAGGATGCAGAGAATGTGTAGCGCGGCCTTCAAAATGGAGGCTCGCCACCACCGTCGACATAAACAGAGGCAGAACGAAGGAGGCAGCCAGACCCCTGGGCTTGGGTGTGGCGGTAAGGAGGGGGGTGGGGGGAGAGAAGGAAATGAAGTCATTTGTTTCCTGAAATTTATTGGGAAATGTTCAGGTGCTGAAGGATGCTCCAGAAGAACGAGGCATGGGAAATTCTCTTGGAAAGTGGTTCAAAATAAAAACCAGTGGAGGAGGGAGAGAGAGAGAGAGAGAGAAAGATAAATATCTTAAAAGTTTTCTTTCTCCTGAAAATTAGATTTTGGAAAAGGCAGAAGGAGTTGGGAGCTTAAGCTGGATCGGTGTTTCTCATCCATGGCTACTGGAAGATACAGGTGGATTCAAAATCTGGGAGTTGAAAACATTATTACAATTGTTGTTAGAATGTAATTGTTGGAAGTGACACCAAAGATGATTGAACATATTGATGATATAATGTAAAACCAAAAGCTGCCAATGTTTATTTAAATCTTGATGGTTTTTTTTTTCTTTTCTGTAAAAGTTGTGAGATTTGGGGGGATTTCTACCTTTCGCATGATGTAGCTGTCAAAATTTTCTACACCTATTTACCCTTTTCCTAAAAATATTTGTAAAAACCAATAAAAAAATTTCAAAACAAAAAAAAAATCTGGGAGTTGAAATCCATTCATGATGAAGGGAACTGAAGTTCGCTCATTCTGGCTGGGAATTTCTGGGAGTTGAAATGATCCGTGTCGAAAGGACTGGAAGCGGTAACTGGGGAATTCTGGGAGTTGAAGTTCAGCCAGGATGATGGGAATTCTGGGAGGTGAAGTCCACCCATGACGACTGGGGAATTCTGGGAAGTGAAGTCCACCCATATTGAAGGGAGTTGAAGTCCACCCATGTTGAAGGGACTGGAAGTGATGACTAGAGAATTCTGGAGGTGAAGTCCACCTGGGATGACGGGAATTCTGGGAGGTGAAGTCCACCCATAGTAAAGAGACTGGAAGCGATGACTAGGGAATTATGGGAGTTGAAGTCCACCCAAGTTGAAGGGACTGGAAGTAATGAATAGAAAATCCTGGGAGTTGAAGTTCACCCGTGATGATGGGAATTCTGGGAGGTGAAGTCCACCCATCTTGAAGGGAGTTGAAGTCCACCCATGCTGGCTGGAGAAATCTGGGAGTTGAAGTCCACATATCTTACAGCGGCCAGGTTTTGAGAAACGCTGCTTGCATCAGCTCAACAGGGAATGGTGTCCACCCAGATTGGAAGCTCTTTGCCCATTTCCTAAACCCTCCAACCACATTCCAAGCATCGCTAATGTCTTTCTCCTCGCCAAGTGCCTCTGAAAGGCAGCTTCCCCTCTTCCCTTCTGCAAAACAAAACTAAGCAACCAACGTACTGCTAGAGAATGACTGAGAGAGAGAGAGAGAGAGAGGAAACAGTTCCACTCTCCCCAGTTCGGCTGAGAAGGCTTGCAAGATCTTGGCTTCGCTCCAATTTTATTTTATTTTATTTTGCACTTTGCAATCTGGAGAGAATCTGGGAGGAGCAGAGCGGGTCGTTGGGAAAAGCCTTGCCTGTTTTGCATCCGTTGCAAGGAACTAAATGACGCCAGGGGAAAACAGCTGCCTTTCAAGACCCCGGCAGCTCAATGCAATCCGTGCCGGTTTGCAAGAAGTGTGGGTCCCTGCTTGGAAGACCCACACCCCTTGAGATGTGTGATTGGGCGGGGGGCTGAGTGGCCACAAAAAGGCCTTTCAATTCATGCCCTCCCGCTTAGAGGCCCCAGTGTCTGGCCTCCAATGACATTCAACCAGATTACAGATTAACAGAAGGAAGGGACCTTGTAGGTCATCTAGTCTAACCCCTGCCCAAGCAGGAGCTCCTACACCATTTCTGACAGATGGCAGTCCAGTCTCTTCTTGAGAAAGCCTCCAAGGGATGAAGCTCCCACAACTTCTAAAGGCAACTTCTGTTCCATGAGTTAATTGTTCTCACTGTCAGAGAATTCCTCCTTATTTCCAGGTTGAATCTCTCCTTGATCAGTTTCCATCCATTATTCCTTGTCTGGCCTTCAACTGCTTTGGAAAACAGTTTGACCCTTACTCCTTTCTGTGGCAGCCCCTCCAATATTGGAAGACTGCTGTTCTGTCTCCCCTGGTCCTTCTCTTCACTAGACCAGCCATGCCCAGTTCCTTCAAATGTTCATCGTATGCTTTAGCCTCCAGGCCTTTGATCATCTTAGATAGATTCAGATTAACAGAGTTGGAAGGGACCTTGTAAGTCATCTAGTCCAATCCCCCACCCAAGAAGGAGACCCTACACCATCCCCAACAAATGCCAGTCCAATCTCTTATTGAAAGCTTCCTGGGATGAAGCTCCCACAACTTCCGAAGGCAACTTCTGTTCCACTGGTTGATTGCTCTCACTGTCAGGAAATTCCTCCTTAATTCCAGGTTGAATCTCTTCTTGCTCAGTTTCCATCCATTATTCCTTGTCTGGCCTTGGAAAACAGCTTGACCCCCTCCTCTCTGTGGCAGCCCCTCAAGTATTGGAAGTCTGCTCTTCTGTTTCCCCTGGTCCTTCTCTTCATTAGACCATGCCCAGTTCCTGTAACTCTCGCTTCGAACTTACAAAGCACCTCACACGTGTGTACTCAGTGTCCTCGGAACCAGCTGTTGCATCCCCCTCTATGATTCCCCCTCCTCCTCCCAGCATCTCTGACTCATGCCTGCGTCTCTGACACAGAATATTTACCTGAAAATTGCTTTGTAATGAGTTCCTTTAAGCACTGACTGGAAAAGGTTTCCAATTGTTTCTAGGTTAACACCAGTCCTTCTCATCAGAGCTGGGCAAGAAGTGGGGGGGGGGGGGGAGAGGGAACGGGACTGTTAAATTATTCCTTCACTTCCCCCCCCCCAAGTTAAATGGAGAGATTGCAACCAGGCAGTCCTCGATTTACGACCGCCGCCCAGAATTTCCGCAGCTTAGCGAGACAGTGAATTTTGCCCCGTTTTCCCAGACTTTTCTCGCCGCAGTCGTTAAGTGAATCCCTGCAGTTGTTAAAAGTTAGCGACACGGTCGTGAAGCGAATCAGCCTTCCTCACTGACTTCGCCGGTCAGAATGTCGCAAAAGTGGATCACAGGGCCCCGGGACGCTGCAACCATCATAAACACGAGCTAGTTGCCAAGTGTGCAAATTTTGATCACGGGACCATGGAATGGGGGGTGGGGGGGGGGAATGTTGCAATGGTCGTAAGTGTGAAAAATGGCCGTAAATCACTTTTTTCAGTAACATTATAACTTCAAACAGTCACTAAGCAAACCGTTGTAAGTCAAGGACTACCTACAAATAAACCAATACCTATAAATAACAAACATCTGCTATAAGTTGCTTGATCAGTTCCCAAGGAAGAAGAGGGGGAAATTGTCCATTTCTGTTTTCTAATCTTGTAACCCATCTCTGATGCCAATCAGTCAAACAATTATCTTGCTCAGACTTGATCTTACATTGACACATATTAAAGATTAAATCCAGAAGTCCTGCTAAGTAGTGTATTTTTCGGAGTATAAGACACTCCAAAGTATAAGACACACCTAGCCTTTGGGGAGGAAAGCAAGAAAAAAAAATCTGCCTCTGCCTCCCAACAATTTACCTCCTTGCAGCAAACAGCAAACAGCCTGTTTCAGTTTCAGCACAGCCTGACTAGCACAAGCAGCTGTTTGTCTCCTGACAATCAGCTATTTCAGGCTGCAGGGATTACCATAGCCTATTGCCCCTCCATGTGTCCCGTTTTCACCCTCTGCACATCCCATTTTCGGCCTCTGCGTGCACCATTTTCCACCCATTCCGGGCGGCGGGGATCGGAATGGGTGGAAAATGGGATGCACAGAGGCGGCAATAGGCAATGTCAGTTCATGCAGGCTCCGATAATCAGCTGCTTGTGCTAATCAGGCTATGCTGAAGCTGAAACAGGCTGTTTGGTGTTTGCTGCAAGGAGGCAAATTGCTGGGAGGAAGAGGAAAAAGGATGGGGGCTGGACTACATTTGGTGTATAAGACACAGCCAAATGTTCACCCTTTTTTTTTGGGGGGGGGGAGTGCATTTTATACTCCAAAAAATATGGTAATAATCAGGAAGTTTTTAATCTTTGGCTCCTTCTCCAGAAAATCTGAGAGTATTTATCAGCCTCTTATGAAATTACAATGCTCTGTTGGGGCACAGGACATGACTTGGGTGGGCTTTCAACCATAAAGGTTGGCTCTTAGTGGCAAACTGGCTGACGAAATAGAAATAATAAGGATTACAACAGCCGTGTTTCTCTGCCTTGGTGACTTTAAGATGGGTGGACTTCAACTCCCAGAATTCCCCCAGGCCAGTCATGACGGCTGAGGGATTCTGGGAGTTGAGGTCCACACATCTTAAAGTAGGTTTTTTCTTTTCCCAAAAGGCAACTGGACTTCCTTTCTTTTTGCTTGAAGGCATTTTGCTTCTCATCCAAGAAGCTTCTTCAGCTCTGACTTGGATGGTGGGGAAGGGAAGGATTTATACTCCTTGCAGGCAGCTGGTCCTTTGCATCGTTTTTGCTTCCTTTTAGATAAACCTGCAAGTGCTTCAATGACCCTCTAAAAGGATGCAAATCAAGTTGTAATTTAATCAATTTGATTAATTCAATAAAGGGGAAATGTGTTATGTCCAGGAACTGGGCATGGCTAGTTTAGTGAACTTTGAAGAAGGACCTTAACTGTCTATGGAGCTTCTCCATTGTCCAGGTTATGGTTGCCCCAAAGGTGCTTTTTTCCAGGAGGCAACTGGACTCATTTGTTTTTTTCTTTTGAAGAAGTTTCATTTCTCACCCAAGAAGCTTCTTCAGCTTTGGCAGGATAATGGGGGATAGTGGTTACCGTATTTTTGGGAGTATAAGACACACCTTTCCCCCCCCCCTAAAAAAGGTGAAATTTTGGGTACGTCTTATACACCAAATGCAGCCCTGCTCACCCACCGGCCCCCGCCCTTTGGCCTCTGCCTCCCAGCAATTTACCTCCTTGCAGAAAACAGAGAAAAATGGGTATTGCAGAGGCGGCAATAGGGTATAGCAATCCCTGCAGCCTGAAACAGCTGATCATCTGGAGGCCCATGCTGAAATTGAAAGTGAAACTTGCTGTTTGCTGCAAGGAGGCAAATTGCTGGGAGGCAGAGGCAGATTTTTTTTCTTCTTCTAATCAGGTTAAACTGAAACAAGCTGTTTGCTGCAAGGAGGTAAGTCAGTAACTATAAATGCCTATAGAATGTTCAATTTATTAGACTTGTTTTTTTAAAGACTGCTTTATTAGTGTTCTAGACAACTTAACAAAATGAAGAAGCTTTTTAAAATAAATGCTTGATCTGAAGAAGGCCCAGTGCTATTGTATCTTCTTTTAAATAGCAGAGAATAACTAGACTTCCAGAAAGCACATCAATTTTAACAAGCATTTGTACAAGTATAGTCTGAAATGTAACACCACAAACAGTGTATATTGTTTGTACTGTTTGCTGTTTGTTGCAAGGAGGCAAATTGCTGGGAGGCAGAGGCAGATTTTTTTCCCTCTTGTTTTCCTCCCCAAAAGCTAGGCGCGTCTTATTCTTCGGAGCGTCTTATACTCCGAAAAATACAGTAATTACCAGCTGTCTGCAAGGAATATAAATCCTTCCATTCCCAACTATCCTGTCAGAACGGAAGAAGCTTCTTGGATGAGGAGCGAAATGCCTTCAAGCAAAAACAAAGTCCAGGTATCTCCTGAAAATGCACCTTTGGGACAAGCATGACACGAGATGACCGAGCATGTCCGTAGACATTAAAGTTGCCAAATTTGGAGACCCCTGGTCGAAGCGAAAACGGATCAAGAGACTCAACTTCATCCTGGAGAAACATCTCACCTTCTGCCTCGACCTCCTCGGCCATCTCCTCCTCGTTGCCGCTGGTGCCCGACCCATCCTGGCCCATCTCCTCATCCTCGGCGACCGGGGGGAAAGCTCTTTCCTCGTTTTGGATTACGGGACCTTTTTTCTTCTTTCTCCGGGAGTTCCTTTCTTTCTCCTGATTAAGCCAAGCAGGAAAGGAAGGTTATGAATCTTGGTGGAAACCCATCTTGTCGTCACTAGCAGCATCAGCAAAAGAGTAAACACTGTGTTAAAACACACACACACACCACACACACACATCACCAGGAGGCTGAAACAGCCATTCTTGAAAATAGCAAGGGCTGGGATTGCAGAAGCTAAGATTCCGAGAATTGGCTTAAAATGGCCATTTCCGGAAGTATTTTTTTATTTTATTTTTTTGCTAAGTTGGCTCGACCTCCACATCATCACAGCCTCTTACAGCATCCGCTGCACCGCAGAAGGAAGGAAGAGAGTTACACAACCACAACCACACACAGACACACCCACAATTGCACGCCCGCCGTTACTACTACTTTGGTCCGTTGCATTAATAACACCCATGAACGTCTGTGTGTGTGTGTGTGTGTGTACGGAGAATACTTTGAAAATTTCATGCCGGCTTTACAAAAGAGCTATAGAATTCAGCGTTTGTCGCCTCTGCGCACTATAATTATGATTTCATCCTGGGAAGATGCAGGGAGGCAGTTTGGCCTAGTGGTTAAAGCACCAGGCTAAAAAACCAGGAAACTGTGAGTTCTTATCTTGGGCATACAAAAAAAAAAAAACCTGTTGTGGCTAGCCAGCTGCCAACAGAACTGGCAGCAGACTCGGGATGATGAGGAGGCTGGGGAGAAACTTGGGCCAGTTGTGGAGTCTGGGGAAGGCTCTGATGGATGAGATAGAGCCTGGGTCATCCATCATTTCCCAGCCACTGGAGAGGCAGCTGCCTTTGGAGGCTGATATAAGTGAGGGGGAAGAACAGCTGGGGCCTGTTCCAGATGCATGCATGCACCGAGCTGTTAGGAGAGGGGAACAACGGAGGACAAGGAGTTGACTCGGGAAGCAACGCACACGTGGAATGGCCCCTCCCTCGCTGGGGAATAAATAGAAGGAAAGGGGAGTAGTAGTCGTGGGAGACAACAGTTCGTATTTCTGAAGATCTGGCTCATTGCCTTTCGCGCCACAAAGATTGCTCGCCAGAACTTAATTTGCAGCTTTGCGGCTGGAAGTTCATGGTCTTGCAATTATCACAAGAAACTGATAAGTTAACAATACAGTTAACTCCCTGTCCTTCAGGGAGTTAACTGTATAATGCCTGGACTTTTCAGTGGGTGAATGCCATTAATTCACAGGAGATAAATAAAGGGTTTTTTTCATGACAAGGAGTCTGTTTCTTGTTTCTGCTAAGGTTGGGTTAGAACAAAACCTGCCGGGGTGACTTTTTAAATTTTTTGCAAAAAAAAAAAATTGGACTAAAATGCATACGTGGTTAGAAAAAACGATAAAGCCGCATTTTGATTTTAAACCAGAAATATTTTTTTTTGGGGGGGGGATATTTTACCAGAAGAGAATAATAAAGGGAATATATATCTAATCTTACATGTGTTGACAGCAGCAAGGACTGCGTTTGCCCAACAGTGGAAAAATGAAGAGATCCCTTCAGACGAAAGTGTTATAATAAAAATATTACAATGTGCAGAGATGGACAGATTCACACTAACAACAAAGGAGAAGGAAGAAACAGAATACTTTTCAACATGGGACTTGTTTTACCAATGGCTAACTAACACAAACAGAGGTTAGAAACTAAAAAGATTAAGAGAATGATTAATTATATCATGAAAGTTTTCCAGTATGGATAAGCTAATCTTATTATTACTATGTGTTTATTATTAATAATATGTCTGTTATGATTACTATTAACGCTTTGTTCCTCAAAACTAATTGTCCTCGGACAACACGCTGTTCAGATGTAAAAAATAATAATCTTTTGGCTTTTCTAACATGAGTTTTCTCTTGGAATAAACGTGCATAAAATGGGGGGGAAAAGCAAGCAAAACCCGGATTTCATCGGTACGGGAGAGCCTTGGCGAAGTTTGAACTCCTGCCAGAGACACCATTTGGATAAGTGCACATTATCAGGAGCCGCTGGGGTGCTTGACGATGTGAACACAATCCAACGGCAACGCGCCCCGTTACTATGGCGAAGCAATCTTGGCGCTTCCGCCTCTTCCTCGCGTCCCGGGTGACTCATTGCAACCCCGACGGAGCAAGAAAATTAACCCGGGATGGACAACTGGGGAACCGGCTTCGGATGGCACGCTGCCCTCCCGTTGTTCTCCCCCCCCCCCCCGAGGGCTTTCCGTTTGGAGCACGGGGGGGTCAAGGGAAAAGAGGGATTTAAACAACAACAACAATACACTTGGTGATTAAAAACCCGGGCGCTCCAGATGTGACACGGGAACTGCACGTCAAAGACGAAGGAGAAAGGCAGGGTAGGAAATGTTTCACCAAGGCTAATTGTCGTCATCTTTGGAAGACAGAACGACATCTGGGGGTCAGGGGACGCTTTGCCACATCTGGAGGACCGCGGCTTCCCCACTGGGTGGTGGGGGATGGAAGGATTTATATTCCTTGTAGACAGCTGGTCATTTGCATCTTTTTAGAGGGTCGTTGAGGCTACTTGGAGGGCTTGCCTGAAAAAAGCACCTTTGGGACAACCATGACCTGGATGACGGAGAATCTCTACCGACTTTTAGCTATAAAATTTGGGATGAAGACCCTTGGAATGGTGTGGGAGGAGGAATGGATTTCCAGAGGAAAAATTGCAAACTACAGGAAGGATTTGCACCACTCAGGTGACTCTGAGGACACAGAGAAATCTCCAAGTGGCCTCAACGACCCTCTAAAAGGATGCAAATGACCAGCTGTCTGCAAGGAGTATAAATCCTTCCATTCCCCACCATCCATCCAGAGCTGAAGAAGCTTCTTGGGTGAGAAGCAAAACATCTTCAAAGTAAAAAACTAGAAAGTCCAGCTGCCTCTTGAAAAAGCACCTTTGGGACACCCGTGACCTGGATGATGGAGAATCTCTACAGACTTTTAGCCTTACAATTTGGGATGAAGACCCTTGGAATGGGGTGGGAGGAGGAATGGATTTCTAGAGGAAAGAAATGCAGACTACAGGAACCATTTGCACCACTCAGGTGACACCCCCCTGAGGACACAGAGAAATCTCCAAGCGGCCTCAACGACCCTCTAAAAGGATGCAAATGACCAGCTGTCTGCAAGGAGTATAAATCCTTCCATTCCCCACCATCCAGTCAGAGCTGAAGAAGCTCCTTGCATGAGAAGCGAAACGACTTCAAAACTAAGAACTAGAAAGTCCAGTTGCCTCCTGAAAAAAAACACCTTTGGGATTCCCAACGCAACTTTTCCGTTTCAAGATCCCCAAGATCTTGAACCCTCAACATGATTTTGAGTCCTTCCGTTCTGTGCATCCTTGGCCCAGCCCTCCTGCCGGCTGCGTGCATGCAGAGTAGCAAATGTTTAGGAAAACGGGAGGTTAGATTAACCGCAAGCTTTTTGTTCTCCCTCCCCCCCATCTCTCTCTATTCAGATTTATGACATCTGTTGTTGCCGGCAAAACAATAGCGTGGGTTGTTGTTGTTGGTTCCCCCCCCCCCCTTTTTAAGAAAAAAGGAGAGAAGAATGCCAACGCAAACCAGCTGAGCATTCATTGTTCTTTTGCCAAAAAGGAAGGGGAGGAAAAAAAGGAAAGAGAAACTCCGAAACTGCTGCTCTCAAGAAAACGATGGAGTTAGGCGAAATGACATCAATCGGGAAGATGCAGAGAATAGAGAGAAGACCATAAACAGCTACTCTTCCACCGTTAACAAAGCCGTTGTAAATCACGATGGTCGTAAAACAAGTAGGTCACGTGACCTGAGGACATGTCCAAACGCACCATGAGTTTGGAGACGCTATACTCGGGATGGAAAGCGTACGGCACGCGGCCCTCTCTGCGGCCATGCGAGCTGTCGCCCAGCTCAGCCGGCCAGCTGGTTTGGGGTCTCTGTTGTGCATGCGCAGGGGCGCACGTGAGGGGGTCATGCACACATGCACAGGGGGTCGGGGGCACACATGCGCAGGGGTCACATGCCCAGGATGCCTGCGTGGGGTGGCATGCACATGCGCAAGGGGGCGGGTCAGCAAGCACATGCGCTTTTGGCTCGTGACAACAAAAGATTAGCCATCCCTGGCATAGAGTCTCCTGCTTGAGCAGGGGGTTAGACTAGAAGACCTCCAAGGTCCCTTCCTTCCAAATCCGTCATTCTGTTATTTGGTGGAAGGACTTGCCTCCAAAAAATATGGGTGCTCCATCATCGGAGGCTTTCAAGAAGAGACTGGACCGCCATTGGGTCTGGAATGGTAGAGGGTTTCTCCTGCCTCAGCAGAGGGTTGGACTAGAAGACCTCCAAGGTCCCTTCTGACTCTGTTATCTTGAAAGGCACATTTTGCAGAGCCGGGAAGCGCAAGATTTACCGTATTTTTCGAACTATAAGATGCACCGGAGTATAAGACGCACCAAGATTTTTGAAGAGGTAATTTTTTTAAAAAAAGTTTTTGCACTCTGCAGGCCCCCCAAACCCTCTGCACGCCTCTTTTTTTTGTGAAAAACAGGGAATGCAGAAAGTTTGAGAGGCCTGCAAAGTGCTCCTGGGAGCAGGGGAAGGGGCAAAAAGGAGCAAAAAACTGCCCGCTTTTTGCAAAAACGGGCCCGTGTTTTGCCCAAAACAGGGCATGCCTAGCCTGCAGAAGACTTGTAGAGTGCTCCTGGGGGCTAAAGCAAAAACGAGCAAAAAGTGAGCCCTTTTTTTGCAAAAAAACAGGGCATGCATAGGCTTTGGGAGGCCTGCAAAGTGCTCCCAGGGGCTGGGGGGGCGGGGGGCAAACACGAGCAAAAAACGGCCCATTTTCCGCTTGTTTTTTGCCCTTCCCGGCCCCCAGGAGCACTCTGGAAGCCTCCTAAAGGCTATGCATGGTCATTTTTGCAAAGGGGGGCAGGGTTTCGGGAGGCCAAAAATGCTGTATTCAGTGTATAAGACGCACCCAGATTTTCTCCCTCTTTTTTGGTGGGGGGACATAGGTGCGTTTTTATACTCCGAAAAGTCTTGACGCTTAACACTGAGTGTTCAGCCGGTTTCCATTCAAACCCCAGAACTCAGAGGAGGCTATTCAAATCCCAGGATGCTAATGGGGAGGCGGGGGGGGGGGGGGGGAGGCGAGGGTTGGAACCCTCTGGTGCGATCCTGGCATCTGGGCTGCATTTTGTGAGGACTGCAGAGTGCTGGGCAAAGCGGAAGAAATTCAATTAGCCCGTACGGTTTTTCCAAATGAAGGACTGGTCCCCCACGGTGACTCAGTCGTTCTGACGCAGCCAAGCGAGTCCCCCCGAAAGCCACCGCTGGGACGTGGTAACTTCCGCACAACACCGAGGGAGCCTCTTCGTGTCATTGCGCGTCGAATCCTCCTTGGGGGCGGAGAGACAAGGGAGAGGCTGGAACGGCAGCGGCAACGGATGTTCAGGCACTCCACAACTTACAACCACAATCTCTGTGGCTGAGCGAGACATTACAGGACTGAACTTTGCCCCGTTTTACGACCTCCCCTTGCCACCGCTGTTAAGAGGATCCCTGCGGTTGTTAAGTTAGTAACACGGTTGTTAAGTGGATCTGGCTACTCTGTCGGCTGTGATCGCAAAAGGGGACCACGTGACCCCGGGAATACAGCGACCGTGGTAAATACGAGCCATGGGAAGGCTGCAATGGTCGTAAGTGTAAAAAATTGTGCTATGTCACTTTTTTCAGTGCTGTTGTAACTGCAAACAGTCACTAAAGCAGGGGTGTCCAAACTTGGGAACTTTAAGACTTGTGGACTTCAACTCCCAGAATTCCCCAGCCAGCAGCTGGCTGGGGAATTCTGGGAGTTGAAGTCCACAAGTCTTAAAGTTCCCAAGTTTGGACACCCCGGCACTAAAGGAACTGTTCTAAATTCAGATGGTTTGGCAAGTGGTTTATACTTACGACGGTCAGAGTTCACTCCTCAAAGTTACAACGGCACTGAGAACAGTGACTTAGGAGGGTTTTTCACACTTATGACGGTTGCAACATCCCCGTGGATTCACATGGGATGTGATTCAAAACTCAGAATGCAGGGATTCACTTAACAGCTGCGGCAAGGGAGGTCGTAAAATGGGGCAAAACTCATTTGCGTCATGTCTCCCTCAGCCACAGAGTACTACTAACTTAACCTCTGCATCCATTTGCTCAACCGCCATGGCAAGAAAGCTCGTGACATGATGCCAAAGAGCTCCCTTCACCAGGGCGTCGCTTAGCAGCAGAAATGTCCAGCTTGATTGTGGCCGTAAGTCGAGGACTACCTGCTTCACAGCCTTTCCTGCCGTCTGCTGCCTCCTTCCCTGCTGATTTGTACGATTGTTCATTTCTCTTCTCCTTCTTTCTCTGCAAATTCCACGCTTATTGTTAAGTTTTCATATGTATGCGTGTGTGTGTGTGTGTGTGTGTGTGTGTGTGTGTGTGTGTGTGTGTAAATATGACAACTTAACAATGTGGAATTTGCAGAGAAAGGAGAAGAGAAATGAGTAATCGTGTGTGCATATATATAGATATAGATACAGATCTATACACACATACATATTTTACTCCTACTCTGCCTGGCCCCGCCTGATCCTCTGGATAAGATCAGGCTCCGGGGAAGACACGCAACAGATGTTGTTGCTTCTGAACCTCTCTGCTGTGTCACTTTTTAGGCAACGGATAGGTGTGTAAACACAACGGGCACACTCACCGTACCTAAGCCATACTACTCAATTCTACACCACTAAGATGGTGGTGTTGTTGGTTGTTGTTGTTTTTTGAGTTTGGGGTTTTTAATTTTCTGCAAAGGCGATACCAAACACTGGTTGAAAAGTGAAGAAGCGAAAATGAAAAGTAAAAAAGAAGAAAAGCACAAAAAAAGGGGGAAAAGAAGAGGATTACGGGTTTTTTTTTAAAAAAAAATCTTATATATGAAACTCACTTGAACCAAGCCATCATATATGGCTTAATGGTGGTTGGCTTAGTGACGGTTTGCCGTACAAAGCCACCTTCCTCCCATCTAGTCCGGCTTGACCCCTTGGCCTCTTCCAAAACACAGAGATTTGCAGCCATTCGTTCAGTGATGGTTTGAAGTTACAACGGCATGGAAAAAGGTGGCCGATGACCCGTCCTCACACTTATGACCATCGCACATCTCCACTATCAAGTCACCGAAATCCAGATCGCTGGCAAGGGGCATGTGTCGTATGACCGTTTCAACCTCCCTGGGACAGGTGATGGCAAACCGTCACTAAGCCAGCCACCATTAAGCCATATATGATGGCTTGGTTCAAGTGAGCTTCCAAACTCCTGGTGCGTTTGGACATGTCCTCAAGTCATGTGACCTACTTGCCACTTTTCCCAGCTGGCTTCCGACAAGCAAAATGAATTGAGAAAACCTGATTCATTTAGCGACCGCATGATTTACTTAATAACTCCCCCCCCCCCCCCCCAAATAAAAGAAGGTTGCAAAATCAGGCATGGCTCACTTAAAAACTGCCTTGCTTAGCGATGGAAATTCTGCTCCCAATTTTGGCTGCAAAGCAAAGACTATTTTCCCCAAGGCTATTTCTACCTTTTCAGGTGGTTTTTTTGCTTTTAATCTTTTGCAAGTCTTCCATTTTGTTTCTTCTGCCATAATATCTTAAGAGCAGAGATGGCTAACTTTTCGGTCATGGCATGCCGAAAGCGCTCGCGCCCTTAATGCAATGGGCGCGCACACCCCACGCATCCTGCCCCTGCGCCCACACCCTGCGCAGGTGCCTCCGACCCTCCCGCGTATGCATACATGACCACCTGTGCCTCCCCCCCGTGCATTCTTCCCATGCCCCCTCACCCATTTTGGTCTTCCAGGTTGGTGGTGCAGGAAGCTTCCCAGGCCCAAAACGGGGCACAGGGGGGAGGGGCTGGCAGGCACCCCCGCACCCCATTTTGGGCCTGGAGGATTTCCTGCACCAACCGGGAAGCCCCAATGAGGTACGGAGGCGCTGCAATGCAATGTGCCCCACGAATGGGCGCATACATCCTCCCGCATGACCCCAAGACCAGCTGGCCGGCAGGAGGCAGGCGTGTACGCACGGTGGAGCTGGTCTGGGGCGACGGCTGGCGTGCCCGCAGAGAGGGCCACGCATGCCACCTGTGCCATAGGTTCGCCATCATCGTCTTAGAGAGAACTTTCATCCCAAAACCTCCAAGGCCTTCAGATGAGACGTGATTTTAATTCATGTTGGGTTTGTTTTTTTTAAACTGTGGTTTTCTTTGGGCTGTTTTAGACCTGATTTACATGCCTTCCTTGAGGCTTTTATTGAATGCGCTGGACTGCATCCCTTCGCTGGAAGGCGAGAGATTAATCTTTGGGAGAATAATTATTAAAAAGGGGGAAGGGGGATTTGGCCGCAGAAAAGTGACGAAGTGGATGGAACCAACGTGGGATCCGAAGAGCTGGGCGCCTTGAAATAACCGTACCGTTATGGCCAAGGGTGCTTAAAAATAACCACGTGTCTCTCATCACAAGCTCACTTTTCCCTCTGAGCAAACTGAGGCTGAGGACGAAAGCTTTCTGAACGGCAACCCCCAATCACTGCTGCTTTTGCTACACACAACTCCATAGTGTTTACCAGTAGGTAGAAATATCTCCGCATCTCACCTGCTGCCTATAGCAATAGCCCTTAGACTTATATACCGCTTCACAGGGCCTTACAGCCCTCTCTAAGAGTCTTGCCCCCAACAATCTGGGTCCTCACTTTACCCACCTCGGAAGGAGGGAAGGCTGAGTCAGCCGCTCAGAATTGAACTGCCGGCAGTGGGCAGAGTGGAAGGAAGGAAGGAAGGAAGGAAGGAAGGAAGGAAGGAAGGAAGGAAGGAAGGAAGGAAGGAAGGAAGGAAGGAAGGAAGGAAGGAAATAGCAATAGCACTTATATACTGCTTCACAGTGCTTTATAGCCCTCTCTAAGTGGTTTACAGAGTTAGCCTCTTGCCCCTAACAATCTGGGTCCTCATTTTACCCATCTTGGAAGGAGGGAAGGCTGAGTCAACCTTGAGCCAGTGAGGATTGAACTCCTAGCAGTGGGCAGAGTTATGAAAGGAAGGAAGGAAGGAAGGAAGGAAGGAAGGAAGGAAGGAAGGAAGGAAGGAAGGAAGGAAGGAAGGAAGGAAGGAAGGGGAAAGGAAGAGTAATAGCAATAGCAATAGCACCTACTTATATACCGCTTCATAGAACTTTTACAGCCCCCTCTAAGTGGTTTACAGAGTCAGCCTCTTGCCCCCAACAATCTGGGTCCTCATTTTGCCCACCTTGGAAGGAGGGAAGGCTGAGTCAACCTTGAGCCTGGTGAGGTTCAATCTGCCAAATTGCAGGATCTGCCAAATTCTGCAATAATCAGAAATAGCTTGCAGTACTGCTCTCTAACCACTGCGCCACTGCGGCTCTGTATACAGGTAGTTCTTGATTTACGACCCGTAAGTGGGAATAGAATTTCCCTGGCGAAGCAAGACAGGTTGCTAAGTGAGGCAGGCTCGATTTTACAATTCTTTTTGTTTCTTGGTTGAGCAAATCGCTGCAGTCGTTAAACGAATCGCAGACATTAAGCGAATCTGGCTTCCCCCACTGACTTTGCTTGTTTAGAAACCAGCCGGGGGGGGGGGGGAGATCACAAATGGTGATCACATGACCCCAGGCCTTTGCAACTGTCAGTCGCCTGAATTTTGATCACTTGATCCTGGGGCTGCTGTGACAGTCATAAGTGCGAGGACTGGCTGTAAGTGTGAGAAACAGTTGTAAGTGCGAGGACTGGACGTAAGTGTGAGGACCGGCCATAAGTGCAATGACTGGTCATAAGTGTGAGGATCGGTTGTAAGTGTGAGGACTGGCCATAAGTGTGAGGACCAGTTATAAGTTACTTTTTTTCAGGGTCTGTCATAACTTGAAACAGACACTAAGAATCGTTATAAAACAAGGACCACCTGTATGAATGCGTACATCTCCCATAAACCACAACTCGGCAAACATTTTTTCTCCGGATTCAAAACATTTGGCCACGAAGCCGGGTCAGCGAGGTTGTTAGAAGCATGCGCACCGTCACCTTAGCGGTTTACCGGGAGCCAGGCCGGAAGGCAAACACCGAATCCACCGGAAAAACGAATTCCGAGTCAGGAGGCTTGGCGGACGGGAAGCCAATTCTGCACGCTTACCATTTTCAGTTTGTGCTGCTGGAGGATCTCATCCAAGTTCTGCCTTTTCTTGTAGTTGAAGTAGAAGTTTTTGCACTGCGAGACGCTCTTCGACCCCACCATGCGGGCAATGGCCGACCAGTTGCGTCCATGTTCAAGGAGACCTGCGGGGGGGGGGGGACAAGGCAGAAAAGCAGACCGTTTTTTTAAAAAAAGGCTTTAGAAAGACAGAAGGTTAAAAAAAAAGGCAGAAAGGCTAAAAAAGCAGAGACAGGAAGATGGTTAAATGACCACGTGATTAAAAAAAACAAAAAACAAAATGCCAGCCAAGGAGGAAAGTCGCAAAAATAGGACCAAATCTCAGCGTGAGACCCATCAATCATTTTCCCCCTTGGGAAAAACAAACCCCAAACAAGACCAAACCTCTCATGGGGGGTAAAATGAAAACACCCAAACTCTGCCAAAGGAGAATCCCTTCTCTCTCTCTCTCTCTCTCTCTCTCTCTCTCTCTCTCTCTCTCTCTCTCTCTCAGTCTCTCTCTGTCTCCCCACCCCATTGTCTCTCTCACTCCCTCTCTCTCTCTCCCCCCCACTGTCTCTCTTCCTCTCTCTCTCCCTCTGACTGTCTCTCTCACTCCCCCCTCTCTCTCACTCAGTCTCTCTCTCTGTCTCTCTCCCCCACTGTCTCTCTTCCTCTATCTCTCCCTCCCTCTGACTGTCTCCCTCACTCCCTCTCTCTCTGTCTCTCACTCCCTCTTCCTCTCTCTTACTCAGTCTCCCCCCCACTGTCTCTCTCCCTCCCTCTTTCTCTCTCACACACCCTCTCTCTCACTTTCACTGTCTCTCTCTCCCCCCCTCTTACTATCTCTCCCCCCACTGTCTCTCCTCCCCTCTCACTCTCACTCTCCCCCCACTGTTTCTCTCCCTCCCTCTCCCCCTCCCCCCCTCCCCACTGTCTCTCTCTCACACACACACACACTCTCCCGCTTTCATTGTCTCTCTCTCCCCCTCTCTCACTCTCTCTCTCTTACTATCTCTCTCCCCCCACTGTCTCCCCCCTCTCTCTCAGTCTCTCTCTCTCTCTCTCTCTCTCTCTCTCTCTCTATCTATCTATCTATCTATCTATCTCAGTCTTTCTCTCTCTCTCTCTCAGTCTCTCTCTATCTATCTATCTATCTCAGTCTTTCTCTCTCTCTCTCTCTGTCTTTCTCTCTCTCTCTCAGTCTCTCTCTCTCTCTCTATCTATCTATCTCTCTCAGTCTTTCTCTCTCTCTCTGTCTTTCTCTCTCTCTCTATCTATCTATCTCTCTCAGTCTTTCTCTCTCTCTCTCTCTCAGTCTTTCTCTCTCTCTCAGAGAGAGGGGGAGAGAGGGCTGTAAAATGACGGTTAATCTTCTCCAGATTAAAAAAATAATAAAATAAAAGGCAAGGATAAAAATAGAAGTCGGAATAGTGCCTGAGAACTTTTTCTGCGTTTTTGAGCATGGGATGAAAAGCGAAATTGCTCTGCCTGTCATTCGACTCCGGGGGGGGGGGGAGCGGGAAGGTGTGACAGTTGTTTGTCTTGGCACCTGTTGAGGACTTGAAACTTGATTTCCCCACCCCCACCTTTCCTTTGCTCCAGCCCACTGGATTTGCACCAACCCCAACTCTGAGAGTTTGCAAACAACCCCTTTGTAAACAAGTCTTTCTTAGCCTTCGTTGTCAAAAAGAAAGAAAGAAAGAAAGAAAGAAAGAAAGAAAGAAAGAAAGAAAGAAAGAAAGAAAGAAAGAAAGAAAGAAAGAAAGAAAACAAACGAAAGGAAGCTGTCAACCCGGAATGGATTTTGCCTCAGCACCATCTGTTCTGTGGTCAGATCTGAATTTGTGTCCACTCCTAATCTGAATTCCCCCCCCCCACAGCTGGGGTGTTTAGCTAAAGTTGAATCTCACCTACGTCTGCCTTACAGGGCTGTTAAAACCCCCAGCGTAAGGGTGGAGTGAGATGCTTCTTGCAAACTCCGACAAACTTTGCAATATTTTTTTATAAACTACCTTGAAAGATAAATAAAACCATGTCCCTGTTAACGGGCAGAGTCCCAGCGGCTGGCATGAAAAATGCATCACCCTGCCTGGGGGGGGAGGGGAGGGGGAGGGTCTCTGGAGCCTTAAAGAGCCTTCAGCGGCCCAGGCTGGCATCACACCTGCCTGACCCTGTGCGGTCGGTACCCCGTGGGTAATACATCGCCCACATCCCCCCCCTCCGCCCATCTTTCCCTGCAGCAGCCGCGCATTAGTGCGCACACAGCTGCCCTTATCTTTCCAGCACCTCCGATTAAAAAAAACACACACACACACCAACACCTGCTTTCCAAAACTATAATTACACACACACACACACACACACACACACACACACACACACACGCCTGGGGAAAGACGTGTCAGCAGCTACCTTTGGCTCCTGCCAGGAAACACCCAGTGTATCCCACAGCTGAGAAAAGGCCCCCCAGTAAGTTGCCCTCCCTACAAACTCCACGCCCGCCTGCCCTTCCCTTCCCCGGTGCTCTAAAAAGTCCCTGCTAAATTTTCAAAGTTTTCGGAAGAGAACGCGGGCGTTGGGAGGTCTGGCCCAGAGGGCACGGCGGTTGGACATCACCCGTTGGGACCTTTCCACCAGGAACCACGCCAGTGGGACACTCCCTCCTCCTCTTCCCTCCCTCCCTCCCTTCCACATCTCGCACACGCAAAACGGCTCAGATTTTCCACTTATCCTCCCGCC
This sequence comes from Natrix natrix natrix, assembly GCA_029891615.1. Classification (NCBI taxonomy): domain Eukaryota; kingdom Metazoa; phylum Chordata; class Lepidosauria; order Squamata; family Natricidae; genus Natrix; species Natrix natrix. Next base: position 2,146,045 of record JAKRSK010007778.1, read on the forward strand.
ACCCCCACCCCCCCTCGTTTACAAGCCCCCACTTACATCCTGGTCCACATTCATCTGCTGGCTGCTGGACCGAAACCATACGCGGGGAAGGAGGCAGGCGAATTCTCGGGAGTTCAGGGAAGGAGGAGGAGGTCAGGCCAAACAAAGCAACCCCCCCTCTCCCCCAGTGTAAAAAAAAGAGAGAAAGGAACAAGGGGGAAAAGAAGAAGAGATCAGGCTGGTTCGGATGCTCTCTTCCTCCTCCTCCTCCTCCTCTTTGCTGGCTTGTATCTCACGTTTCTTGTTCGCCGCGGACTCTCTCAGGGCAGTCCCGGAGAAGAGGCATGTGCGCCCTCGCCGCCGCTGCTCCCGGGGAGGGTTTTCGGCAGCCGGTGCCAAAACTGGGGGAAAGGTCAGCCGATCCCGGAAGGTTCCTTCCTCCTCCTCTTCCTTCCCTGGCAGTGCCAACCCTCCAACTTGCTCTGCGCCTCCTCGTCGTCGTCTTCCGAGCGAACGCGGGCTCCCACCTGCTCGGTCCCTGGGCGCCGCTTCCCAGCCGTGTGTCTCTTTTACGGAGGAGGTGATGGTGGAGGAGGAGGAGGAGGAGAAGGAGGAGGATTCGCTTCTCTTCCCTCCCAGCCTCCGCAAACTCCCTTGCCAGCCTTCGCCTGCCTTTCCCCCCCGAGCGGCTCCGGGTGCCAGGAGGGGCAGGAAGAGAGGGGGAGGAAGAGGAGGAAGCAACCCAAAGAGACAGATTTTGGGAGAGGGTCCAGATTGCGACCGAAACGTGCAGACGGGTGAAGCCTTCGGTGGGGAGAGCTGAGGAGGGAGGAGGAGGAGGAGGAGGGAGGGCTGGCTGTAAGGGAGGAGGTAGGAAGCACCGTGGGGAGCTAGCCCCCTCTGCTTCCCCGCCCTCCCGCCCTGCCCCTATGTGACCCAGAAGTTTGCTCCGTCTGAATGTGACCTCTAGACAGCGTCCACAAGCCGCGTGGCATCGGCCCAAGACGACAAGGGTGCGGCCAACTTGGCAAGACTTCCCCCCTTCCCTCTCTCTCTCTCTCTCTCTCTCTCTCTCTCTCTCTCTCTCTCTCTCTCTCTCTCTCCCTCTCTCTCCTCTGAATGTCAACAGCAGGGGAAAAAGAAGCCTTTCTTAATCGCTTCCTTCTCTCTGATCTGAATCAAAGGGGTTGTTCTTGGCAGCAGCTCCCACGCAAATGGGGACCCCCCTCCTGCTGGGCCTCTGTTTCTCTCCCCCTCCCTTCCACACACACACTCTCACACACTCCCCCCCCCCCAGGGTGGATTTGGTCCCAAACGTTTTGGCTTGCAGGGCGCACCAGATCAGGATTCTGGCAAGGAAGAGGTGGCGGGTGGGCAGAAAGGGGAAGCCCCTTTCCCCAGGAATGAGTGGGGCGCGTCCAAGCCCCCCACTCAAAGGCAGGAAATGGAGGGATGCGTGCTTTCTCCCTCCTCCTCCCCCCCCATGCAAGGAGGTGCTGTCCCCAAAAATGTAGAAAGCTTTGGATTAGCCGGAAAAGGGGGATCTCCCCCCTCCCAGGAATGAGTCCACCAAGACCCCCATTTATTGTGGAAAGTGAGGGATGCATGCTTTCCCCCCCCCCCATACACATACGCTCAAGGATTCGCTTCTGCTGTACCCCAAAATGTAGAAAGCTTTAACTGGGCAGAAAGGGGGATCTCCCCCTCCCAGGAATGAACCCACCAAGACCCCCATTTATTGAGGAATAATAAGGGATGCATGCTCCCCCCCCTACACATACGTTCAAGGATTCAGTTCTGCTGTACCCCAAAATGTAGAAAGCTTTAACTGGGCGGAAAGGGGGATCTCCCCCTCCCAGGAATGAGTCCACCAAGACCCCCATTTATTGAGGAATAAGGGATGCATGCTTCCCCCCCATACACATACGTCCAAGGATTCAGTTCTGCTGTACCCCAAAATGTAGAAAGCTTTAACTGGGCGGAAAGGGGGATCTCCCCCTCCCAGGAATGAACCCACCAAGACCCCCATTTATTGGGGAGACTCAAAGTCCCCCTCCCAGGGTAGAAAACTGAGAGAAGCATGCCTTCCCACCCCCGCAGCCCCCCCCCCATGCAAGAACCTGCATCTTTCCTGCCCCTCAAAATACAGTGGACTTTAGAGTGGGCAGAAAGGAGGGGACTTCCTCCCCAGGAATGAATCCACCAAGACCCCCATTCTTGGGGAGATCCAAAGCCCCCACTTCCCAAGGCAGGAAACTGACGGATGCATGCTTCTCCTCGCCCCCCCCCATGGCAAGGAATTGCATCTTTCCTGCCCCCCCTCCCTCCCAAAAAATGCAAAACCGCTCATCCAAATCTTCACTCTGACCCCGGGACTTAGTTCACCTGCAAGGAGCAAGTGAAAGAGAGTCTCAGACAACAAGACCAAAGCTTCTCCCCGCTCTCTTCCCCCCCTAAGAAAATACCCCCTTCTCCCCCACCCCACCCAAAGCACCAAGATTGGAGAGCCCAGGGGTCAAAGTCAAACTTCAAAGGGTGGGCAGGACCCCGATGTTCTCAATTAAACTGTGCCACCACCAACGTTCAAAAAAACGCCTGGCGAGCCAAAAACTCATCAGAGGGGCCAGAAGAAAAGGAAGAGGAGGAGGGAGGGGGTAAGCAAGCATTGGGGGGGGGGAGGTGAATTCTGCAGCTGGTATAAATTATGCAAATTGGGTTCATTTGCATACAGCCTCGATTAGACGGGTTTTGAGACAGCTCCTGGAGATGGAAAAGCTTGGAAGAGGTGGATGAAAAGATTGAAAGGTGCGGTACCTCGGTCTAAAAACGCCTCTTCGTGCAAGCGTAACAGAGTTGGAAGGGGCCTTGGAGGTCTTCTAGTCCAACCCCCTGCACGAGCAAGAACGCTTACACCACCTCAGACAAATGGTTATCTAATCTCTTCTTTAAAAACTTCCAGTGTTGGAACATTCACAACTTCTGGAGGCAAAGTCATTCCACTGATTAATTGTTCTCACTGTCAGGAAATTTCTTCTTAATTCTAGTTTGTGTCTCTCCTTGATTAGTTTCCATCCATTGCTTCTTGTCCTGCCTTCAGGTGCTTTGGAGAATAGTTTAATTCCCCACTCTCTGTGGCAACCCCTCAAATATGGGGACATTGCTATCATGTCACCCCTAGTCCTTCTTTTCATCAGTCTAGACCAGGGGTGTCCAAGCTTGGGAACTTTAAGACTTGTGGACTTCAACTCCCAGAATTCCCCAGCTGGGGAATTCTGGCAGTTGAAGTCCACAAGTCTTAAAGTTCCCAAGTTTGGACACCCCTCGTCTAGAGATACCCAGTTCCAGCAACCGTTCTTCGCCTCTAATCCCTTTTGACTCTTCTCTGCACTCAACATATTTTTTTTACATCGTGATGACCAAAATTGGATGCAATATTCCAAATGTGATCTTACATAATCAAGTATGACCATCTAGACCAGGCTAAATACTTATGGAAATGTAGAACGAGTTACAACAGGGTCTTCAACTCCCTGAAGGTAATCAAAAGAGTAGAACACAGTTGGAAGAATAGAAGAGAGAGTAGAACTCAGAGTTGGAAGGGACCTTGGAGATCTTCAAGTCCAACCCCCTGCTCAAGCAGGTGATCCTATAAAGATAAAATGTTCCCCTCGCACATATGTGCTAGTCGTTCCTGACTCCAGGAGCAGTGCTCATCACCGTTTCAAAGCCAAAGAGCTAGCACTACCCGAAGACGTATCCGTGGTCATGTGGCCGGCATAACTCAATAGTGAAGGCACACGGAACGCTGTGACCTTCTCACCAAAGGTGGTTCCTATTTTTCTACTTGCATTTTTACATGGTTTCCAACTGCTAGGTTGGCAGAAGCTGGGACAAGTCACGGGAGCTCACTCTGTTACGTGCTAGAGATTTGAACCGCCGAACTGCCAGCCTTTCTGATCGACAAGCTCAGCGTCTTAGCCATTCAGCCTCCGCATCCCGGAGATCCAATACCGTTCCATAATTTATCATCAATAGACTTCCATAATTCCATAATTTCCAAGACTGGGGATAACCAAATCTTCCATTAACAGGTTTCCACATTCCACCATGGAATGAACTGGATGAGTTTGGAGACCAGCAGAAATGTATATTTCTTACAAAAATATCGATCGGGCAAAGTCCACTCTGCTAAATGTTATTTATCAAATGACGCCAATAATGATGTTTATTTAGCAGGGAGATTCTCCAACATCTGAAAGGATTCTCTTCTCAAAGGCATCTAAGGATGCTTGAGGTGGGTGTTTGCGATGAGGGTGATAGAGAAAGGTTCCCAGGTTGGATTTGGTCTTCAAGAAGACAAAACTCTTGACCCAGGAGTGAGAGTCAATTAAGACCCTCATTTCTACCTGTGTGTACAGGTGGATCTTGATAGACTTGAACACAGGAAATTCAATGTAGAGAAAAATAAAGTCCTACATTTAGGCAAGAAAAGCCAAAAGGACACTTATAGGCAGGGTGAAACCAGGCTTAACAGCAGTGACTCTGAGAGGGATCTTGGAGTCTTAGTGGACAACCAGTTAAATATGAGCCAGCAGTGTGCAGCAGCAATCAAAAAAGTCAACACAATCCTAAATTGCATCAACAGAGAGATACAATCAAGATCAAGGGAAGTACTGATCCCACTCTATAAAGCCTTAGTAAGACCACACCTAGAGTACTTCATCCAGTTTTGGTCACCACACTATAAAAAAGATGTGGAGACTCTAGAAAGAGTGCAGAGAAGAGCAACCAGGATGATGAGGGGACTGGAGACTAAAACATACGAAGAACGGTTGCAGGAACTGGGCATGGCTAGTCTAGTGAAGAGAAGGACCAGGGGAGACAGGAGAGCATCTTCCAATATTTGAGGGGCTGCCACAGAGAGGAGTAAGGTCAAGCTATTCTCCAAAGCACCCGAAGGACAGACAAGGAAGAATGGATGGAAACTGACCAAGGAGAGATTCAACCTGGAAATAAGGAGGAATTTTCTGACAGAACAATCAACCAATGAAACAGAAGTTGCCTTCAGAAGTTGTGGGAGCTTCATCATTGGAGGCTTTCAAGAAGAGACTGGACTTCCATCTGTCAGAAATGGTGTAGGGTCTCCTGGTTGGGAAAGAGGGTTGGACTAAATGACCTACAGCCCCTCAAATATTGGAAGATGCTCTCCTGTCTCCCTTGGTCCTTCTCTTCCCTAGACTGGCCATGCCCAGTTCCTGCAACCGGTCATCGTATATTTTAGCCTCCAGTCCCCTCATCATCCTGGTTGCTCTTCTCTGCACTCTTTCTAGAGTCTCCACATCTTTTTTATAGTCTGGTGACCAAAACTGGCTGCAAAAGACCCTCCTATCTGGACCTCCTCCAGAGCTGACAGGTGCCAAACTCCCAGACTTTTAAGCAACCTGGTGCATGCTGAAAAGAGAAATTCCCTGCTGTTGGAGGGTGCCCAGATTACGGAAGATCATTTTCAATCCGTGCCAGTATATGCCAACGCTCCCAGGAACTTCACTCTCCTTCTGGGCCAGGAATTGATTTGGCTCCTTATAATTGAGAGGCTACTTTGGAAATAAAATTTTAAAACAAAAACACCAAAAAAGAAGGTTTCCAAACTTAGGACCTCAGCCTACAATTGTATACTCTGCTGAATGTTTAGGCAGCCTGCGGGATTGTGGGTTTACTACACCATAAAAGTGTCATTGAGCAGTGAGTCTGTTTTGTCTCTCTTCACTTTGGCGTTAATTGCAGGGCGTGTCCTGCTTTTGTCTCCGGGAGCCGCACCAAATCGCTCCTCCTTCGCTTCGAACCGCCTGCTGGCGGCCCAGATCCTATGCCTAGGGATTTCTTGCAAGGAGCGACAAACCACCTGCCACCAGCCAAGCCGTTTCGGTGCCATTTGCAGAGTCACCAGGAGCCCCCCGAAAGCATTAGGTGGGCGCTAAGCTAAAAACCCTGTTCAGATAGCAACAGAGGTGAATATTTGTAGCTTGGGGCTGGATTGGGGAGTCCTTGGGGGCTCTCTGAGCTTGGTGGTTTTCTTGCAGACGTTTCATGACCCAACTAGGTAACCTCATCAGTGCCAGAAGGAGGGCTACTTATTGAGAGGAGGAGGAGGAGGAGGAGGAGGAGGAGGAGGAGGAGGAGGAGGAGGAGGAGGAGGAGGAGGAGGAGGAGGAGGAGGAGGAGAACAGTGGGGTCCTTGGTGCTCTCTGAGCTTGGTGGTTTTCTTGCAGATGTTTCAGGACCGAACTAGGGAACATCATCAGTGCTAGAAGGGAGTGGTGTTTGCCAAATGGAAGAGGGGAGGAGGAGGAAGAAGAAGTGGGTCCTTGATGCTCTCTGAGCTTGGTGGTTTTCTTGCAGACGTTTCACGACCCAACTAGGGAACATTATCAATGCTAAGAGGGAGAGGTTTTGTGGAGAGGAGGAGAAGGAGGAGGAAGAAGAATAAGAGGAAGGGGAGAAGGAGGAGGAGGAGGAGGAGGAAGATGGGGTGGTCCTTGGTGCTCTCTGAGCTTGGTAGTTTTCTTGCATATGTTTCTTAACCCAGCTAGGTAATACCATCAATGTTAAAAAGGAGGGGATTTGTGGAGAGAAGGAGGAAGAAGAAGAACAGGAGGAAGAGAAAGAAAAAAAAGGAGGAGGAGGAGGATTGGGGGGGCCTTGGTGCTCTCTGAGCATGGTGGTTTTCTTGCAGACGTTTCATGGCCCAACTAGGTAACACCATCAGTGCTAAAAGGAGTGGGGTTTGCCAAGTGGAAGAGGGGAGGAGGAAGGTGGGAAGAAGGAGCATTGTGGAGTCGTCGGTGTTCTCTCAGCTTGGTGCTTTTCTTCCAGACGTTTCATGACCCAACTAGGGAACGTCATCAGTGCTAGAAGGTTGTGGGGTTTGCTCTCTCTTTATATTATAATGGTTTGTCCTGCTTCTGTTGGTGGGAGGATTCTAGGTTGGTTCCAGAGCTGTGGTTGACTGTTTCTTTGGTTGTTTGAGTTGGTCGTTTCTTGATTTGGGGCCCTGATGGCGAACTTATGTCACGCATAGGTTCTCTGTGGGCAACAGCTGCTCTTCCGGTATGTCCTTGCGCACTGTTCAGCTGGCCTTCGCGCATGATGGAGCGCTGGAAATCCAAAGTTCAGCTGGATGGCGCAATTCATGCAAAAGAAACTGGAAGACAAGCTGGTTTTCCAGTTTCTGGCACGCCCGAAGACCAGCTGGCTGGCGCACACATGTGCGTTGTCTAGCTGTCCATCGGGTTTCCGGGCTCTGGCGCATGCACACATTCCGGTTTCAGGACTTGGTGCGGAAAAGATTTGCCGTCACTGATTTGGGGTATTATTTACTTCTTGACAGTTGCTGCAGTGTTAGCCTCGGTGTGAACCTCTGCTCAGATTGGATATTGAGGGGTTTTTGTTTCCTTTCTAGCTAGGCAAGCCACTAGTGTACAAAGAGACCAAACCTACTCCCTCCTCGCCCTGATGACGTTACCTACTTTGGTACTGAAATGTCTGCGAGAAAACAGCTCAGCTCAGAGAGCACCAAGGACCCTGTCCTGACGCCCAGCCAGCCACTACCTCCTCCCTGTTGTTGTCCCAACTGCACAACGGAGAATGTCAGACGTCGCCCTAAGCTGGGTCCATACACAACCTTTACACTGCCTTAGCAACTCCTGAATTTGTCCGAAACAAAACACAGTCGAAGGCTTGCGAGCAAAATCTGGAGGCTTCCATCCGCCACGCGAAACACCTTCAATCTCAGGATGGCCAGTGATAGCGTCAACAACACAACTGACACCTGAAGCAACACAACTGACACCTGAAGCAACACAACTGACTCCTGAAGCAACACAACTGACACCTGAAGCAGCCGACACGCTCACTCACCACGGGCATCTTGCAAAGAAAAAGAAAGCCATAAGCTTACCTTTCTTGGCTGTTTCCATCTCCTCCTCGGTCCAGCGAGAACTTTCGTTCATCTCCAAAGAAGCTGGAGGGAAGAAAAGAAGAGATTAGAAGAAAAACAAAAACTTTGGGGGTGGGGGTGGGTGGATAGCAATATTCCTTAAGACTTATAGACCGCTTCACGGTGCTTTACAGCCCTCTCTAAGCGGTTTGCAAGAGTCAGCCTATTGCCCCCATCAATCTGGGTCCTCATTTTACCCACCTTGGAAGGACGGAAGGCTGAGTCAACCTTGATCCAATCAGAATTGAACTGCTGGCAGTGGGCAGAGTTAGCCTGCAATACTGCATTCTAACCATTGTGCAAAGGAAGGAAGGAAGGAAGGAAGGAAGGATGGAAGGAAGGAAGGAAGGAAGGAAGGAAGGAAGGAAGGAAGGAAGGAAGGAAGGAAGGAAGGAAGGAAGGGGAAAAGGAGGAGCAATAGCAATTGCACCTAGACTTATATACCACTTCACAGGGCTTTAGAGCCCTCTCTAAGCGGTTTACAGAGTCAGCCTCTTTCCCCCAACAATCTGGGTCCTCATTTTACCCACCTTGGAAGGAGGGAAGCCTGAGTCAACCTTGAGCCAGTGAGAATTGAACTGCTGGCAGTGGGCAATGTTATGGAAGGAAGGGAGGGAAGGAGGGAGGAGAAAAGGAAGAGCAATAGCAATAGACTTATATACCACTTCATAGTGCTTACAGCCCTAAGTAATTGATAGAGTCGGCCTCTTGCCCCCAACAATCTGGGTCCTCATTTTACCAATCTCGGAAGGACGGAAGGCAGAGTCAACCTTGAGCCTGGTGAGATTCGATCTGCCAAATTGCAGGCAGCTGGAAGTCAGCAGAAATTGCCTGCAGTACTGCACTCTGACCACTGCCCCAACGTGGCTCGTGTGTGTGTGTGTGTGTGTGTGTGTGTGTGTGTGTGTGTGTGTATGTTTATGTAACACTTAGTGACATGCCATTTGCAATGACCTTCCTATCAAACATGACTTTTTCTTCGCCTAGTTCACTTTGGGCCAATCACCAATGGTGATGGTGAGTTCTAGTTCCTGCCTTAGGACTGAAAACCAGCTGGGTGACTTTGGTCAAAATCACCTGGAGACAGAAAGTTCTAATTCCGTCTTAGACATGAAATCTTGGAGACAGTCCAAAAAGAGACACTCTGTAACGGCGAAGGGGCTGGCCTAGAAACCAGGGCACTGAGAGTTCTAGTCCCACTTTAGCCAGGAAAACCAGGTGGGTGACTTTGGGCCAGGAGACAAGGAGTTCTAGTTCCTGCATAGGTATGAAACCCGGCAGGGTGACTTTGGGCCAATCACCAGGAGACAGGAAGTTCTAGTTCCTGCATAGGCATGAAACCCGGCAGGGTAACTTTGGGCCAATCACCCGGAGACAGGGAGTTCTAGTTCCTGCATAGGCATGAAAGCCGGCTGGGTGACTTTGGGCCAATCACCCGGAGACAGGAAGTTCTAGTTCCTGCATAGGCATGAAACCCGGCAGGGTAACTTTGGGCCAATCACCCGGAGACAGGGAGTTCTAGTTCCTGCATAGGCTTGAAACCCGGCTGGGTGACTTTGGGCCAATCACCAGGAGACTGGGAGTTCTAGTTCCTGCATAGGCATGAAAGCCGGCTGGGTGACTTTGGGCCAATCACCCGGAGACAGGAAGTTCTAGTTCCTGCATAGGCATGGAACCCGGCAGGGTGACTTTGGGCCAATCACCCGGAGACAGGGAGTTCTAGTTCCTGCATAGGCTTGAAACCCGGCTGGGTGACTTTGGGCCAATCACCAGGAGACAGGGAGTTCTAGTTCCTGCATAGGCTTGAAACCCAGCTGGGTGACTTTGGGCCAATCACCAGGAGACAGGGAGTTCTAGTTCCTGCATAGTCATGAAAGCCAGCTGGGTAACTTTGGACCAATCACCAGGAGACAGGGAGTTCTAGTTCCTGCACAGGTTTGAAACCCGGCTGGGTGACTAAGGGCCAATCACCGGGAGACAGGGAGTTCTAGTCCTGCCTTAGTCATATAAACCAGCTGGGTGACTTTGGGCCACCTAGCTGGTTTTATATCTCTATCAGCCCAACCCACCTCACAGGGTTGTTTTTGTTGGGGGGAAAATTGAACGAGGAAGGAGCATTAGTTATGCTCTCCACCTGGAGTTATTTATAAAAATAATAAAAGCAGGGATAAGATAAAGCAAAAATAAAAAGAGGAAAAGCTGCTGTTGTTAATCGTCTTATCTCGACGGTCCTGATTTTCGGATCTCCCGTCATAAAACAAGGCTTGGATAGCTAGAATCAAATCCCAAGAGCCAAATAAAGGTGCAGCTAAAGTTTCCCCCGGGGGCAAACTAAATTCAGGTGATCAACCACCAGTTCCCACCTGAAGCTCCACCAGTTGGATCATCTACCAGGTCTTCCCATTCAAGCTAAGCCTAACTAAGCCCAGATCCCGGGATCCACCCTGTCAATTTCCAAAATGAGATTTCTCCATAGTTCTCCATAGCCCTCAAGTGGCCAAGAGAGGCAACTTCTCCAGATCTACGCAGAAGACTTGCCCGTCTGCGGAGAAGGAAGCGGCTTTCCAGAGGATTCTAATCCAAAATTTGTCATCTCCTGTCCTACTTCTCCACTCCGGCTCCGCCCGTGTTTTGGAACAAATCTCTCGGCGCGCCCTTCCAGGTTGTCCTAGAAAAGCAGCCGCATTTCCAACTTCCCTACCTATATTGCCTGTCGCTTCCAAAGCAAAAGAGAATTAAGCTTATTTTATTCTTATTTGCCTGTTTGTGAAAGCAAGGCTTTTTAATTATGTATTTTGGACTCAATTGTGGGTCGTAAGTCGAGGATTCCCTGTACACCTCGGTGGGGTGGTTGATAGATAAATAGATACCTGAAAATAGGACCTCCCTGGATAAAAAGCCCAATTGGGCTTTTGAGCGCATGCACTAAAATAAGACCTCCCCCCCAAAAAAAATAAGCCCTCCCTGAAAATATTGCAACACAGCAGCAGCCATGAGGTGACCACACTCGCCGCCTCCTGCACCTCAAAAATAATAAGACCTCCCCGAAAATAAGGCAAGTGATTATTTGGGGGGGGGGGGGGTTTCCAAAGAAAATAAGACTCTGTCTTATTTTCGGGGTAACACAGAAGAAAGATAGGTAGGTAGGTAGGTAGGTAGGTAGGTAGGTAGGTAGGTAGGTAGGTAGGTAGGTAGGTAGGTAGGTAGGCAGATATAGAAAGAGAAAGATGATTGATAGATATAGAAAGATGGTAGGTAGGTAGGTAGGTAGGTAGGTAGGTAGGTAGGTAGGTAGGAAGGAGATAGATAGATAGATAGATAGATAGATAGATAGATAGATAGATAGATAGATAGATAGATAGATAGATGAGAGAGAGGGGGATGATGGAAGATTGATAGATAGATAGATGAGAGAGAGAGAGAGAGAGATAATAGATAGATAAAGATAGATGATAGATGATAGATGATAGATAGGTAGAGCTGATAGATGATTGATATGGAGAGAGAGAGAAAGATAGATAATACATAGATAGGTAGGTAGGTAAGAGATAGATAGATAGATAGATAGATAGATAGATAGATAGATAGATAGATAGATAGATAGATAGATAGATAGAGAAAGAGAAAGATGATTGATATAGAAAGATGGTTGATAGGTAGGTAGGTAGGTAGGTAGGTAGGTAGGTAGGTAGGTAGATAGGTAGATGATAGATAGATAGATAGATAGATAGATAGATAGATAGATAGATAGATAGATAGATAGATAGATAGATGAGAGAGAGGGGGGATGATGGTAGGTAGGTAAGTAAGTAGGTAGGTAGGTAGGTAGAGCTAGATAAATGATTGATATGGAAAGAGAGAGAAAGATAGATAATACATAGGTAGGTAAGTAGATAGGTAGGTGGGTGGGTGGGTTAACACTGCATGTATTAGTTAGTCACATGGCTATTAAGGGAATCTGGCGTCCCCATTGTACTTTGGTCAGAAGGTCACAAAAAAAGGGGGGGAATCATGTGACCCCGGGATGCTGCAATTGTCCTAAGTACACGCCAGTTGCCAAGCCTCTGAATTTTGATCACATGATCAAGGGGACCCCGCCACAGTCGCTAAGTGTGGGAAACGGTTATAAGTCCCTTTTTCCAGTGCTCACTAAATGAGCTGTTAAGTCAAGGAGTACCTGTATTCTTCCTCGTTTAGGTCAAAAACTAACATCTCTATTTGGAATTCCAGTCCCCTCGTTGGAAGACAATTAGAATTGATAATGCACCATTTTCTAATGACATCTGTTGTTTCTACGGTTGAGCTAAGTCGCAGGGTTGATGAGCAACTGAATGGAGCTAGCAGTGTTTTACTGGCCGGATGTCCTTCCCTGTTGCCAATGCGGAGTTTTGTACAGCAGAGATATTCTCATTGTGCCCAGAGAGAGAAAAATATCTGCCTCTACCTAGGATCGAACTCACAGCCTCCCGATTGTGAAGCGAGAGCTCCACCTCTGGGCCACTGCACCACTCTTTTTTTCCAGCACAGTGTCATTAAAAAAAAAAAAGACCTCCACACACCCTCCCACATACACCCACGTCTTGTTCTTTCGGCCCTTGCTTTGAGAGGTTCTCCCTTCGCTTCCCCAGCAGGAATCCCTTCCCGACCCCTGGATCCATTCATCCATGCTACGGAGACCTACCTAGCTCGGAATTCTGCTGGGGCATGGCCACCTCTTCGTGGTTGGCCTCGTTGGCCATGGACCGAGTGATGCGCCCTTTCCGCCAGCCCTGGCTATTGGCTGTCTTGCGCCCTTTGGAGGTGACGGCTTCCTTCTCGTCATTGTCCTCGCCGGAGGTGTCCTCATTCTTCTCCCTGACAGAACCAGAGAGCAAGAGAGAGATGATCAGTTTGGGTTTTCTGCAGGAAGCGGGAACATCACTGCGGCCAATTTACGTCGGTTTTGCTTTTTCTAAGTTTTCCAAAAGCGGAAGGAGGAGAGAACTGGCTGAAGGTGTCAGGTGGAAGCAATCCGAGTCATCACTGCAAAAAGCTAAACTCAACTTCATTGATTTCTGCCTAAGTTACAAGAATCTGCCCAGTGTCAACTCATAAAGTTGCCATGGTGAGGAAAGGGGATGGGGGGAAGCGCATTCCACACATGCCTTCGGCTAGAGTCGGATCTCAGATGACTACAGCAGGCTTGGGAGGGGTGCACCTCATTGGGGAATGTGATTTATGACACAGACTGAGGGAGGGGAGGGAAGGAACAGGGGTAAAGTTCAGGTATAATTCAAATGAGGCTCAGATCTGACTGCAATATGGTATTGCCAAAATGGTGCTCCTAATAAGTGAGTGGTTTTCTTTTGAAACTTGGCTGGAGGCTCATGAATCAATTAGGGCATCTTTCGGAAACCTGACACCCAGATTGCTATCTTCCACCAGGAGCGGCCAGGTAAGGCTTCGTGGATCTTGGAAGTCCAGCCGTGCGGCTGTGCAAGGACTCCAAATGAGTCTTGTCAGATGTTACATATATTTTCTATCCTGCTCTACGGAGTGGAGAGTTGGTCTCTGACAGAGAGCCACTTGAAGAGACGAGAAGCATTTGAAATGTGGGTTTACAAACGGCTGTTAACGTATCAGCTGGGTTGACAAAATCAGAAATGAGGTGGTGATAAGCCACCTGGGTAAGCAAAGGGAAATAATCAAAGCCATCAAAAAGCGAAAGTTAGAATATTTCGGACATGGGATGCGACACCCGGGAAAATACGGCATCCTTCAATTAATCCTCCAGGGAAAGATTGAAGGCAAAGGAGGTCCAGGCAGAAGAAGAACCTCATGGCTTCAAAATCTAAGGGAGCAGTTTGGACAAAACTCAGCAGCACTTTTTCACGCGGCTGTTGATCAAAATAGGATCACCAACATGATCGCCAACGTCCGATGACGGATATGGCACAAGAAGGACTCCAAGCTAGGCCCTTGCTCGACTCCTCCTTCCATCCCAATTGGCAGATTCGCCACAGAGCAACACTGACGCCAAATGTTCCTTCCAGCCAAGGCTTAATCTTGGTTAGAGAAAATTGGCTAACTCTTCCATCTAAAGAGTCTAAAAATTCTGATTTCCCCTCCTGGTTAACTCAAGGGCACGGCGTTTCCAAGTCATTTTTTGCAACCTTCAATGGCCAACAAGCATTTCGGTACTCTGGTTAGAATCAGCAAGGGTCTTTGCGCTTCCTTCGGCGTGTTTCTCAAGATACATCACCGTTGCAACCGCACGGAACAAAACCGAGGTATCCTGGATCAAATTTGTACCAGGGATCAACGGTACAGAATCAAAAGCAGACCATCGATAGAAGCCAATGGGTCTCTTCTGAACATCCAGCCAGATGCTAAAATCCAGCCCTTGCTTATCAACAGAGACCGAGTGAAGCAAGTGGTCAGTTTTAACTTTCTGGGTGTCGTCATAAAAGAGGAGCTGACCTGGGGCATCTCACATTGCAGCCCTGGTCAAAAGGGCCCAGCAGAGATTATACGACCTGAGACTTCTCAGGAAACAACAAGTGAATGGAAAACTGCTGGTGACCTTCTACTGCTGCACCATAGAGAGTATTTTAACTCACTGCACAATCTGTGTCTGGTTTGCCAATTGCACAGGGGCAGATGGGACATCGCTCCAGAGGGTCAACGCCATTGCCCAGAGGATCTTGGGTTGCCCTCTACCCTCTTTGGAAAAGCTTTATAGCTCCCGCTGCCTTAAGAAAGTCCAAAACCTTCTTAAAGATCCATCTCATCCTGGGCAATCTTTTTTTTTTGAACTATTACCATCTGGCAGACGGTACAGGACAAGAAAGATAAGGACAAATAGGCTGAAAAAACAGCTTCTATCCCAGGGCATTAACTATATTGAATTCCACTGTATAGTGCAATATGAATGCACTATCAGGAGTTTTCAATTCAATTGCATAGCATGTGAGGGATGTGTGTTTGTGTTTTATTTTTATAGTTTTCTTATGTACACTGAAGATGGCATTTACTTTTGTTGCACGAGGTGCAATGACAATAAAGTAAACTAAACTAACACCCCCTGCAAGATCTTAGAACTTAAATCTGCCCCCAGCGGCTTTAATTAAAGTTATTTCCTCGGATAGTACAAGGACAGAGCCTGTTTTTTGGGCCGTTTTTGGGCCGTTTTCAAAGTGGTTTACAGGCTGTTTTCAGGGCATTTTTGACCCCAAAAACGGCCTGAAAACGCCTGAAAATGGTCCAAAAAACAGCCTGAAAACAGCCCCAAAACCAGCCTGAAAATGGCCCTGAAAACGGCCCAAAAATGGCCTGAAAACGGTCCAGAAAACGGCCTGAAAACGGCCTGAAAACAGCGGGAAATGGCCTGAAGAACGATATGAAAGAGCCCCAAAATGGCCTGGAAAAAGCCTGAAAATGGTCCAAAAACCAGCCTGAAAACAGCCCAAAAACCCAGCCTGGAAATAGCCCTGTAAACAGCCCAAAAATGGTATGAAAAATGGCCTGAAAACAGCGGGAAAATGGGTTGAACAACGATCTGAAAAGGCCCAAAATGGCCTGAAAACAGGCTGAAAACAGCTTAGAAAAGAGGCCAAAAAACCAGCCTGATTTTTGGGCATTTTCCAGGCCATTTTCCAGTGCCCATGAAGACCAGGTGGCCACCACACATCTGCGCACAGAAACCAGAAGAACAGCTGGCAGAGCGGCCATAGGTTCGCCGTCACAGTTCTAGGACATTCCCCGAGTCCTGTGAATGGGGACATTCCATCCATTGTTGTCCCCTAGGATGGACCTTCCTCCGTTCCCAGATCTGCCGATTTCCTTTCCCGGAATTCCCCTGCCCGTGGGATCGTAACTGACCACTCTTAGGAACAAAAACCTCCATCCTTTGCAAAAGCTGCGAGATGGGGAAGGCGGTGGATCAATTCCTCCGTTGCAAGAAGCCAAATCCATGCCTAATTCTGCCAGATTTTTTTTTTGGGGGGGGGGGGGGAGAGACTCCCTAGAGCTGAGCCTTTCTCTGCTCCCTGATTTTTGGCTACACCTGAAGCGTAAAACATAGACAAAAGTTGGGAAGAAATATATTTTCCAGGCAGGAGAACTCTAGCATTAAAACCGCAGCCAGGCCCAGTTCTTGGTATATAAAAAAATACTTGTTTCAAGCAACATCCCTTGAGTTTAAGGGGGTAGGAAAAATTCACCCACGTCCTCTTTTACGTTGGTCGGGAAGGAGGAACAGACGCAGCCAATATAGCGTTTCATGGATTTATTTAGGAGATGTTCTGATTGAGGCTTCCCCAGCAGCACGAAGCCGAGTCCTCATCCTGATAAAACCCCTTTTATTTAATCGACAGTGAATTCCTCTCCAGCAAAGTCTTTCCTCTCCCACAGTATTTCAAGATAGTTCACAATTACCGACGTTATTCAGGCCTGGAGAGCGTCCAGGCCGGTATCTTTCAGACGCCGCAAAACTTGGCAAGAATGCAGGAATGAACTAATGGTCTCCTGCAAGCTCCACTCCCCCTTCGCTCCTCTTTTGTTCCCTCTGAGAGGGGCCATTCACCCGCCACCTGTGGCCTTACTGTTCCCTTCGTCTGGCAACTCTGCACATGCGCGCACTGGGAACAGGCTCCAGCTGTTCTTCTGCCTCACTGATGTCTGACTCTGAAGGCAGCTGATAACTGTCAGACGGCCCTGGCCCCCTCTCTGCCTCTGATGCAGAAGCAGGTCCACAACAGGAGATCTGCCTCTTCCCCTTGCCCCAAATGGCCCTGGAGGCAATTGTATTATCAGCTGCACGAAGGCAGCAGGGAAAGACCGAGCTGGGTTTTTAAGCAAACTTTGGGAAAGAGAAAAAACATCACTCGTTTCCCCCCACACACACTTTGTTCTTCTTTCTCTTCCCGACTTCTATTTCTCTTTGCCTTTGATCTTATTACAAACTCTGATAAAATTACAAAGCTCTTCGCGTGCGAAACCTCCCCGCCCAAAAAAAGCATCACTCAGTGAATCACACAAATCGAGGCGAGAAACGGATGCAATGCTAGCCTCTTTTTCTTGGAAAGCAAACGCCCCCGAACCCCCTCCGCTTCCGAGACTTACTTCGTCAGTTCCTCTTTGTCGTTTTCGGATTCTTGCTTCTCCTCTTCCTTCTCAGCATCTTTCTCTTTTTCCTCTTTTTCTTCTTGGTTATTCCGGGGCATCTGTTGTTGTTGCTGCTGCTGCTGCTGCTGCTGTTGCTGCTGCTGTGAGACAGGGAAGGAGAATCAAAAATAGAGGGACTAAACATCTGGAGGGGACGAAACTGTCTGCACTCCCCCTTTCAAATCTAAGGAGACGGGAGACTTTGTCTACACTCTCTCACACCATTGTTCCTCTGATTATTGTTCTTTTTAACCGGTTGATGAGAAAGAAATTACAAACTACACGGTTCTATCATGACATATGCTCGGACAGGGATCCAAAGATGGGAGAATACATCATACATGCAGACATGACTCTTACAGTTTCAGCCACCTCGTGTGATGCAAAAGAGCCCAAGAAAGAAAGAAAATCTTGAATGGAAAATCTGTGAGAAAGTGAGCAAATTGCTGTCACCCTGCTACAGCTATCCTATCTATTTATCTATCTATCTATCTATCTATCTATCTATCTATCTATCTATCTATCTATCCATCCATCCATCCATCCATCCATCATCTATCTATCCCATCCATCCCTCCATCCCCCCATCTATCATCTATCTATCCCATCCACTTTTGCATCCCATCCATTCCGATCAAGCCACATTCATTCATCCAACCGTCCCTGTCATCTCTCTGTTCATCCCATTCATCAATCCATATCCCTCCATTCGTCCATCAATCTCTCTCTATCTATCTATCTATCCCATCCACATTTCCATCCCATGCATCAATCCATATAGGTAGCCACATTCATCCCCCCACATCCATCCATCCAACCAACCAACCGTCAATCCCTATATATCTCTCTCCATCCATATCTATCTGTCTCGATCTATTTATCCATCCATCCATCCATCTCTATCTGTTTGTCTCTCTATCTATCCATTTATGTCTGTCTGTCCATCGCTATATCTTTATCCATCCATCCATCCCTATCTAATCGATCTACCTACCAATCTATCTATCTGTCTGTCCCTATATCTCTATCTATCTTTATCTATCTATCATCTATCTATCTATCTATCTATCTATCTATCTATCTATCTATCTATCTATCTATCATCTATCTATCTATCTATCTATCTATCTATCTATCTATCTATCTATCTATCTATCTATCTATCATCTATCTATCTATATCCATCCATCCATCCATCCATCCATTCTCCTACTACTTGATAAGTAAACTCAAGGCGGCGAACATACTTCCTCCTATTTTTACCAACAACAGCCCTGTGAGGTGGGTTGTGGGGAAAAGATTCTGGCCCATTTTAATCTGGATGACCAAAGGTTATTCAATGTTACAAAGAGGCTACAAGATGCCTGCTAAAAAACAGGCGGAGCTTCGGCTACACCGTTACTGCCGCCATCTTAGATTTTCCAATGTGCCACTCCAGGCCGTTTCAGCCATGCGTCAAACCCACAGCCACATCACCCAGCCCTGTCATGGACCTCTTTGCATCACTTCTGAATCTTAGTTCGAAATCGAAATTGGGCTCTGCGCACGAAACCTGGATCAACGGCACTTTTAGTAGCCTTGTGTGCAAGATGTCAGCCCCACCGCCCCCTCCCCCTGGGGCAGTGCAGAGAGACAGGATGGTGGAGTGGTTAGTGTGCTGGAGGAGAAACCACATAAGCCAGCTGTCTGTTGAACCAGCCCCTCCCCCCCTTGGGCCCAAATGAATTTGCAGTTGTTGTTATGAGAAGAGAAAAAAAAAAAAACATGAGGAGGGGTCATTGCAGACCTTTCCTAGTGTTCTACAAATGAAGGCTGGGTCATCGGATCCAGTCAATAAAGAACCACATAAATGCAAATCCAATCTTACAACCATGCTACTTATGCCATGCAGATTAACAGAGTTGGAAGGGACCTTGTAGGTCATCCAGTCCAACCCCCTGCCCAAGCAGGAGACCCTACGCCGGGGATGGCAAACCTTTTCCTTACGGCATGCCAAAATTGCACGCACGCGCGCCCACTCAATCTCCCCACCTGCGCATATATATGCCCATGACCACCTCTCCGTTCATGCATACACCACCCCTCCCCAGGCTGTGGAGGCTTTCCTGAAGCCTGGGGAGGGTGAAAACTGCCTCACCCGGCCCCCCGGAAGCCAAAAACAGATCGCTTCTGAACTTCTGGTTGGCCAGTTGGAATCGTTTTTCACCCTCTAAAGCCTCCGGAGGCCTTCCTGAAGCCTGGGGAGTGTGAAAACCGCCTTCCATGGCCCTCTAGAAGGGTGAAAAATCAGCTGGCTGGTGCGCACATGCACGCCAGACCTGACAGCTGGCGTGCCACCAAATATGGCTCCATGTGCCACTTGTGGCCCACATGCCATAGGTTTGCCATCACGGCCTTACACCATGTCTGTCCAGTCTCTTCCTGAAAGCCTCCAGGGATGAAGCTCCCACAACTTCTGTTCCATAGGTTGACTGTTCTCACTGTCAGAAATTTCCTCCTTATTTCTAAATTGGATCTCCCTTTAATGATTTTCCACCTCTAGCTTCTTCTCTTCCCCTCTGATATGAATGACTCCCCTCTTAAAGTTAATAGATGAACAGAGTTGGAAGGGACCTTGTAGGTCATCTGTTCCAACCCCCCCACCCAAAGAAGGAGACCCTACACCATTTCTGACCGATGGCAGTCCTGTCTCTTCTTGAAAGCTTCTAGTGATGGAGCTCCCACAACCTCCGAAGGCAACTTCTGTTCCATTGAATGTAAAATAACAGAGTTGGAAGGGACCTTGTAGGTCATCTAGTCCAACCCTCTGCCCAAGCAAGAGACCCTACATCATTTCTGACCGATTGCAGTCCAGTCTCTTCTTGAAAGCCTCCAGGGATGAAGCTCCCACAACTTCCGAAGGCAACTTCTGTTCCATTGAATGTAAAGTAACAGAGTTGGAAGGGACCTTGTAGGTCATCGGGTCCAACCCCCAATCCAAGCAGGAGACCCTGCACCATTTCTGATAGAGAGCAGTCCAGTCTCTTCTTGAAAGCCTCCAGGGATGAAGCTCCCACAACCTCCAAAGGCAACTTCTGTTCCATGGGTGGATTGCTCTCACTGTCAGAAAATTCCTCCTTATTTCTAAATTAAATCTCTCCTTGGTCAGTTTCCATGCATGCTGATTTCACCTTGTGTGGTGACCGGTGCCGGTAAAGGCCCATCCAAATAATTCATCTGCTCATGTAGGATAAAGTTGCCACTATCAATTCAATTTAGACCTACCCTTCTTTCCCCCCCCCCCCCGGGGATCTGGAACACTCCTTTCTATATTATCCCCATAACGCCCCTGCGAGGTAGGCCAATGAGCTGCCACAGCCGAAGGTGGCCCTCTCCTCTGCTCTCCTTAGTCCTATTCCAACTCTGTACAGGTAGTCCTTGACTTACAACGGTTCATTGAGTGACCGTTCAAAGTTACAACAGCACTGAAAGAAGTGAGTTACAACCCGTTTTTCACACTTACGACCATTGCAGAATCCCTATTGGTCACGTGCTTAAAATTCAGGTGCCTGGCTACTGACTCACACTTATGACGGTTGCAATGTCCCGGGAGGGGGGGATATCACATGATCCCATTTTTATGACCTTTGGACGAGCAAAGTCCATGGGGAAGTCAGCTTCACTTAACAACCGGGTTACTAACTGAACAACTTCAGTGATTCGCTTAGCAACTGCAGCAAGAGAGGTCGTAAAATGGGGCAAAGCTCACTTCACAAATGCCTCGTTCAGCCACAGGAATTTTAGACTCCCTTGTGGTCGTTAAGTCGAGGACTAATCACAAGAGGAATCAAACCAGGATCAGTTTTCTGTTTGTCGAATCCCTGAGAACTGGGTCTCTATGCTGGCCTTCGCAGGCTGGGAACAAGCCGCCCCTAAGCCACCATGACCAATCTCTTCGGCCCGCACGAGCCTGGTGAACTTCTGCCTGAATGAGTCAGGCTGATCCTCCTCCAAACCCACACAGGGAAATTTGCAAACTTGGAAAAGACACAAGAATGCTCCAATTAGGATCTCTGCCCCGAGCAAGGGGGGATGGGATGGATGGCCTTCAGAGACCCCTTCCAAGCCCAGGCGCACCCACCCAGCTGGTAAGAGGAAGAGAAACGGCCTCGACCCACCAACCAAAAACTCCCGTGTTTCTCCTCTGGCACCCACGTCCCGCTTTTCCCGTCCCGACTCAATCCTTCTGCAGGTTGCAAACAATCCTGCCTGCGTAGCCCCCCCTCCCTGTTCCTGGGTTGCTGCCGCAGGGCTCCCCCCTCTCCCCCTCCCAGGCCCCCAAAAGATCCTCCTCCCCAACTTTGAATGCCTGGCAGCCTCTGGCACCGTGCCTCTCTCCCTCTCTCTCTCTCTCTCTCTCTCTCTCTCTCTTCTCCGCTGCCGCGCATAAATTATAAACCACGCCTGACCTTTGCTCTGATTTCTTTGCGGCATCCCGTGCGTGGCGCAGCTCTACTTCCCCCGCCCCGAGCGTTCAGCATCCCAGCAGCGTTCTCCCCCACACACACACACTTCACACACACCATTGTGCAAGCTCACACACCAGGGCATGGCAGGCAACAACCCCCCCCCCCCCAATATCACCAAGGCAACCCCAGCCCAGCGCGATAACGTATCTCCCCCAGAGCACAGGGGCTCCTGTAAACAGTTGCGTGGAGCGTGTGGCCGGAGGCTGTGCTTCGGCTGTTTTGTTTCCCCCCCCGCCCCCCGCCTTCTTGGGACCTGTTCTTGGCACGGCTCTCCGACACACTTCGAGCGTACAAACAGCACCAGCGCTTCCAAGCTCTCTTGGCTGGCCCAGAGGGATGGGGAGGGGAGAATTGGGGGGGGGGTTGTTGTACGCTTTTATAGCGGCCCCCCCTTCCCCGGTCCTACATCCCACCTTCTGCTTAGCTCTGCTTTTTGAAGGACGGGTGAATTGGGGACGAGAGGCAGACTTTTCGTGGGGTTTTCTTTCAGAGAGCTTCTCCTACGTACCCCGTGAAGCTGCCCCACTCCCCATCATGGGGAGGAGGGGAGGGGGTGTTTGTCAACCAGTCCTTTTCGGAACCATCCCCCTCCCCACTTCTCTGGGTCAGAAAAGGACAGGAGAGAGAAGTGTCTCTTGCCTCCGGTGGGAAAAACAACAAGTAGGGTGGAAGGATTATTTTGGAGGGGGGGGGGGAGAGGGTTCCTTTCCCAGCTAAATGTTTCGTGGGCCTCCTCCTTTCGTTTGTCAGGGACCCGGCTCACCTCCCAGGCCTGTCCTCCCCGGGAGTCCAGCGCTCCCAGTGTCCCTTCTGCCTGCAGTGCCCGAGGCCTCTTCATCGCTCGGCCATCCCCGTGTGGCGTGCTTCACGCTCTCCGGCTCAAATGGCTTCCTGGGGATTTGCATAGTTGAGCCATGGACTCGCCACGACATTCCTGTTATGATTTTGCAATCTACTGGAATAACACGGCCCCGCTCTGCGCCCGTCAACGAGCCCCGCGATGAGTCATGAGCTATAAAACCACCGCTCTCGTCACCGGGAACCTTCGGCGGCTGGCTACAGCCTTGGCGTGATTCATCCCCGCCGAGGCCAACGTTAACCCTCCAGCGCAACGCTCTCTCTCTCTCTCTCTCTCTCTCTCTCCCACTGTCGAGTGCCCGGCTTTTGAGGTCACAGAGTCCTCCCTGGGGGCATCGGCGTAGTACACAAGCACACAAACCACAGAGACACACACGTGTGCAGTTGCGTGGGTGTGCACAGCGTGTAACAATCAAGCCCCTTTAGACACTGAGGATATTTCTGGCCGGGGGGGGGGGGGGTTGTCTGTTAAACTTTTGAGGGGGTGGGGGCGCAAAGGAAACACACAACAACGTTCTTGTCGTCCTGAGTCAAAACAGCCTTCTGTCCAAACCACAAATGCAAGTTTTCTTCAACCACAAAATGAGTCAACACACTGGTGGTGCGTGCGTGTGTGTGTGTGTTTGTGTGTGTGTGTGTGTGTGTGAGAGAGTGAGTGAGTGAGTGTGTGTGTGTGTGTAGCTCACCTTCTCTCCCGAATTGTCAGTTTGTTGAAGTGGGCAAAGAAGGTTTACTAGGCTTGCAAATTTACAATTTTCTCTTACAGCGGAGGATCTCCAACCTTGGTGACTTTTAACCCTGGTGGACCTCAACTCCCAGAATTCCCTAGCCAGCAAAGCGAAGCTGGCTGGGGAATTCTGGGAGTTGAAGTCCGCCAGAATTAAAAGTCGCCAAGGTTGGAGATCCTCTGCTGTAAGAGGGATACAACAACTTGCATTCACACAACCCGTTTGATGCTAAACCGCCCTCGTTTGAGATCCACCAATCAACTGACCATCCTACCTAACTTCATCTGGCTTAAGGAGTAGACTTGGGTCACACAATCTGCTATTGCAATGGTGTGTGTGTGTGCGCGCGCACGGGTGTGCGTAGGTAACAAAGCTAAACCACCAAACAACCCAAGTAGACTTCAAACTTGCAGTTAAACCTACTCCAAAATTTGCTGCCTCAACCAAAACTTTATTAAAACTAACTTAACCCTAACTTAAGTATTCATCTAAATACTTGGGTAGATGTTGGGTAGATCTGGACCCTTTCAAAGAGATGGTCCTTCATCTTTCATGATTGACCCTTCGAGTAGTTGGGCAGTTCTCGACCCTTTCAAAGAGATGGTCCTTCATCTTTCATGATTGACCCTCCGAGTAGTTGGGCAGTTCTCAACCCTTTCAAAGAGATGGTCCTTCATCTTTCATGATTGACCCTCTGAGTAGTTGGATAGTTCTCGACCCTTTCAAAGAGATGGTCCTTCATCTTTCATGATTGACCCTTTGAATAGTTGGGCAGTTCTCGACCCTTTCAAAGAGATGGTCCTTCATCTTTCATTATTGACCCTTTGAGTAGTTGGATATTTCTGGACTCTTTCAAAGAGATGGTCCTTCATCTTTCATGATTGACCCTTTGAGTAGTTGAGCAGTTCTGGACCCTTTCAAAGAGATGGTCCTTCATCTTTCATGATTGACCCTCTGAGTAGTTGGGCAGTTCTGGACCCTTTCAAAGAGATGGCCCTTCATCTTTCATGATTGTCCCTTCGAGTAGTTGGGCAGTTCTCAACCCTTTCAAAGAGATGGTCCTTCATCTTTCATGATTGACCCTCTGAGTAATTGGATAGTTCTCGACCCTTTCAAAGAGATGGTCCTTCATCTTTCATGATTGACCCTTTGAGTAGTTGGGCAGCTCTGGACCCTTTCAAAGAGATGGTCCTTCATCTTTCATGATTGACCCTCTGAGTAGTTGGATAGTTCTCGACCCTTTCAAAGAGATGGTCCTTCATCTTTCATGATTGACCCTTCGAGTAGTTGGGCAGTTCTGGACCCTTTCAAAGAGATGGTCCTTCATCTTTCATGATTGACCCTCCGAGTAGTTGGGCAGTTCTGGACCCTTTCAAAGAGATGGTCCTTCATCTTTCATGATTGACCCTTTGAGTAGTTGGATAGTTCTGGACTCTTTCAAAGAGATGTTTCTCCAGCTTTCATGATTGACCCTTCAAGTACTTGGATAGTCTCTCATGACTGACAGCTCCTCCTGTCCCTCGCTTCTGGCCATGTTGACTAAGACAGGAAGGAAATGGGAGGATAAACCTAGAAGAATGCTTGTGTTGCCAGGTCTCCATTAGTCATCTAATAGTATTTGTTGGTTAATCCAAGACACATAGCAACATGTGGTTATCCACCCATCCATTTTTCACTGGGCTTTTTTTCCCCACTCTTCCATCTTGGCAGAGTGTGAGTTTCCTCGTAGAAAGGCTGCTTCCAATTTTATCCAGCCTCTACATCTATCCAGAAAGTTTCTGCAATCACTTCTCCTGCCCGTAATTTTTAAATCACTATGTCGAGGGAGGAAGGAAGCCAATAGAGGATCTTAGTTGTAGCTCAGGATGGAACGGTGGAGTCCTTGGTGCTCTCTGAGCTCGGTGGTTTTCTGGCAGACGTTTCATGACTCAACTAGGTGATATCATCAGTGCTAGAAGGGAGGGGGATTTACAGAATGGAGGAGAAGAAGAAAGGGAGGAGGAGGAGGAGGAGGAGGAGGAGGAGGAGGAGGAGGAGGAGGAGGAGGAGGAGGAGGAGGAGGAGGAGGAGGAGGAGGAACTGTGGGGTCCTTGGTGCTCTCTGAGCTTGCTGGTTTTCTTGTAGACATTTCATGACCCACTTAGGTCACACCATCAGTGCTACAATGGAGCAGGGTTTCTGGAGTGGAGGAGGACTGTATGCTCCTTGGTGCTTTCTGAGCTTGGTGGTTTTCTTGCAGACATTTCATGACCCAACCAGGTAACATTATCAGGGGCTGATGATATTACCTACTGGTATGTATATAACTAATTATCAAGCCTAATTATCTAGTAACCTAAATGTAACTGATGATGTAATCTAGTTGGGTTATGAAATGTCTGCAGGCAAAACTCCAAGCTCAGGAGCACCAAGGACCCCACAATCTTCTTCTTCCTCCTCCTCCTCCTCCTCCCTGGAAACCACACTCCTTTCTAGCACTGATGATGTAACCTGGTTGGGTCATGAAGCGACTGCAAGGACCCCACAAGCTTGAGGAAGGTGGGCCAATTCCTCCTGCCTCCCCTCCCAACCCCAGGCTATTCTTGGACTTAAGATGAAGTCCGCATGCGCAAATGGTCTAATGATGCTTTCTGAGAAATAGAACAGAAAATAGAATAACAAGAGTTGGAAGGGACCTTGGAGGTCCTCTAGTCCAACCCCCTGCCTAGGCAGGAAACCCTATACCAGTTTCAGACAAATGGCTATCCAACATCTTCTTAAAGACTTCCAGTGTTGGGGCATTCACAACTTCTGGAGGCAACTTCTGTTCCACTGATTAATTGTTCTAACTGTCAGGAAATTTCTCTTTAGTTCTAAGTTGCTTCTCTCTTTGATTAGTTTCCACCCATTGTTTCATGTCCTGCCCTCAGATGCCTTGGAGAATAGCTTGACTCCCTCTTCTTTGTGGCAGCCCCTGAGATATTGGAAGACTGCTATCATGTCTCCCCTAGTCCTTCTTTCTCTTAAGCTAAACATGCCCAGTTCCTGCAACCGTTCTTCCTATGTTTTAGCCTCCAGTCCCCTAATCCTCTTGGTTGCTCTTCTCTGCACTCTTTCTAGAGTCTCCACATCTTTTCTACATCACGGCAACCAAAACTGAATGCAGGATTCCAAGTGTGGGAATGCAAAGTGGTATGAACACTGGGAAGAAGCCTTGGAGAGCAGGACAGTTTTCCATAACGACGACCCACCAGACAGAGACAACTTGAGGACGCAATAAAAAGGGTAATTGAGAGAGGCAAAAATTCATAGGAAAACAATGTCTTCCCGCCCAAAATCAGGGGAACAAAATCTCTACATGATTAAAGTTTTTTTCTATCCAAAAACGACTGGCCAGCCCCCCTCCCTGCCTGCAAGCCTCCCACCCACACAGACCACAAGCGAGCATGAAAAGGTCCTTTCACAGCAAGCTCAGCTCCTTCCCAGGTAAAAGCAGAAACTATAAAGCGAGTGAGACGTTTCCTCACCGCTTGAGGAGCTTCCAAGTCTCCTTCGCGCCGTGAAAAACTTTACAATATTTTCACCCGCAGCTCCTTAGCGTGCATTTTGCAAAACCAGGTTATCCTCGACTTACAGCCATCCGCGGAGCGACCATTCAACAGCGCTCGAAAAAGCAACCGGGTTTCCGTACTTATGACCGCCGTGGCATCCCCACGGTCACGTGATTTAAATTGACACCCACGGGCAACTGGGTTCGTATTTATGCCGGCTGCAGTGTCCTGGGATCACGTGATCCCCTTTTGCGACCTTCTGACAAGCCAGACTCACTTAACAACCACAGTCATGCACTGAACAACCGTGGCCAGAAAGGAGATAAAAACGGGTCAAAACTCAACTTAACCAATATTCTCACTTAGCAACGGGGATTTTGGGCTCCATTGTGGTCATAAGTGAAGTATTACAGGGATCTATCTCTCCCCACCCCCACCCCACCCCTGTTTGCTAATTCTGGATTTTCTTCTCCGTTCCCCAAACAATGCTGTCCTCTCTCACTTAAGTCTCTTTTGCACTCTTATCTCCAAATGGCTAAAAGTGAATTAGCAAAGTTTGGCACCCTAAGAAACATCTAGAGACTAAATAAACCAGGTCTCGAGCTCCGAAAATAACAAGGCAGTTCCAGGAATAAACAGGAAGAATCACAAAACTGGATTCCCGAGCTGTTGTTCTGCTAAACAGGGATTTCCCCCTTAATATTGATCTTTTTTTAAAACACTCAACAAATTCATCCTTCGCCGTGTTAACCAATTGCACTGGAGGCATCCTTCAGCCGTCTTTTTTTTTTAAGCTGCAGAACTGCTGATGAAGAGGCCGAACTAGAACAAACGAGGTTGTCCTTAAAGCTGTATTGGGGGTGGGGGGGGTGATGAACATTTGGTTGGGTTCTTCCCCGTTTAATTTCTGCAGGGATAATGGAGGTTTGTGGAGTTTTGCAGAGCACACATGGAAAAATATTGATTTAGAGGTTGACACCCCCCCCCCCGCGTCGGGAGAAAACACAGCGAATCAGGGGCAAAACATTTGTTGTGGATTCTTAAAGGGAGACTGAGGAAGGTTTGGGGCACCTCTGGGTGAAAAGATCTCACAGACCAAGGTGAAGAATAGAGTAGGGTAAGGCAGGGTAGGGTAAAGTAGGGTAGAGTAGAGTAGAGTAGAACAGAACAGAACAAGGAGTGGGATGGGATGAAATGGGGTGGGATGGAATAGGAGAGGAGAGTAGAACAGAAAGAACAGAACAAGGAATGGAATGGAATGGAATGGAGTGAAGTGGAGTAGAATAGGACAGGACAGGACAGGACAGGACAGGACAGGACAGAAAGAGCAGAACAAGGAACGGAATGGAATAGAAAAGAATAGAATGGAATGGAATGGAATAGAAAAGAGTAGAGTAGAGTAGAGTAGAGTAGAGTAGAGTAGAGTAGAGTAGAGTAGAGTAGAGTAGAGTAGAGTAGAGTAGAACAGAACAGGACAGAAAGAACAGAACAAGGAAAGGAGTGGAGTGGAGTGGAGTGGAGTGGAGTGGAGTGGAGTGGAGTAGAGTAGAGTAGAGTAGAGTAGAGTAGAGTAGAGTAGAGTAGAGTAGAGTAGAGTAGAGTAGAGTAGAGCAGGACAGGACAGGACAGGACAGGACAGGACAGAAAGAACAGAACAGAACAAGGAACGGAATGGAATGAAATAGAATAGAATAGGAGAGTAGAAGAGAGTAGAAGAGAACAGAAAAAACAGAACAAGGAATGGAATAGAATAGAATGAGTAGAGTAGGGTAAGAGAAGAGAAGAGAGAACGGAATATAGAACAGAATAGTCCAACCCCCTACTCAAGCAGGAGACCCTCTATCATCTCAGACAAGTGACCCTCCAGTCCCTTCTTAAAAACCTCCAGTGATGAAGCACTCACAACTTCTGGTGGCAACTACTGTTCCACTGATTCATTGTCCTCACTGTTAGGAAGCTTTGGAGAATAGTTTGACCGCCTCTTCTTTGTGGCAGCCTCCGTAGAACCTAGAACCAAGGCCTACAACCTCTCTAAAACCCTAGAACCAAAGCCTACAAAGCACTACAAGATGCTACTGCTTGATCTCACCGAGTCCTTAGACGCTTTCCCACTGGGAACGTTTCCTTACCTGGTTCTTTCCTCGCCTGCGGTAATTCCTTCTCACCAAGTTCTTGTAGTTCTCGTTCTTCTTGGTCAAATAGTAGTAGAGGACGCAATCCGCTACTGTCTGGAAAAAGACAAACACAGAGACACACGTTGGTCATACTTGGTAACAAGAGGTTTGGGAGGGAAGCACCCTTGGAGGATAATACAGCGTGGACCTTGTGATGTCCCTGAGGTGTGTTTCTTCCATTCCAAAGCACCACAAATCACAAGAAGTTTGGCAACCAAGATGGCCGACTCTTAGCAGACAGCTGGACCTCCTCAGGAGTTCCTTGGAAATAGCTGTCACGGGCAAGATTTCTGTTTTTAGAGGGGACCTTGGGAAGAAGTGTCTCCTTGAAGTTTGCAGTTGGGTTACTGTTCTCCTGACCGAGGCTTCCCAAGAGCATGCAGTAAACTCCTGGTGCAGACATAAAAACCCTTTTATGAATTGACTGTGAATTCTGCTCATTCACATCCAGCAAAGTCTTTCGAGGGAGGATTTACGGTCACAGACCTTATCTGGCTTGGAGAGATGCCAGGCCCATATCTGCAGAACTTGGGAAGGAGCCTCGGAGAGTCACGAACCAATTAAGCAAACTAATGGTCTCCTGCAAACTCCACTCCCCTTTCGCTCCTCTTTTATTTCCTCTGGGAGGTTCCATTCATCATCCACCTGTGGCCTTACTCCCAAGTTGACCCGTTTCCTAGCTGTTCCCTTCGTCTGGCAACTCTGCGCATGCGCACACTGGGAACAGGCTCCAGCTGTTCTTCTGCCTCACTGATGTCTGACTCTGAAGGCAGCTGATAACTGTCAGATGGCCCTGGTCCCCTCTCTGCCTCCAACACAGAGCCCTCATCAGATCCTTCCCCAGACTCCAGGACTGGCCCATGTTCCTCCCCAACCCTCCTCACTGTCCGAATCTGCTGCCAGCTCTGCTGGCCACAACTGTTTTGATAAGTGCAACTTGGAGAGACAGCCAAGAAAATCCAAAACCTTCTTCACAGAAGGTCCACCTTGTAGGATGAGCATTCCTTGCTCAAAAGGGCACCGTGAGAAAGAAGCAAAAAATATATCCACTTACTTTCCTGTCCAGGAAGGAGGCGATAAGACCGAAATTCTTTGGGTGTTGCATGAATCTGCAAGAAGAAGAAGCAAAGGAAACGATTAAGAAACTGACCGTGAAGACAACTTCGTTCTACATAACCATCAGAAGTAAGAGCTAGGGAGTGGTGCGGTTGGCCTAGAGGTGGAGCTGTCGCCTCACAATCAGGAGGCCGTGAGTTTGATCCTAGGTAGAGGCAGATTATTTCTCTCTCTGGGCACAATGAGAATATATCAGCTGAACAAAACTCAGCATTGGCGACAGGAAAGGCATCTGGCCATTCAAACACTCTGCTAGCTCCATCCAGTTGCCCAGACTACACCCCACAAGGGATTATGGAGTTGTTAAATGATCAGAAGCAAGAGCTGTGCTGGGAAGGTGGTCCTCGGCTTATGACCGTAACGGAGGCCAGAATTTCCACTGTAATGATGCTTGCAGTTTAAAGTCACCCATAGGACTGGACCTGATTTTTATAAGGTTTTTTTTTGGGGGGGGGGGGGGTCATCAAGTGAATGCTGTGATCACTAAGTGAAAATGGCCGTTAAGTGAATCCATGGTTTTTTGTCCAAAACCAGCAGAAAAGCTATGAAATGGCAAAAACTGTTAGAAATTGCCGTCATGGGACCGTGGATGAGAGCAACTGGCCATAAAGGTCAGGGGGTCATGTCACCATGTGGGGAGCGGTCAGAACTCCAGAACTGGGTCGCAAGCAGCTTTTGGGAAGTCCATTGTAACTTCCAAACGGTTGCTAAGTGAGGACTACCGGTGTTCGACAGAGACAATTGTGGCATGTGACGACCACAACTGAGCCCCAAACTCCCGTTGTTAAGCGAGTCATTCATGAAGTGAGTTTTGTCCCGTTTTACAACCTTTCTTGTTAAGTGAATCACCGTGGGGGGATAAATTATGTTAAGGGAATCCGGCTTCCCGCTTGATTTTGCTTGTTGGAAGGTCGCAAAAGAGATTGCACGACCCCCGGGACATGGCAACCGTCGTAAGTATGAACCAGTTGCCAAGCATGTGAATTTCCATCACACCATCTTTGCTACAAAGATTGTAACTGTGAAAAATGTTCCTGTCACTTTCTTCAGTGCTGTTCTAACGGTCACTAAATAAACTATTGTAAATTGAGGAGTACCTATATAATAATCTCCAGGGATCTACTCAATCAGAGATGAAAAGCTCCACTTGGGAGGTAGGCTTCCCCAAATTTCTCATGATGGGCCATGCACATTGGGGGTGTTAAGAGAGTTAAGACTTAGTATTAATACCACTCTATAGAGCCTTAGTAAGGCCACACCTAGAATATACTGCATCTAGTTTTAGTCCCCACACTATAAAAAAGATGTTGAGACTCTAGAAAGAGGGCAGAGAAGAGCAACTAAGATGATGAAGGGACTGGAGACTAAAACATACGATGAACGGTTGCAGGAACTGGGCATGGTTGGTCTAGTGAAGAGAAGGACCAGGGGAGACAGGAGAGCAGTCTTCCAATATTGAGAGGGGCTCCCACAGAGAGGAGGGGGGTCAAGCTAGTCTCCAAAGCACCCGAAGGCCAGACAAGAAACAATGGATGGAAA
The DNA here is from genome assembly GCA_029891615.1 of Natrix natrix natrix. Classification (NCBI taxonomy): domain Eukaryota; kingdom Metazoa; phylum Chordata; class Lepidosauria; order Squamata; family Natricidae; genus Natrix; species Natrix natrix. The sequence continues at coordinate 2,177,617 of JAKRSK010007778.1, forward strand.
CTGATCAAGGAGAGATTCAACCTGGATATAAGGAGGAACTTTCTGACAGTGAGAACAGTCAACCCATGGAGCAGAAGTTGCCTTCGGAAGTTGTGAGAGCTTCATCCCTGGAGACTTTCAAGAAGAGACCGGACTGCCATCGGTCAGAAATGATGTAGGTAGTGTCTGCTTGGGAGGGGGGTGTTGTTGGACTAGATGACCTCCAAGGTCCTTTTACACGCCATTAATCTGAACCTCCCGTGTATAGGTAGCATGAAATAAACTTCTAATGCAGATAGTCCTTGACTAACAACCATCCACTTAGTGGCCATTCTGATGACTTCCAAACCAGGAAGGGACGTGAGGTTGCCCACCGATGTTCTCCCCCCGTCGTCCTCCTCCTCGAAGACCTTCCCCCCCCTTCCCTCTTAGCCTGCCCCCTCAAGGTCAGCCGAGGCATTGCGCTCCACTCACTTCTCTCGGAAGGTCTCCTTCTCCTGCTCACTCCACATGTTCATCACCTGTCGGTCCTTGTAGACCTTCATGGGATCGTCCATCAGCCCGTTCATGTTGATGAACTTGATGCGCTGCTGCTCCGCGTCGTACAGCATCGGCGGGATGACGGCAAGCTGGCGCATCTGTTTCTCCAGATTCTGGGAGGGAAGAGAGGACAGGGGCTTGGGGGGAAGCAGAATACAAGGAGCAGGAGGGAAAAAACACCCAACCCGAGACTTTGAGAGGTGGTCAATGGGATTGCAAGGAGAAGGACCTTCGTCCCTCTGCTGTTAAGTCTCATAGTTAGTTAGTTTACTTTATTGTCATTGCACCCCGTGCAACGAAATGAAACGCCATCTTCGATGTTTATCTGTAAAGATGTAAGAGCGATGGGAATCTCCAGACACTGAGGAAATCCACCTCGGAGAACTGAGGACCGTGGCAAAGGAGAGGACCACAGAGCTAAACTCATCAAGGAGAGAAGCAACCTAGAACTGAGGAGAAAGTTCCTAAACAGTTAGAACAATTAATCCGTGGAACAGAAGTTGCCTCCAGAAGTTGTGAATGCCCCAACACTGGAAATCTTTAAGAAGATGATGGATAGCCATTTGTCTGAAACGGTATAGGGTTCCTGCCTATGCAGGGGGTTGGAGTAGAGGACCTCCAAGGTCCCTTCCAACTCTGTTATTCTATTCTATTCTATTCTATTCTAAAGAAGGAGGAAGGAAGGAAGGAAGGAAGGAAGGAAGGAAGGAAGGAAGGAGAAGGAAGGAAGGAAGGAAGGAAGGAAGGAAAGGAAGGAAGGGAAGAAAGAAAGAAAGAAAGAAAGAAAGAAAGAAAGAAAGAAAGAAAGAAAGAAAGAAAGAAAGAAAGAAAGAAAGAGAAAGAAAAAAAGACGAGGGAGTCAAACTATTCTCCAAAGCACCTGAGGGTAGAACAAGAAGCAATGGATGGAAACTAATCAAGAAGAGAAGCAACTTAGAACTGAGGAGAAACTTCCTGACAGTTAGAACAATTAATCAGTGGAACAGAAGTTGCCTCCAGAAGTTGTGAATGCCCCAACACTGGAAGTCTTTAAGAAGATGTTGGATAGCCATTTGTCTGAAACGGTATAGGGTTTCCTGCCTAGGCAGGGGGTTGGACTAGAAGACCTCCAAGGTCCCTTCCAACTCTGCTATTGTATTGTATTAAGCTTATTTCCTGCTGGTGGACTTCCTGGATAGATCTGGCTATCCGTGAAAGAACAAATGTGGGTTGGGTTTGACAGGGTTTTGGCTTGATCCGGCCAAATGTTGATTGTGCCAACAACCAAAGTGAAACACGAAGCGTTGGAGAACGTAGCTCCACCTGGGTTTTCCCTCGGTCGGGAGAATCCAGCTGGCTTCAGGCCTCCCTCTTACAAAGGCCAACTGGCAAATGAATGGGGAGGACTTCCAAAAGGCTAAGTCAAGGGTTGATGGCCATCGGATGCTCCTGGTTGGTGGTGGGACACGGTGGCATAGTCGTTGGAATGGGATACTGCAGGCGACGTCTGCTGACCACCGAATGACTGCAGTTCAGCAGTTCAAATCTCACGAGGCTCAAGGTTGGCTCAGCCTTCCATCCTTCCGAGGTGGGTAAAATGAGGACCCAGATTATTGGAGGCAAGAAGCTGACTCTATAAACGGCTTAGAGAGGGCCATAAAGCACTAAGAAGTAGTATATAAGTCTATTGCTATTGCTCTCCCTCCCTCCCTCCCTTCCTTCCATGGTGTGCAGTGGTTAGAATGCAGTATTGCAGGCTAATTCTGTTGACTGACAGTAGTTCAAGTCTAACCAGCTCAAGGTTGACTCAGCCTCCCATCCTTCCGAGGTGGGTAAAATGGGGACCCAGATTGTTGGGGGAAAGAGGCTGACTCTGTAAACTGCTTAGAGAGGGCTGAGAAGCACTGTGAAGCGGTATATAAGTCTAAGGACCATTGATATTCCCCTTCCTTCCTTCCTTCCTTCCTTCCTTCCTTCCTTCCTTCCTTCCTTCCTCTCTTCCTTCCTTCCTTCCTTCCTTCTTTCCTTCCTCAATGTTGACTCAGCCTTCCATCCTTCTAAGGTGGGTAAAATGAGGACCCAGATTGTTGGGGGCAAGAGGCTGACTCTGTAAACCATTTGACTGTAAAGTACAGTGAAGTCTAAGTACTATTGCTATTCCTTCCTTCCTTCCTTTCATAATTCTGCCCCTGCCAGGAGTTCAATCCTGACCAGCTCAAGATTGACTCAGCCTTCCCTCCTTCCGAGGTTGGTAAAATGAAGACCAAATTTGTTGGGGGGCAAAAGGCCGACTCTGTAAAACCGCTTAGAGAGGGCTGTAAAGCGCTGTGAAGCGGTCTATAAGTCTAAGCGCTATTGCTAATAAGGTCTCCAAAGCAGGAGATAAGAGCGCCCAAAGGACAGTGCAGGAGAGGCTCTATTTTCAACCCATCCAGAGATCAGCTTCCCTCAGCACCAGGCAGGATCGGTGGGGCTGAAGGGAATGCAATTTGGCAATAGCCTGAACCGCCAGTTCCTGTCACCAGATCTGTGGCGGAGCCAACTCCTCCCCAGAGGAAGGGAGGAAAGCTGAGACGGAGAGGACTCCAACCGCAGGGGAAGGGCTGGCCCAGCCTCACCTCTTGTTCCGAGAGCCCGTCGATGATCTCCGACACCTCATGTTCGCTGCGGGCGGCCGACATGGAGAATCCACTGCCTCGTTGTCCTCCCCTGCTGAGAAACGGCAGAGAGAAATGCTGAAAGAGGGACCTTCTCCTTCTTCTCGCTGGCCATGGCTGACAAATGACAACCTCGGAGGCCAAAAAAGAGGAAGAGAGATCAGTGCTGGGAAAGACAGAGGGTGTGGGGGGAAGGGTAGACCAGAAGGAGGGTGTGTAGGAACAGGACGTAACACAGGGGTGTCCAAACTTGGGGACTTTAAGACTTGTGGACTTCAACTCCCAGAATTCTCTAGCCAGCATAACTTTATGCTGGGGAATTCTGGACTTCAACTTCCAGAATTCTCCAGCCAGCAATACAATAAAACTATTGTATTGTATTGTTTTGTATTGTATTGTATTGACTTGCGGACTTCAACTCCCAGAATTCCCCAGCCAGCATAACTTTAAGACTTGTGGACTTCAACTCCCAGAATTCCCTAGCCAGCATAACTTTACTGGAATTCTTCACCAGCTACATACATTATTGTATTGTTTGTTGTTTGTATTCTTGCCAACTCCCAGAATTCCGAGAAGAAGAAGAAGAAGAAGAAGAAGAAGAAGAAGAAGAAGAAGAAGAAGAAGAAGAAGAAGAAGAAGAGGAGGAGAGGAGAGAGGAGGAGGAGGAGGAGGAGGAGAGGAGGAGGAGGAAGGAGAGGAGGAGGAAGGAGAGGAGGAGGAGAAGAAGAAGAAGAAGAAGAAGAAGAAGAAGAAGAAGAAGAAGAAGAAGAAGAAGAGAAGAAGAAGAAGAAGAAGAAGAAGAAGAAGAGAAGAAGAAGAAATAGTAGTAGAGTAGTCACAGTATTATGTAAAGTCACTGAGATGGTTTGAGATGGTCCTATCTTCTCTCCTCAAAGCTCTTGGTGGGCAGAAGAGAGGACTGCAAACTAGATTGGAGTGGAAGGCTGGATTTTGGTCCCAGGGCAGGACCAAAGGTTTCCTTGTAGGGAAGGAGGAAATGACCCCTGGAATCTAAATCTCCTGGCCACCACTTGTCCTACCTCGGAGACCATAAATGGAGCACCAGCTGACCTTTGCATTCGTTCCTGAAGTTCTCTCTGCTTTCTGATCTCGGGGAACTGTTTCTCATAATATTCGCGGACTCTGCTCTCTTTGGCTCGACGGCGTGGGTTGTTTTCAATGCGTTCCACCTTCTTCTCCCAAGCTTCCATCAGCTGGTCATACCGTTGGCAGAACTTCTGCTCCTGAAGAGGCAGGGAGAAGTTGTAAAAGGGGGGCTCCCACACCCCAGATCCATTTTGAACCCATCATCTAGGGGTTTTCAGGTCCAGTTTAGGTTAGTTTACTTTACTGTCATTGGACCTTGTACAATGAAATTAAATGACATCTTCATTGTACATTATACACAGAAAATAAAACACAAACACACATCCTTCATATTCTAGACAATTGAATTGAAAACCCCTGATATTGCATTCATATTGCACTATATAGTAGAATTCAATATAGTTACTGCCCTGGGATAGAAGCTGTTTTTCAGCCTATTTGGCCTTGTTTTTATTGTCCTGTACCGGCTGCCAGATGGTAATAGTTCAAAAAAAAGGGTGCCCAGGATAAGATGGATCTTTTAAAGATGTTTTGAGCTTCCTTAAGGCAGCAGGAGCTATAAAGCTTTTCCAAAGAGGGTAGAGGGCAACCCAAGATCCTCTGGGCAATGACGTTGACCCTCTGGAGCGCTGTCCCATCTGCCCCTGTGCAATTGGCAAACCAGACATAGGTGCAGTAAATTAAAATACTCTCTCTGGTGCAGCAGTAGAAGGTCACCAGCAGTTTTTCCTTCAGTTGTTGTTTCTTGAGAAGTCTCAGGTAATATAATCTCTGCTGGGCCCTTTTGACCAGGGCTGCAATATGAGTGCCCCAGATCCGGTCCTTTTTTAGGATAACACCCAGAAACTTAAAACTGGCCACTTGCCCCGCTCGGTCTCCATTTTTTTTCCAAAGGATTTTCATTTTAAATACAAACAATCCATTTTCCATTAAACAGTGCGTCATCTGGGTACAAATGTTCTGTGCAATAACAGTTAAAATTTACAGTCATATTTATTATTTAATCTATTCTTAGTTTAATAACAATACCTTAAGTGTCTAATACTACAATAATCCTCTTCTTAATATATTTAACTATATGTGTGTGTGTGTGTGTGTGTTGTATTTGTGCTGATAAATAAATAAAGGGAGACTATATATATATAAAATACATTTTCTATATTTTACTCCTCTACTTTTATTTCTAATTCTTATATTTATTCTCTAACCATCGATAAAATGATTTCCATACCAAGGTTTGAAACTTCTAGTGGAGAAGCACAAACTTTTGGATTAATTCAACCTGCAACTTCACCCTTTGATCTCAGTTGTGTGAGGGAGGGAGGATTGTTATTGTGTGAAGGCAGATCACGGTGTGTGGCTTGGCATGAAACCCCCCCCCCCTTATGATTGACTCAATAAATCACAGGACGCGATGGCTCAGTTGCTAAGACGCTGAACTTGTCGATCAGAAAGATCAGCAGTTCAGCGGTTCGAATCCCTAGGGCCGCGTAACGGAGTGAGCTCCCGTTACTTGTCCCAGCTTCTGCCAACCTAGCAGTTCGAAAGCACGTAAAAAATGCAAGTAGAAAAATAGGAACCACCTTTGGTGGGAAGGGAACAGCGTTCTGTGCGCCTTCGGCGTTTAGTCATGCCAGCCACATGACCACGAAGACGTCTTTGGACAGCGCTGGCTCTTTGGCTTTGAAACGGAGATGAGCATTGCGCCCTAAAGTCGGGAATGACATGTAAGTGCGAGGGGTACCGTTACCTTTACCTAATTCCCCAAGAATCGGAATTCTGCATTAGCCGGCTAAGACTCTCCTCACTTCCTTTTGCAAGAAGCAAGATTTCCCAAGGAGGCTTGGCGTGCAACCAAGACTGGAAAACCGATAGCCGATGAAGCTAGTGGTTTTCCAACCTTAAAAAACAAGGTCATTAAAATTCACACAATACAGCGCGAAGCACACAGCAAGGAAAGGAAAGCGTAAAGATGGAGATACGGAGCGGTGCCATTTGCTTTATGGTTCTTCGTCCTCAGTAAATAAATAAAAGATCCGCAAGGGAGGAAGGAAGGATTTTCTATAAATGTGTCTCCAAAACTCCAAGGCGTGTCTTCTTGGAGATGGAGGCCAGAAGGATTGAAAGCATTAAAAGCAGCACCGGCGGACTTAAGAAACAACCCTACCCTGAAGAGAGAGACTTAGGACATCAAAAGAGAAGAGTCTGAAAATAAAACCCGAAGGATGTCATCTCGGGCCTTTCGTAAAAGGAAGTGCATTTACAGAATACAGAATGACAAGAGTTGGCAGGGACCTTGGAGGTCTTCTAGTCCAACCCACTGCTCAAGCAGGAGACCTTATACCATTCTGGTTGTCCAATCTCTTTTTAAAAACCTCCAGCACCCACAAACTTCTGAAGGCAAGCCGTTCCACTGATTAAAGGTTCCCATTGTCAGGAAAAATTTCCTCAATTCTAGGCTGGATTTCTCCTTGGTTAGTTTCCATCCAATACTTCTTGTCCAGCACAGAATACAAAATGAAAGAGTTGGAAGGACCAGGGGAGACAGGATAGCAGTCTTCCAATATTTGAGGGGCTGCCACAGAGAGGAGGGGACCCAGCTATTTTCCAAGACACCCGAAGGCCAGACAAGGAGCAATGGATGGAAGCTGAACAAGGAGAGATTCAATCTGGAAATAAGGAGGAATTTTTCTGACAGTGAGAACAATCAATCCATGGAACAGATGTTGCCTTCGGAAGTTGTGGGAGCTTCATCCCTGGAGGCTTTCAAGGAGAGACTGGACTGCCATATGTCAGAAATGGTGTAGGGTCTCCTGTTTGGATGGGAGGTAGGACTAGATGACCTTTAAGGTCTCTTTCAACTCTGTTAATCTGTAAACGACCTTGGAGGTCTTCTAATCCAACCCCCTGCTAAAATAGAAGATCAAATCCCATTTCAGGCCAATGGTTGCCCAATCTTTTCTTAAAAGCCTCCAGTGTTGAAGCTCCCACAGCTTCTGGAGGCAAGTTGTTCCACTGGTTAATTGTCCTCACTGTCAGGAAATTTCTCCTTAATTCTAAAAGGTAAAGGTTCCCCAGCACATTCCTGCAAGTCGTTTCCCGGCTCTAGGGGGCGATGCTCATCTCTGTCTCTAAGCCGAACAGCCAGCGCTGTCTGAAGACGTCTCTGTGGTCATGTGGCTGGCATGACTAAACACCATAGGCACAAGGAACGCTGTTCCCTTCCCACCAAAGGTGGTCCCTATTTTTCTACTTGCATTTTTTTACGTGCTTTCGAACTGCTAGGTTGGCAGAAGCCGGGAGCTCACTCCGTTACGCGGCGCTAGGGATTCGAACTGCCAAACTGCCAACCTTTCTGATCGAGAAGCTCAGCGTCTTCGCCACCGAGCCACCGCGTCCCTCCTTAATTCTAGGTTGGACCTTTCTCCTTGATAAGTTTCCCCCCCCGTTACTTGTTGTCCTGAATCTCTGCCCCTGAACCGATTTCTTGCGGCCTTCCTGCCATCCCCAAGGATGGTAGGACTACCGGACCCCTTTTGGGGGGCATCACAAAAGGAAGCAAAGATTTCTCACCCACTGTTTACGAGCATGATTCCTCCTCTTGAAGTATAATATCAGCTTCTTCCGCATTGCTTGGTTTCTGCAAAAGAGACAAAAACTACAGTTGGGACCGAGGGAGAGCCCCTTTTTCCTCCACACCCCGAATTGCTAGCGGCAATGAAATGACAGCAGCCATTGCTAGGCGCTATCATGCCCTCTACTCTGGGCCTTTGATTTGTGTTTTTGTTTTTATTCATTTTTATCCCCGTTTTATTATTTTAACCTCAGGGTTCTGCTCCTTCCTCCTCCTATTTTCCTGCAACAACCACCCTGCAAGGTGGGTTGGCCTGAGAGGGAGGGATTGGCCCAGAGTCACCCAGCTGGCTTTCATACCTAAGTTGGGACTAGAACTCCCAGTCTCCTGCTGATTGGCCCAACATCACCCAGCTGGATTTCATGTCTAAGGCGAGACTAGAACTCCCAGTCTCTTGGTGATTGGCCCAAAGTCAGCCAGCCGGCTTTCATACCTAAGTTGGGACTAGAACTCCCAGTCTCCTGCTGATTGGCCCAACATCACCCAGCTGGATTTCATGTCTAAGGCGAGACTAGAACTCCCAGTCTCTTGGTGACTGGCCCAAAGTCAGCCAGCCGGCTTTCATACCTAAGTTGGGACTAGAACTCCCAGTCTCCTGCTGATTGGCCCAACATCACCCAGCTGGATTTCATGTCTAAGGCGAGACTAGAACTCCCAGTTTCTTGGTGATTGGCCCAAAGTCAGCCAACCAGCTTTCATACCTAAGTTGAGACTACAACTCCCAGTCTCCTGCTGATTGGCCCAACGTCACCCAGATGGCTTTCATATCTAAGGCGGGACTAGAACTCACTGCCTCCTGGTGATTGGCCCAACATCACCCAGCTGGATTTCATGTCTAAGGCGAGACTAGAACTCCCAGTCTCTTGGTGATTGGCCCAAAGTCAGCCAGCCGGCTTTCATACCTAAGTTGGGACTAGAACTCCCAGTCTCCTGCTGATTGGCCCAATGTCACACAGCTGGATTTCATATCTAAGGCGGGACTAGAACTCCCAGTCTCTTGGTGATTGGCCCAAAGTCAACCAGCCGGCTTTCATACCTAAGTTGGGACTAGAACTCCCAGTCTCCTGCTGATTGGCCCAATGTCACCCAGCTGGATTTCATATCTAAGGCGGGACTAGAACTCCCAGTTTCTTGGTGATTGGCCCAAAGTCAGCCAACCAGCTTTCATACCTAAGTTGAGACTACAACTCCCAGTCTCCTGCTGATTGGCCCAACGTCACCCAGATGGCTTTCATATCTAAGGCGGGACTAGAACTCACTTCCTCCTGGTGATTGGCCCAACGTCACCCAGATGGCTTTCATATCTAAGGCGGGACTAGAACTCACTGCCTCCTGGTGATTGGCCCAACGTCACCCAGATGGCTTTCATATCTAAGGCGGGACTGGAACTCCCAGTCTCCTGCCGATTGGCCCAATGTCACACAGCTGGATTTCATATCTAAGGCGGGACTAGAACTCCCAGTCTCTTGGTGATTGGCCCAAAGTCAGCCAGCTGGCTTTCATACCTAAGTTGGGACTAGAACTCCCAGTCTCCTGCTGATTGGCCCAACGTCACCCAGCTGGATTTCATATCTAAGGCGGGACTAGAACTCCCAGTCTCTTGGTGATTGGCCCAAAGTCAGCCAACCAGCTTTCATACCTAAGTTGGGACTAGAACTCCCAGTCTCCTGCTGATTGGCCCAACGTCACCCAGCTGGATTTCATATCTAAGGCAGGACTAGAACTCCAGTCTCCTGGTGATTGGCGCAAAGTCACCCAGCCGGCTTTCATCCCCAAGGTAGAACTAGAATTCACATGGCTTTTGGGGAGTCTCTGATAAAACTCTGATTAGGTTCACAATACTCTTGATTGCATTCATGCAACCAGTTTAGCTCGGCCACTTCCAATCTTGCAGTTTCATTCACACAAACACCCACAAAGCTTCCATTGTTGTCGTTTTTCATAGATAACATTGTTTATGGCCCAACGTAAGGCATGAACATGGCCAATTCGGGAACGAAGATCCCTGCAAACACAATTTTACCATCGTTTTTTTTTCCCCCCCTTGGCAGGAAAAGCAACATCTGTTTGCGATGGGAAAAAAACCACCCAACCTGCTACTTGGGTACCCTGGATTGAAAACATCTGCATTTGTAAAAACAGGAACATCCCATTTGCTCTTTTTGAAAGGAAATAAATAAAATAAACCAGCTTCTTGAATCAAGAGGCAGACGCTAATCTGTTCTGAAAAGAAAACCGAGATGCTGATTTCCTCTTTGGCTAGGGAAAAAAAGGACTCAGCTGTAAAAAAAAAAAAAAATTTAATTTCTAAGGCAGCATTCGGCAGGTGGCAGCTACCTTCTTTTCAGTACAAAATAGCCCTTAATAAGTAACATCAGCAGCCAACTTTACAAATAAAGGTAAAAAAGCAGGAACCGGGAGGGAAAAAAAAACCCTTTCAATTGTGCTGAGATGCAGAACAATAATGGAATAAAGCTGGCATTGAAATTTAAGAGCACGGATTGCTTTCAAAACCAGCGTTGCAGTGGCTCATTTAAAAAAGAGAAAACCCTCCAATCGGCTCAGAATTAAACCTGATTTTTTTACAGATGAATCCCATGCCTGTAGGAGCCCATGTTTCTAGATTTTATGACCGGATCAAAACACCCACCACCTAAAGCTTAAAGCCCTGGAAAGGGGACATTTGGGGCCTTTTCAAACTCACCACAATGAAGGATAAGTCTTAAATTTAGGAATCGGCAGCCGTGGTTCTATTTTTCTGGGGATGGAAGCAACTGGGGAAAAACAAAACTTCTCCAAAGACCATGAAAGGAAAAGCTGGATATATTTAAGAGCAGCAGAAAGCATCTGGAACGGTGTTCCTAACCTTGGCAATTTTAACATGTGTGGACTTCAGCTCCCAGGATTGGTTGGGGAATTCTGGGAGTTGAAGTCCAACTGCCTTAAAACAAGCTGGCTGGGGAATTCTGGGAGTTGAAATCCACCTGTCTTATAGAAAGCTGGCTGGGGAATTCTGGGAGTTGAAGTCCAACTGCCTTAAAACAAGCTGGCTGGGGAATTCTGGGAGTTGAAATCCACCTGTCTTATAGAAAGCTGGCTGGGGAATTCTGGGAGTTGAAGTCCAACTGCCTTAAAACAAGCTGGCTGGGGAATTCTGGGAGTTGAAATCCACCTGTCTTATAGAAAGCTGGCTGGGGAATTCTGGGAGTTGAAGTCCAACTGCCTTAAAACAAGCTGGCTGGGGAATTCTGGGAGTTGAAATCCACCTGTCTTATAGAAAGCTGGCTGGGGAATTCTGGGAGTTGAAGTCCAACTGTCTTAAAACAAGCTGGCTAGGGAATTCTGGGAGTTGAAATCCACCTGTCTTATAGAAAGCTGGCTGGGGAATTCTGGGAGTTGAAGTCCAACTGTCTTAAAACAAGCTGGCTGGGGAATTCTGGGAGTTGAAATCCACCTGTCTTATAGAAAGCTGGCTGGGGAATTCTGGGAGTTGAAGTCCAACTGTCTTAAAACAAGCTGGCTGGGGAATTCTGGGAGTTGAAATCCACCTGTCTTATAGAAAGCTGGCTGGGGAATTCTGGGAGTTGAAGTCCAACTGTCTTAAAACAAGCTGGCTGGGGAATTCTGGGAGTTGAAATCCACCTGTCTTATAGAAAGCTGGCTGGGGAATTCTGGGAGTTGAAGTCCAACTGTCTTAAAACAAGCTGGCTGGGGAATTCTGGGAGTTGAAGTCCAACTGTCTTAAAACAAGCTGGCTGGGGAATTCTGGGAGTTGAAATCCACCTGTCTTATAGAAAGCTGGCTGGGGAATTCTGGGAGTTGAAGTCCACCTGTTTTAAAGGAAACTGAAGTCCACCATCTTAAAGTTGACAAGGCTGAGAACCCTTCGTCTGGATGTTGCCAAGAATCTCCTAACTTCATCAAACAGTCTTTAGAAGTTGGGGGGGGGGGGGAAACAAGGCAGCTGAATCTGACGTTTTGTGCAATCTTCAGACTAACTCCTCAGCATTTGGAAAGTCAGCAAAAAATAATCATAATAATCAGGAAGCATTGCTAAGTGCCGGGAACCCCAGCATCTGTCTTGCCTCCCCCTCCCCCCAAAAAACCCTTCTGGGTGCTCTTTCGTCTCTCCCTCCTTTTCAAACCCTGTAGCTCCCTGTGCAAATCTCCTGAGATTGGCCCGTGAGAACCTCTAGCATGCCACAGAGCGCAGGGCTGTTTGTCCGTGCAAATGCGCAGCTTGTCAGAGACGTAGGAAGCTGTTTGTGGAGAGGTTAAGCTGGGCCAGCTCCTGCAGGCATCATGTGCCTCGTTCCCAGGGGCATCGCTGAGGCAAACACAGGTTGACTGCTGCAACTGAGACGCTAGAGAGAAAACACACATGCTCGGAGGAAGGAGGCATGCTGTGTTTGCAAGCAGCCCTCAGGGAAAATCAGGCAGGGAACTGGCCCGGCTTCCTGGCAGAAAACATCTCTAGCAAGGGATGCAGGCCAAGAGAAGGGAAATTGGAAGCTTTGAAGCCACAAGGTAGGGGGTTACAAAGTTCCTGCCCACGGAGGAATACCTACCTTCTGCTTAAACACACACACACAAAAAGAACACAGAGAGAGAGAGATTGGATGGATGGATGGATGGATGGATGGATGGATGGATGGATGGATGGATGGATGGACGGACAGGAGAGACAACATATAGAATATGGATGGATGGATGGATGGATGGATGGATGGATGGACGGACGGACGGACGGACAGACAGGAGAGACAACATATAGAATATAGATAGATGGATGGATAGACAGACAGACGGATGGAGATAGATATAGATAAATGAATAGATGGATAGAAATAGATAAGGGGATAAATGCATGGATATAGATACTTAGACAGACAGACAATATCTACAATATAGAAAGATGGATGAATGGATGGATGGATATAGAGATATAGATATGTATCTCTATATCTAGATCTAGAGATGGGTAGAATTAGACGCGGATAGATGGATGGAGAGAGAGAGAGAGAGAGAGAGAGAGAGAGAGAGAGAGAGAGAGATAGATAGATAGATAGATAGATAGATAGATAGATAGATAGACAGACACCATAGATAGATAAATGGATAGACAGAAAGAAATAGTGAGAGAAAAATAAAGAGATAAATGGAGATAAATAGATAGATAGATAGATAGATAGATAGATAGATAGATAGATAGATGATAGATAGATAGATAGATAGATAGATAGATAGATAGATAGATAGATAGAGATAGATGAATAGACAGATAGAAATAGATAAGTGGATAAACGGATTTAGATAGAGAGACAGGCAGACAGACTATAGAATATAGATAGATGAATGGATGGATATAGATATATAGATATGTAGGTATAGAGATATAGATAGATGAATATAATTAGATAAGCAGATGGAGATGGAGAGAGGGAGGGAGGGAGAGAGAAAGGGATGGATGGATGTATACAGAGAGAGAGATATAAATGGACAGACAGAAATGGTGAGAGAAATAAAAGGGATAAATGGAGGTAGATATAGATAAATGGATAGATGGATAGAAATAATGAGATAAATGGATGGATTGACTGACAGCAATACAGATAGATAGACAGACATATAGATAAATATGGATGGATGGATAGATGGATACAGATGGACAGACAAAGGGGGAACTATCGAAAAACCTTTCAGTTTTTGACATGCTGAGCCACTGACCCCAAAGCTGGACCTTGGAAAGCTAGAGGTCATGAACTACTGAGATGGGAGATATCTCTGGCTACTTACATTTTAATGTTTTCATGGTATTGCCTCGTGTCCGAAGGCTGGTTGTACAGAGGCTGAAAGAGACAAGAACATTCGAAGGGTGAGAGAGGGCAAGGGGAGAGCGTGGGGGCATGCTGGAGTTCAGGAGATGACTGCTTGGAAGTCTCCAGGTGGAGAGAACCAGGAGTGATGTCCCTCAACCTCCAAATTTGGTCAAATATCCAAATAACATCACTGCCTTGATTGCACCCTTCTGCTTTTTCTTAACAGAGTTGGAAGGGACCTTGGACCCGTCCAACTCCCTGCTTAGGAAGGAAACCCTATAGCATTTCAGACAAATGGCTATCCAACATCTTCTTAAAGACTTCCAGTGTTGGGGCATTCACAACTTCTGTAGGCAAGTTGTTCCACTGGTTAATTGTTCTAACTGTCAAGAAATTTCTCCTTAATTCCAGGTTGCTTCTCTCCTTGATTAGTTTCCACCCATTGCTTCTTGTTCTACCCTCAGGTGATTTGGGGAATAGCTTGATTCTCTTTTTTGTGGCAACCCCTGAGATATCAGAACATTGCTATCATGTCACCCCTAGTCCTTCTTTTCATAAGACTAGACATACCCAGTCCTTGCAACCGTTCTTCATATGTTTTAGCCTCCAGTCCCCTAATCCTCTTTGTTGCTTTTCTCTGCACTCTTTCTAAAGTCTCAACGTCTTTTTTACATCCTGGCGACCAAAATTGGATGCCGTATTCCAAGTGTGGCCTTACCAACGCCTTATAAAGTGGTATTAACACTTCACGTGATCTTGATTCTATCCTTCTGTTGATGCAGCCTAGAACTGTGTTGGCTTTTTTGGCAGCTGCTGCACACGGCTGGCTCCTATTTAAATGGTTGTCCCCTAGGACTCCAAGATCCCTCTCACAGTTACTACTATTGAGCAAGGTACCACCTATACTGTACCTGTGCATTTTGTTTTTCTTGCCTAAACCTTACTTTTCATTATTTCTTTTTCCTCTCTGGATTCCCTTCCTCTTCCATTCTTAGGTCCTCCTTGACCAAAACAGGGCTAAGCCAAGAAATTTCTTTCAAAAGGAAGAACTGCTCCAGCATAAAAGATGGTCACCCAACCCCTCCTCAAAGCACAGCAGAACGTGGTTAATTTGGAAGGACAAATGAAAGTTGTACACCTAGGAAGGCACACCAACCAGCAGCAATCTAGAAGCTCCCCAAAAGATCACAAGATCAACTAAGGCTGGAAAATGGAATCCAGACACTTAAGGTGAAACAGAAGCTATTTTCGACCTTGGAAGGAATGAAACTGAGAGATTGAAGTGCAAGAACACAGCTTTTTTATATTCCGTAACACAAAATCATAAAATTGTAGAGTTGGAAAGGGCCACAAAGATTTATCTATCTCCTCCAGCCTTTGGCGATCTTTGGGAAAATCAATTAAACCATCTTCTAGAGGAGATTGGTCCAAGCTGCTCTGAAAAGTCTGCAGAGATAAGCCTCAACCTCCATAACACGTTTTCCCCAAAATAAGACCCAACTGAAAAGTAAGCCCTAGCATGATTTTCTTTCAGGATGCTCATAATGTAAAAGGTAACGGTTAAGGTTCCCCTTGCACGTATGTGCTGTTCGTTCCCAGCTCTAGGGGGCGGTGCTCATATCCGTTTCAAAGTCAAAGAGCAAGCGATGTCTGATCATGTGATCATGTGGCCAGCATGGCTAAATGCCGAAGGCGCACGGAACGCTGTTCCCTTCCCACCAAAGGTGGTCCCTATTTTTCTACTTGCATTTTTTACATGCTTTCGAACTGCTAGATTGGCAGAAGCAGAAGGTAACAGGAGCTCACTCCATTACGTGGGAGGGATTCAAACCACTGAACTAAATTAAAATAAAGGTAAAGGTTCCCCTCGCACCTATGTGCTAGTTGTTTCCGACTCTAGGGGGCAATGATCATCTCCGTTTCAAAGCCGAAGAGCCAGCGCTGACCGAAGACGTCTCCGTGGTCATGTGGTCTCCGTGGTCATGTGACCGGCATGACTAAACGCCAAAGGCGCACGGAACGCTGCTTCCTTCCCACCAAAGGAGGCTCCTATTCTTCTACTTGCATTTTTGACGTGCTTTCGAACTGCCAGGTTGGCAGAAGCTGGGACAAGTCACGGGAGCTCACTCCGTTACGGAGCGCTAGGGATTCGAACCGCCGACCTTTCTGATTGACAAGCTCAGTGGCTAAGACGTTGAGCTTGTTGATTGAAAGGTTGCCTGTTCCCCTCGTAATATAAGCCCTACCCCACCCAAAATAAGCCCCCGTTAAGATTGTCAGAAAAAGATAGATGCATGTAGTACTGTATTCCCTTGAAAATAAGACCTAATGTCTCTTTTGGAGCAAAAAATTAATATAAGACCCAGTTTTATTTCCAGGGAAATATGGTAAGTAGACTTTTCCAGTGGTAGATCCAGGCAGTTTCTCCCTATCTTTAAATCTAAGAAGCCACTACTTACACCAGGGGTGTCCAAACTTGGGAACTTTAAGACTTGTGGACTTCAACTCCCAGAATTCCCCAGCCAGCCATGGCTGGCTGGGGAATTCTGGGAGTTGAAGTCCACAAGTCTTAAAGTTCCCAAGTTTGGACACCCCTGACTTACACCCATTCTTTCTGATCTGTTTCGGTGCTGTAGAAATTAATTTCTACTCGTTTTTCCTCTTGTCAGGGGCTGGAAAAAGAATCTCACGTTTCCTACA
This sequence comes from Natrix natrix natrix, assembly GCA_029891615.1. Taxonomy (NCBI): domain Eukaryota; kingdom Metazoa; phylum Chordata; class Lepidosauria; order Squamata; family Natricidae; genus Natrix; species Natrix natrix. The sequence continues at coordinate 2,194,032 of JAKRSK010007778.1, forward strand.
AGCCTGCTTTTCTTCAGAACTGACTATCCCAAGTTCCCGTCCAGCCAACTTTGCTTTTCTCCTTCTACCGTAAGATGGATTTCTACAGCCTCCTTCACCATTATTAACATTTAGACCAATTAATCATTCATTACAGTTATGACTGTTTGGGTTCTTTCCAGTTGAGTCAGCCAAACTCTTGAGCTGGGAAGCGTCACAGGAGACCCAATTCTACAGGGTCAGATCCATTGCCTCCCCCCTGTCTGCTGTTCAAGTAAGGACATGCCAGAGATGGGGAAATCTCTCCCCACAAGTGTGAGGTGCAAAGGAGAGAGAGAAGGGGTTGTGGAGAAGGAAGAGACACAGATGCAACTCTTAAGTCAACCATTCCTGACTGAGTCACTCAACCTCCAGTCCTGCCCGTAGAAGGTCAGCAAGATAGGGAGAAGGATGTGAATGTTATCTTTTTATTATCCCGGTTTTTTTTTATCTAAAAGAACTTCTTAGAAGGGGGGAAAGGGAGGAATTTGAACCATAGGAAACTACCGTATTTTTCAGAGTATAAGACGCACCAGAGTATAAGACACACCAAGATTTTGAAGAGGTAAATTGTTTTAAGAAGTTTTTGCACTCTGCAGACTTCCCAAACCCTCTGCACGCCCCATTTTTGTGAAAAATGGGGCATGCAGAGAGTTTGAGGGGCCTGCAAAGTGCTCCTAGGGGCTGAGGGGGATAAAAACGAGCAAAAAGCAACCCATTTTTTGAAGAAAAAAAAAAGCATGCATAGCCTTTAGGAGGCTTGTAGAGTGCTTCTGGGGGCTGGGGGCAAAAACGAGCAAAAACGGCCTCTTTTTCGCTCATTTTTACCCTCCCCAGCCCCCAGGAGCACTTTGCAGGCCTCCTAAATCCTCTGCACGTCCATTTTTGCAACGGGAGCCAAGTTTTGGAAGGAAAAAAAATCTGTATTCAGTGTATAAGATGCACCCAGATTTCCATCCTCTTTTTGGAGGGAAAAGATATGTCTTATACTCTGAAAATTTGCAGGCCTCTCAAATCCTCTGCATGCCCATTTTTACAACGGGAGCAGGGTTTTGGAAGGAAAAAAAATTCTGTATTGTGTATAAGATGCACCCAGATTTTCACCCTCTTTTCTGGGGGGAAAAGGTGCGTCTTATACTCTGAAAAATATGGTACATCTCAGTTCAGGCTCACTTCTCTAGAAGGAAGAAAGAAAGATGAGGCAAGCTCCACCCTACCAGCTCCAACTGTTATGAAACAATGGGCCCGGGGGACTTGAGCTCATTTCTGTAGACTGGAGATCCATTTCTTGAAGGCCCGGAGGTCTTCTCCCTTATACTGAAATTAAAATTGAAGAGTAGGACTAGATTGCTCTCCGTTGGGTGGAGCATCTGGAGGAAATTTGGGACTGCGGGGTTGATGAGCAGAGCATGGGGCTCTTGAATGAAATGTTTTGCTCTGGAAGGTCAAAAGGTCCTATAGCCGTGATGGCAAACCTATGGCATGTGTGCCAGAGTGCCACGCAGAGCTCTTTCTGTAGACATGTGCGCCGTCACCAGTTGTTCTTCTAGTTGTTTCCGGCACACACATACCTGCCAGCCAGCTGGTCTTAGCGGGCTACAGAGCACTGGAAAACGGCCTGAAAATGACCCCCCAAATGCCCCCAAAACAGGTTGCTTTTCAGGCCAGTTTTCAAGCTCTTTTCGGGCCATTTTCAGGGGCGTTTTCAGGCCAGTTTTCGGAGCGCCCAAAAACGCCCTGAAAAAAGCTAGAAAAACAGCCTGAAAATGGCCCAGAAAACAACCTTTTTTTTCAGCCAGCTGCTCTTCTGCTTTCCAGCACACACATGCATGCCGGTCAGATGTGGGCGCTGAAGTGCCAGAAAATGCCCCCAAAGCAGTGCGAAAACAGCCAAAAAAAAAAGCCTTCGCACTGGCAGCTTGTCTTCAGCTTTCCAGTGCTCCAGCACACACAAAGACCAGGTGGCCGGTGGGTCTGCGCATGCCAGAAACCCAAAGTTCAGCTGGCCAGCACACACATGCGCCCCGGCCAGCTGATCTTTGGGCATGCGCGTTCCAGTTTGGCCACTCGGTGCCAAAAAGGTTCCCCATCACTGCCTTACGAGCTTCAAGAGAGATCAAATCCCACCCGAAAGGATCTCCCAAGCGATCTAGAGGTCCTGCTTGCTGGTCAGAGACAAAATGACCCATGGGTGGGTGCGTGGGACGGAGGGAGGGAGCTGTGATTTAATCTATCTGGTGGGTACGAAGTGATGGCAGGTAATTGTGCAGGAGGCCAAAATTGTCAGCCAAGAAAGTTTCTCTAGTAATTTGCTTTTTCTCCTCCAAGACTTGGTCACCCTGAGACTTACTCAACCGGAAGTGTCATAGGGAAATTAATCACAGCTGCACTGCCAGTGACCTTCTCCATGCGCAAGGAAGCTCTCGAAAAACAACAAACAAGAAGAGACCTTTCCCCTCGAAGTTTTTCGGTTTTCCCTTCAAAGGACAAAAAGTTTCAGATGCGAGGATGCTTTAGGAACACTTCTATAGCAGTAGCCCTTAGGCTTATATACCACTTCACAGTGCTTTTTACAACCCTCTCTAAGCAGTTTACAGAGTCAGCCTCTTTCCCCCAACAATCTGGGTCCTCATTTTGCCCACCTCAGAAGGATGGAAGGCTCAGTCCATCTTGAGCCAGTTAGGATCGAACTGCTGGCAGTGGGGCAGAATTAGCCTGCAATACTGCATTCTAACAACTGCATACCATGGAAGGGAGAGGTGAAGCGGTGACGTGATGGGCTGTCCACAGAGAGGAGGGGGTAAAGCACCCTATGGCCAGACAAGGAATGATGGATGGAAACTGACCAGGGAGAGATTCAACCTGGAAATAAGGAGGAATTTTCTGACAGTGAGAACAATCCACCCATGGAACAGAAGTTGCCTTCGGAAGTTGTGGGAGCTTCATCACTGGAAGCTTTCAAGAAGAGACGGACTGCCAACGGTCAGAAATGATGTAGAGTCTCCTGCTTGAGCGGGGAGTTAGACTAGATGACCTACAAGGTCCCTTCCAACTCTGTTATTCCATATTCAATGGAACGACTTGCCTTCAGAAGTTGTGAGAGCTTCATCACTGGAAGCTTTCAAGAAGAGACTGGACTACTATTGGTCAGAAATGGGGTAGAGTCTCCTGCTTGAGCGGGGCGGTTGGACTAAATGACCTACAAGGTCCCTTCCAACTCTGTTGATCTGTAGATCGCTTCTTGATGTCCTCTTAAGAACCCTGGATTGTCAACACAACCAGTCAACATCTGGACATTAGGTTGATCCCAATAGGTGGACAACGGTGTGCATGAATTGGCCTGATTTTTTCCCCACTTGGAGGAGATAATCTGTTCTTCACACAAGCTCAGGCCTAGCAACAGGTTATTTTAGCGGATTTAAATAATTTCTGTTTATATTTACTTTTAGATCCGTGACCGACTCAGGAGATACAGGTGGCAGGGTGGATACAAATATGTTTTTTTTAAAAAAAATCTTTTGTTTTTTTCTTTAAATCAGATTTTTTTTAATCAAATTTATTTTAATAAAACGCTTTTGGAGTAAAAAATCTATCTAAAGGTAGTTTTCTGTTTAAGATGCATTAATAATTGTACTTTATTCAGCGTGAAATGGAGCTTAGTTATGTAGCATGAAGGCGGTACATTCTGCAATATTTACATAATTTGGTAAACTCATTCAATGAATCCAGAGGTGGGTTGCTAATTTTTTTACTACCGGTTCGAGCGCATTCCGGGCGGGTGGGCAGAGCCTCTCTCCGCCAACCAGGGCCAAGCAAGCAGCAACCGCGGTTCATTCTGAATGAATCCAAACTCTGCAAGCTGAGATAACATGCACTCCACAATTTCACAGTAACCATGGCATAAACCATAAAACACAGTTTGGCAATATTCCTTTATCCCACTGTTTTGCAAATCCAGGTACACTACAAACTGCAAGATTCTTTGAAGATAAATGCATCTCTACCACCAGGCTCGGAGGAGGAAGGGCAAGCCGTAAAAACGAAAGTGAAACCTTCTAAGCAGCTTATAAAGATAGTATTAAAGAGCAGCTGTCATTTCAGATCCATCTGGGCAGCCCTTGCTCGGGGCATCCACTCACCTGCTGCCTGCCATGACCCTCGCCTTGTGGCGTCCCTGCCGCATCACCAGCCACCCCGTTAAAAGAAATGGGACGGTCGGTGAGTCAACAGCAGGTCATAGAAGGAGTCGCTGCGGGACAGAGATGACAGCTACTCTTTCAAAATTACTATTGAAATCGAGCTGATTTAAATCAAGCCTTTTTACTAGCAATTTAAACCGTGATTTAAATCGACTTGATTTAAATCAAATCCACCCCGACAGGTGGTCCTCAAATTACAACCGTTTGTTTAGAGACCACTCTAAGTTGCAACAGCACTGAAAAATGTGACTTACGGCCAGTCGGGTCTAACTCTTACGACCACCGCATTTATGACGTTTGCAGTATCCCTGGGCTTGTGAGATTATCGCCATTTGCAACTTCCCCAGCTGGCTTCCGACAAGTAAAGTCAGTGAGGGAAAGTCGGACCCACTTAAGGATCCTGAGATTCAGCCAACAAGTGCAAGTGAGTCACTTAACGACGGTGTGTTCTGTCCCAGCTCCCCAAACACGGCAAACGTTCTGAAGCAAACTCAAAACGATTCCTTTATTAGGAATGCCGACAATCCCGGCAAAAAGTTTCTCTCTCATCGGAGGCGAACAAGGCTGTCCGGAAGGGAGAGGAATAATTGTCCGCCACATCTATTCATCTCCTCCCCCTGCCTTTTAACCCCGGAGCTAGGGTGGGGCTTCTGTAACCGCAGTGGCTCTTTCGTCCCAAGGACCAGCCCATAGATCTCCACTGCTCTCCTCTCCTCTGGCTTCTGTGCATTTATGCATCAGGCACTGGAGCCAACTGTTCCTCCTCTTCCTCATCAGCCCCCTCCAGACCTGGGGGCTGTTGACTCTCCATCTGAGGACTGACAGACGGCCCAGACTCCGCCTCTCTCTCTCTCTCTCTCTCTCTCTCTCTCTCTCTCTCTCTCTGCCAGCTCCATTCCCTCTTCCCCCTCGGAGCTCCCAGGTTGCCCTGATGCTGACCCGAGTCCCACGCTTCCTCCTTCCTCCTCTGATTCAGCTGCTGGTATAGGCCACAACACCGTGGCAAAAGATAACAATAATAAGCAGGTGTGATCCAATTATCAGCCACTCTGCTTAACAATGGAAAATGAGGTTGTAAATCAAGGATTACCTGTCACACACCTGGTCGAACCTGCTCTGGAGAAGCTCTCCAGCTGGTTATGGAAGGTAACACTTTCCACAGCTGGTCCTCTACTTACAACCACAATTGAACCCAAAACTTCTGTTTCTAAGCGCGAGAGTTGTTAAATAAATGTTACCCCATTTTACGACCTTCCTCGCCACAATTGCTGAGTGAATCACCGTCATTCTTAAATTCCTAACATGGTAGTTACGCCAATCCGGCTCCCCCAGTGACTTTCCTTGCCGGAAGGTCGCAAAATGGGATCACATGACACACACTCACACCCGGGGGACGCTGCAACTGTCAGAAGCACATGCCAGTTGCCAAGCATTCTGAATTTTGATCACGTGACCACGGGGAGGCTGCAAGTGTGAAAAACGGCCGCAAGTCACTTTTTCCAGCCCTGTTGTAACTTCCAACGGTCACGAAAGGAATAACTGTAAGTCGAATGCTACTCTCTTCACACTTCTACCATCGGGCAGAAAACATCGATGGATAGCCAGCCGAACAAACAGGTTTAAAAACAGTTTCTATCCTTGGGCCGTCAGACTCTTAAACACAACCACAATCACTCCACACCCACGCGGAAACGTATGACTAGTTTTTTTTTCCCCTTTTTCTTCCTTTTTCTATTTTCCCCCTAATGACTTGCATAGGGATTATTCTTTATGCCATTTATGTTGTTTGTATTTTTTGCCATGGATTGCACCAGTGAGGCTAACACCAATTTCGCTGTATACATGATGCACAATGACAATAAGGGCTATACTATACTATACTTGCAAAACGTAAAGGTAAAGTCCCCTTTGCACATGTATGCTAGTTGTTCCTGACTCTAGGGGGCGGTGCTCATCTCTGTTGGCTCCTATTTTTCTACTTGCATTTTTTGCGTGCTTTCGAACTGCTAGGTTGGCAGAAGCTGGGACAAGTCACGGGAGAAGTCACTCCATTACATGGCGCTAGGGATTCGAACCGCTGAACTTTCTGATCGACAAACTCAAGAGTCTTAACCACTGAGCCACTATATCTGTACTCATTCCTAATTCCCAGCAAATCCTACAGTGTACGTTTCCCAACATGAGCTACAGCAAAAAACTACGAAAGGCCAAGCCCAAATTGGGTCAACACCCCGATGATCCTGGCCCCTCTTCCCTTTCATACATGGACCTTGCACCCTAACAACAGTGCCGGACACCCCTTCTGGATAAAGCTGGACCAAGGATGCCCTTTTTATAGCCCAAACCCACAAGCATTCCAACACACCAGAGGTGGCTTCCGGTCGCCATTACTACCGGTTCAGCGCCCGAAAAAACTGTGTGCGCGCACAAGTGTTGCAAATTCCACGCGTGTGCATATTTGCACTCAAAACGATCTGCGCAGGCACACAGCATTTAAAAAGGAGTAAAAATCACACGTCTTCAATGAGGATTGTTCTGCGCTTGTGCATAACTGTAAATCAAGATGGCACCGCCGAAGACAGAAGCGGTAAGGTCATGTGTCCGCCGGAGTTACTACCTATTCAGCCGAATCGGACCGAATAGGTAAGAACCCACCTCTGCAACACACCTCTTCCCCCCCTGCTGCAAAACCAGGCCGGGAGCGGGAAAAGCCTTCATTGATTTGACGGGTTTGCAAAGTTGAATGGGCATCCAGCCAACCTTGCAAATCAACCACAGCAAGCAAAAAAAAACAAGCATGCTTTTATCCTCCTGCTTTGCCCCAATTTGCAATTCAAATCAGCAAAGGAAGAGAAAAACAAAATCCAGGTGCCCAGCAGGTTGGCACGGCCCTTTCTCCAAGAAAAGGTGTTCTCAGGTGATCCCAGGGGGGGAAGTGTGCACCCAGCAGTTCAGCTTCCTGCTTTGGCAGCCAGCCAGCCAGATAGCAATCAGCGGAGGTTGGCTGGGGAGAGGAGGGGAGGGAGCGGGTTTGAGCTTCCTGGCTGCTGCCCTCTGTGCCAATGTGTAAAATTCTCTTCCGAAACTCTTTGGCTGCCCTTCAAAGGCTCGCCGGCATCCGATGCGCGAGGGACACCTGGAATTGCAACCTAGGAAAATCCCCGGTCCATGACAAGAAGGGAGGGATTGGGGAGGGGTGTGTATGTGTTGCGGGCAGAGAAGAAGGGAAGAGGGCAGGTAAAGCTACACTTACCAACTCCACCTGGGGTCCCAATCCTTCCAGGATCCTGTGAGCGGCTTCTGCCTTTTTCTGCAAACGGAGGGATGGAGACAGGAGTAGAGGGGAGGGAGTAGAAAATGCACAGAAAATGAGGATTGTTTAATTATTATTATTATTATTTGCTGCAAAAAAAGTGCTGGAACTTCCCCGCCCCCCCACCCTTAACTCCCCCAGCCTGCTCCGAAATCCCAGCTCCGATTTCTCTGTTGCAGGAGATGACAAATTAAAACACACTTCCTTCTCCGCCCTCCTCCTTCCCCAGGGCTGGAGAAAAAGTTAACAGCAGCAGCAGAGAGAGAGAGAGAGAGAGAGAGAGAAAGAGAAAGAGGAGGGGGGAGGAGAAAATGCTTGTGTGTATACGCACGCTCCCCGGCCTCCCTCCTTCCCATCTCTCTCTCTCACTCCCTCAAATCTCTCTCTCTCTCTCTCCAGTGATTCACTTAACAGCTGTGGCAAGAAAGGTCGTAAAATGGAGCAAACTTCACTTAACGAGCGTTTGCCTTAGCAAGATAAAATTTGGGCTCAATTGTGGCTCATGTCGAGGACTTCCTGTACACCACAGTGGGGAGGCTGATCTCTTCTCTCTCTCTCTCTCTCTCTCTCTTTCTGTCTCTCTGTCTATCTTTCTATCTTTCTGTCTCTTTCTTTCTTTCTTTCTTCTTTCTATTTTTCTGTCTCTGTCTCTTTCTGTCTTTCTATCTGTCTCTCTTTTTCTATCTGTCTCTTTGTCTCTTTCTGTCTCTCTCTCTGTCTATCTTTCTATCTCTGTCTCTTTCTGTCTCTCTTTCTGTCTCTTTTTATCTTTCTGTCTCTCTTTCTCTTTCTGTCTCTGTCTCTCTATTTTTCTGTCTCTGTCTCTGTCTTTCTATCTTTCTGTCTCTTTCTGTCTGTCTCTCTCTCTGTGTCTATCTTTCTGTCTCTGTCTCTCTTTCTATCTGTCTCTGTCTCTGTCTCTCTCTTTCACACACACAAACTCACACTCACACACACACATGCCCTGACTCTTGAATGGCTCGCCAAGCCAGAAACCTTTCCTCCAAAAGGAAAAAGGAGAAGAGCCACCTGGGCCATGGGCATCCAACGGGCGAGGGGAAAGAGAAAGGATGGAGGAGTCCTCTCCTCAGGCTAGCCAAGGGGTCTTCGGCTCTTTCTCAATTTCTCTGCCAGAAATAAAAGCCCCCACCCCCCTTCCTTTTCGCTTTCTTCCTTAGGATGATCTCCCGTGGTTTTGGAAGGGCAGAGAAGGGGGGATTTACAAGGAGCAGAGAGGGTTATTTTAGACCTTATCTTTTTTTAAGGGAAGAGGGTTGTAGCATTATTTTGCAAGGGGGTCGTGGGGTCATTCATCCAAGGTCTTTGCAAAGTCTTCTTCTTACCCCCCCCACCGTCTTGCTTTACCTGCCTGTGGGCTCCTCCCCATCCTGGGAAAAAAACACTTTGTGCTCCTAAGAGAGGCCCCTGCACAGGGAAAATGCCCCCCTTACAAAACCCAACTTGGAACAGGGCCAGGAAAAATTAGAGGGATAAACACAAAGGGGACTTTCTAGAGGGGGAAAGGAGATTTAACAGGTTAACGGAGTTGGAAGGGATCTTGTGGGCCATCTAGTCCAGCCCCCCCGCCCCCACCCCACAAGCAGGAGACCCAACACCATTTCTGACGGAGGGCACTCCAATCTCTTCTTGAAAGCTTCCAGGGATGATGCCCCCACAACTTCTGAAGGCAACTTCAGTTCCATGGGTTGATGGTTCTTACTGTCAGAAAATTCCTCCTTATTTCCAGGTTGAATCTCTCCTTGGACAGTTTCCATCCATTATTCCTTGTTTGGAAAATAGCTTGACCCCTTCCTCCTCTCTGTGGCAGCCCCCCAAATATTGGAAGATGCTCTCCTGTCTCCCCTGGTCCTTCTCTTCACTAGACTAGCCAGGCCCAGTTCATCGTAGGTTTTAGCCTCCAGTCCCCTCATCATCCTGGTTGCTCTTCTCTGCACTCTTTCTAGAGACTCAACATCTTTTTTATAGTGTGGGGACTAAAACTAGATGCAGGTCTCTAGGTGTGGCCTTACTAAGGCTTTATAGAGTGGGGTTAGTCCCAAATTTAATTCTCAGACTGTCCAACCAACAGCTTTACAGATACTTACCACCATTAGTCGCCGTTTGAAGTTACGACGACACTGGAAAAAGTGACTTATGACTTGTTTTACGACTGTTGCAGGGTCCCTGTCTATCATGTGATCAAAATTTAAAAGATGCTCGGCAATTGGCATGTACTTATCACGGTTGCAGAATCGGGGCGTGGGGGGGGTGTCCATGTGATCCCTGTTTTGCGACTTTCTGAAATCTGGGGAGGCCAGATTCTCTGAACGAAGGTGTCAACCAACTTAACGGCTGCCATCGCTTCACTTCACGACGGCGGCAGGAAAGGCCATAAAATAGAGCAAACCCCCACTTCACTACTGTCTTGTTTAGCAACAAAAATCTGGGGCTCAATCGTGGTCGTAAGCCGAGGACGCCCTATATACCACGACATAACTCCTCTAATCCCTTTGTTTGCCTTTATTTTTTGCAAATACCTCACGGCAACAAACACAACCAATACCCTCTTCCCCTCCTCCTGTTTTCCCCAGAAAAACAACCCTGCGAGGTGGGTTGGACTGAGAAGCAAAAAAAAAAGTCACAATTGCACAAATTTCTAAGGCGGGGGGGGTGTAAAAACAACAACAGGAGGGTTTAACACCCCACAGTGGAAGTAAGCCATGGGGCGCATTATTGTGTCCGTCTCCCCCCCCCGCCCCAGCTGCATCTGGGTACACAAAGACGGTACAGTTAGATTAGCAGCTGGTGAGGAAAAAGCCCATTATACTCACTCAACAATACTAACCTCAGTTTGCAGAACTCCGGAATGAGAGCGGAAAAAGAGTCTGCAAAAAAATGAACGTCCCCCATTGTGGATCTGCTCCTCCACAATGCCACAAGGCAGAGCTCCAAAAGAGGAGCTGTACCTGGGGAGCATTTACACAACCAGACAACCCCCCAGTGGCTGCCTCTTGCATTACTAGATTGGGTCTGCAGGTTGCAATTTTAGTGTGTTTGTGTGTGTGTGTGTGTGTCTGTGTGTATTTGTGTTACAACCTCTGGTATGCCCAAATATGGGAGGGAGCTCACTACTCCCCCTTTCTGTCCTTCGGCTCATTACAGAAGACCATCCAGGCAGAAAACCATATTTTTATTTTTAATGTTGCCTTTGCTATGTTTGTGTTGTATTTGTGCTGATAAATAAATAAAGGGAGACTAGTATAGATCTATTTCAAGCTATAGTAAGGGTATGGCTAGCTGATGAGAGCTAAATAGCTTGAAATAGATCTATACTAGTCTCCCTTTATTTATTTATCAGCACAAATACAACATATATATATATATATATATATATATAATATATATATATATATATATATATATATATTATATATATATATATATATATATATATATATATATATATATATATATATATATACGATATATATATGTACGTCTTTGGTTGTTCGGGTTTTTTCCCCGCGTAGAATTGGAAGTATCTTCACGACGTTTCGATGAAGTCTCATTCATCATCTTCAGGTTGGTGCTTCCGGCTTGGTGCTTCCAGGAGCAATGTGAGGTGAAGATACTTCCAATTCTACGCGGGAAAAAACCCGAACAACCAAAGACGTACATATAAACACCCGCGAAAACCTCAAAAAACATATATATATATATATATATATATAAAGTATACATCCATATTATGGGTGCACAGTGTTAGATCTGAGCATCATTCCTATTGATCCAATTTACCAACAATATTAGTGTTCTTTTTCACACTCATCGAATGTAAATAATTCTCTTTATTATTAAAAATTTACATTAAAAAAAACGCTAACCTCTATAAGCCTTTAATCTTTCTATTTATTATTCTTTAGAAAAACATATTTCCCCTATCTAATTTGTTTCCGATTCTCCAACTTACAATCAAGCTACGTTCCTATTTAGAAATATGGTCATATATTGGAGGTTGCAATTTTGACGCACGGACACAAACAAGGGTGGAGGAGGAGGAGGAGGAGGAGAAAACCAAGAGCATCAATGCCCCACCCTCCCCGCCCAACAAAGTTGGGAGACTGGAGTGCCATTGGTCAGAAATGGTGTAGGTAGGATCTCCTGCTTGGGCAGGGGGTTGGAATAGATGACCTACCGGGTCCCTTCCAACTCTGTTAATCTGAATATATCTAAGATGATCAAAGGCCTGGAGGCTAAAACATAACAATGAACAGTTGCAGGAACCGGGCATGGCTAGTCTAGTGAAGAGAAGGACCAGGGGAGACAGGAGAGCATCTTCCAATATTTGAGGGGCTGCCACAGAGAGGGAGGGGGTCAAGCTATTTTGCAAGGCACCTGAAGGTCAGAGAAGGAATAATGGATGAAAACGGAACAAGGAGAGATTCAACCTGGAAATAAAGAGAAATTTCCTGACAGTGAGAACAATCAACCCATGGAACAGACGTTGCCTTCGGAAGTTGTGGGAGCTTCATCCCTGGAGGATTTCAAGAAGAGACTGGACTGTCCTCTGTCAGAAATGGTGTTGGGTCTCCTGCTTGGGTGGGAGGGCTGGACTAGATGACCTACAAGGTCCCTTCCAACTCCACTATTCTGTATTCAATGGAATAGAAGTTGCCTTCGGAAGTTGTGGGAGCTTAATCCCCGGAAGCTTTCAAGAAGAGACTGGACTGCTATTTCTCAGAAAGGGTGTAGGTAGGGTCTGCTTGGGCGGACTAAATGACCTCCAAGGTCCCTTCCAACTCTGTTAATCTGTTAATGTATAAATTGGTCAATGCAAATTGTATTTGGCAGCAATTAGGTTTTGTTTTTTAAAAAATGAGGAAGGGGAGGGTGCTCAACCTTCTGTTCTTCGGCCTAGAGCAATGTATTTATAGACCTTTCAGGAACAAAAGAGCTACAAGGGAAGAGGCAGAAAACAAATTAAAATTCAGGCATATCGATTGTTATTGAGAGTCCCAAGAGAGTCCCAGAAAGAGACAGTGCCTCTTTTCTCTGGCCGAGAGGCATCACATCCCGTTTTTCCATTTTCTTTTTAAAAAAGAAAGGAAAGGAAAAGAAAGGAAAGGACGATAGAAGGAAAGGTGGAAAGGAAAGTGAAGGGAAAGAAAGGGAAAGAAAGGAAGATAGAAGAGGGAAAGGAGGAAAGGAAAGAAGGGAAGGGAAGGGAAAGAAAGGAAAACAAATAAAAGGAAAAGAAAGGAAAGGAAAAGAAGATAGAAGAAGGAAAAGAAAGGAAAGGACGATAGAAGGAAAGGAAAGGAGGAAAGGAAAGGTGGAAAGGAAAGGAAAGGGAAAGGAAGGAAGATAGAAGAAGGAAAGGAGGAAAGGAAAGAAGGGAAGGGAAGGGAAAGAAAGGAAAATAAACAAAAGGAAAAGGAAAGGAAAAGAAAGGAAAGGAAAAGGAAAAAAAAGAAAGGAAGATAGAAGAAGGAAAGGAAAGGAAAGGGAGGAGAGGGGAGGAAGGAGAGGCAATCCTCGTCTTAAGACCTTAATAGAGCCCAACATGTCAGTTGTTAAGTCAGGCATTTGCTCAGTAGGTTTTGTCCCTATTTTACGACCTTCCTTGCCATCATTAAGCGAATCCCTGCCACTGTAAAACCTAGTCACATGGTTGTTAAGTGAATCCTTTGACTTTGCTCATCCGAAGGTCGCAAAAGAGGATCGCATGACCCCGGGACTTAGCCACGGTCATAAGTGCAAGTCTGTTGCCCAGCGTCTTTTTTTTTTTTTTTTTTTTTTTTTTATTAAAAGAGTTTTGTACAAACAAATTTTCCCCCTTTTCACCCCCCCCCCCTCCATACAATATAAATCTCATACAAATGCTATACCCCCCCGCAAAAATTCACATTCAAATATTATACCAAACACTTTACCCCCTCCCCACCCCCCATCTTAAAATAGATTACTCATAACCCCTCTCCTCCCAACAAAAACTATAGAGATTAGTCTTAAATTAATAATAACACATTGATCATTTTCTAAGCTAATTTAACATCTATAACTCTTAATATAAATTTCTCCTAGCCTAACAATGTTTCATTAGTCCCATCTTCTAATTTATTCATACATATATATTGCCCCACCCTCCACCCTAACCCTCCCCCACCTCCCGCACAAACCCACCCCCCTGACTTCCGCTGTATACCACTCTAATAATTCCAAACATCCCATATACTATTTACTCTGATCATCTATCGGTCTAAACATTCTTACCTAAAGGCTAGATAATAACTCCTAGTCTGGTATTTATTCTGTATATAATCAATCCATTTTGCCCATTCCTGTGTGTAATCCTCCTGTTTCTGAGCTTTTAAGAAAGCTGAAATTTTTGCCATTTCAGCGAACCCCGCCACCTTCTGAATCCATTGATCAATTGTTGGCAAAAAATCTTTTTTCCAATGTTGCGCAATCAACAACCTAGCTGCTGTAACCATATACAAGGCCAATTTTGTTTCCCCTTTGGTAAAATCCTTAACTATACCCAATAAAAACATTTGTGGAGTGAATTGTATTCTTTTCTTAAATACATTCTGCATAACCCACCATGTTGTTGCCCAGCGTCTTGAATTTCGATCGTGTTGATCGCAGGGAAAGGACGTAAGTGTGAAAAACGGTCCTAAGTCGCATTTTCCCCCCAGTGCTGTTGTAAATTTGAATGGTCGCTAAATGAACTCGAGGACTGCCTGAGTAAGCTGTCTCTGACTTACGACCACAGTTGGGTTCAGAATTTCTATCTCCGAGAAAGACGTTCGTTAAGTGAGTCTCATCTGATTTTACAATCCTTTTTGCGTCGTGGGTGCTAAGCCAATCCTTGCCGTTGTTAAGAGAATCATGTGGTCGTTAAGCAAAGCTGGCTTCAGCCATCAACTTGGCAACCAGCTGGGAAAGTCACCCCCACGATCCACGCATGCCGCAACCATCAAAAATGCATGCTGAGTGGCAAGCGTCCAAATTTTGCACAGGGGGCCGTGGGGATGTTGCGACGGTTGTAATGCGAGGACCGGTCTGAAGTCACTTTGGGGGGGAATGTTACTGCGGTCATAATACGAGGACCGGTCGCAAGTCACTTGGGGGGTGTTACTACGGTCATAATACGAGGACCGGTCGCAAGTCACTTGGGGGGGGAATGTTACTACGGTCATAATGCGAGGACCGGTCGCAAGTCACTTGGGGGGATGTTACTACGGTCATAATGCGAGGACCAGTCGCAAGTCACTTTGGGGGGGATGTTACTACGGTCATAATGCGAGGACCGGTCGCAAGTCACTTTTTTGGGAATGTTGCAACGGTCATAATGCGAGGACCAGTCGCAAGTCACTTTCAACCGTCGCTAAACAAGTAATTGTAATTTCGAGGACTACCTGTGAAGCAGGCGTTTTGAGCAGGAAATGGGCAGCGTCTCTCCTGCCTCCCCCTTTCTCTCTTCGGTTGAGGTTTTCAAGAAGAGACTGGAGAGCCGTTTGTCCAGAAATGTATAGGGTTTCCTGCCTAAGCAGGGGGTTGGACTAGAAGACCTCCAAGGTCCCTTCCAGCCCCCTTATTCTATGTTCTCAATGCAAACACTGCATGTTTCCTCATCACCACAAACACACCACAAGCCTCCTGAGATCTGGACAGCTGAAACAAAAACCCCTATTGCAATGGTACAAGGTCTCCTGCTTGTGCAGGGGGCTGGAATAGAGGACCTCCAAGGTCCCTTCCAACTCTTGTTAACTGCAAACCCCAGAGAGGGAAGGACTGTGCTTCCGAAAATTGGCAAACCTGCCTTTTAATGGCCTCTTTCACTCCTTCCCTTTATTTTTCTTGACATAGCAGAAGTGCAGGAAAGGGAGGGGGAGCTGCAGAAAAGATGCGGCAGCGGCTGTCCTCGCATGAACTCGGCGGCGGCGGCGGGAGAACGGCTGCGAGCACCGGAGAGGAAAAACTGGGAGGGGGGAGAGGGGGAGAGAGAGGAGAGAAAGAGAGAGAGAGAGAGAGGAGAGAGAGAGAGGCAGAGGGAGAGGGGGGGAGAGAAAAAAGAAAGAGAGAGGAGAGAGACAAAGAGAGGAAAGAGAGGAGAGAAAGAAGAAAGAGAAAAAGAGGAGAGACAGACACACAGAAAGAGGGAGAGGGAGGGAGAGAGGAGAGGAGAGAAACAGAGAGAAGAGAGAAAGAGACAGACAAGGATGGAGAGAATCAGAGAGAGAAAGAAAAGAAAGAGAGAAGAGAGATAAGAGAGGAAGTGAAAGAGAGAGGAGAGACATGGAGAGGGTGGAGAGGAAGAGAGAGAGAAGAGAGAGAGACGGAGGGAGAGAATGAGAAAATGAAAAGAAAGAGAAGGAAAGAGAGAAGAGAGAGAGAGAAAGAAAAGAGAAGAGAGAGAGGAGAGAGAGAAAGAGAGAGGAGAGAAAGAGAAGAGAAAGAGAGAGAGGAGAGACAGAGAGAGAGGGTGGGAGGAAGAGAGAGAGAGAAGAGAGAGACAGACAGACAGAGAGGGAGAATGAAAAAAAGAAAAAAGAAGGGAAGAGAGAAGAGAAAGGAGAGAGAAAGAGAGAGAGAAAAGAGAAGAGAGGAGAGAGAGAAGAGAAAGAGAGAGAGAAAAGAGAAGAGAGGAGAGAGAGAAGAAAAAGAGAAGAGAAAGAGAGAGAGAAGAGAGACAGACAGAGAGAGAGGGAAAGAATGAGAAAATGAAAAGAAAGAGAGGGGAAGAGAGGAGAGGAGAGAGAGAGAACGATAGAGAGGGGGGGAGAGAGAAACAGAGTGGGAAATAATGAGAGAGAGAAAAGAGAAGAGAGAGGAGAGACAGAGACAGAGAGAAAAAGAGAGGAGAGAAAGAAAGGAGAGACAGAGAGAGAGAGGAGAGACAGAGAGGGGGGGAGGAAGAGAGAGGGGTGGGAGAGGGGGGGTAGCAGGGGAAGGATGAGGTCAACTCCCAAAAAGGAAGCTGACAGGCCTTCGCTCCAAGGCAGGCGAGGGAGGGGAGGGGAGGGGAGGGGGAGGCCAGGAACAACTGCAGAGCTTTGGGGACAAATGAAAAATAATCCGCTGGTCTTTGCCAGGTTCCTTTTGCAATGCTGAGAAACGCCTGTTCAGAACACAGAACAACAGCCCTGGAAGGGACCTTGGAGGTCTTCTAGTCCACCCCACATGCCCTGCACCATTCCAGACAAATAGCTGCGCAGTCTCTTCTTAAACCCCCCCCCCCCACCGGTGTTGGAGCACCTAAAACTCCCAGAGGCAACTTCTGTTCCACTGGTGAATTGTTCTCACTGTCAGGAAATTCCTCCTTAGTTCTGGATTGAAAGTCCATGGAGCTTCTCCATAAATCCTGGTTGTCCCAAATGGGCTTTTTCAGGAAGCAACAGGACTTTCTGGGGGTTTTCTTTTGAAGGCATTTCGCTTCTCATCCAAGAAGCTTCTTCAGCTCTGACTGGATGGTGGGGAATGGAAGGATTTATATTCCTTGCTGGTCCTTTGCATCCTTTTTGAGGGTCGTTGAGGCCACTTGGAGGATTTTTGGGGTCCTCAGGCTCACCTGAGTGGTGAAAATGCAGACTACAAGAACCATTTGCACCCCTCAGGTGACCCTGAGGAACACAAAAAACCTCCAAGTGGCCTCAAGGACCCTCTCAAAGGATGCAAATGACCAGCCGTCTGCAAGGAGCATAAATCCTTCCATTCCCCACCATCCAGTCAGAGCTGAAGAAGCTTCTTGGATGAGAAGCGAAACGTCTTCAAGGTAAAAGAAAGAAAGTCCAGTTATGCCTCCTGAAAAAGCCCCTTTGGAATAACCACGCTGAGGATTGGCACCACACGGGCCCTATTCACACAACCACGGCTGACCCACTTTGCTAGTCTTCAGGGAAGGGACCAGGACCCAGGTGCTCTTGAGGGCACATAGTCGACCCCAACCCAGCCAATGAGCAAACGGCCTTTTTTTTTAAGGTCCTCCCTCTATTCCCAGGGTGGGGTGGGGGTCTCTGGCATCCCCTCCCTCCTGGGAACAAAGCCAGGTGTTTAAAGACTCTTTAACATCCCAGTCAGAGTCAACAAGTGGGGGGGGAGGGAGAGAGCTTTTCCCTTTGTGCCTCCCATCCCCCCACTGATGGAGGAGGGGGAGAAGACTCCCAACAATGAGAAGCAAGTTGGTGGCCCCCTCAAAGGAGGAACTTTTAGTCCCTGAGAAATAGCTTGGATAACCTCATGAAGGAAAGGAATAGGGCAATAATTTGTTTCAGGTTATTGTTCCCACCCTCCCTCTCTCTCTCTCTCCCTCTTTCCATCTCTATCCATCCGTCTGCCTTCTGTCCATCTTTCTATCCATCCATTTCTCCGTCCAACCATCCACCCTTTGTTCACCCATCCACCCTCCATCCATCCATCCCTCAATCCATCCTTCCCTCCTTCCCTCCACTCACCCATCCCTCCATCTATCCCTCCATAACTCAATCCACACCTCCTTTCCTCCTTCCACTCACTCACCCATGCTTCCATCCATCCATGCCTGCATCCTTCAATCCATACCTCCTTTCCTCCTTCCACTCACCCACCCATCGCTCCATTCATCCCTCCTTTCCTCCCACCCTCTACTCACTCACCCATGCCTCTATCCATCCATCCATCCCTTCACCCACCCACCCACTTATGCCTCCATCCCTTCCTCCCTCAATTTATCCATCCATCCATCCATCCTTCCATCCATCCATCCCTCAACCCACCCATGTCTCCATCCCTTCCTCCCTCAATTTATCCATCCATCCATCCATCCCTCAACCCACCTATGCCTCCATCCCTTCCTCCCTCAATTTATCCATCCGTCTATCCTTCCATCCATCCATCCCTCAACCCACCCATGCCTCCATCCCTTCCTCCCTCAATTTATCCATCCATCCATCCTTCCATCCATCCATCCCTCAACCCACCTATGCCTCCATCCCTTCCTCCCTCAATTTATCCATCCGTCTATCCTTCCATCCATCCATCCCTCAACCCACCCATGCCTCCATCCCTTCCTCCCTCAATTTATCCATCCGTCTATCCTTCCATCCATCCATCCCTCAACCCACCTATGCCTCCATCCCTTCCTCCCTCAATTTATCCATCCATCCATCCTTCCATCCATCCATCCCTCAACCCACCTATGCCTCCATCCCTTCCTCCCTCAATTTATCCATCCATCCATCCTTCCATCCATCCATCCCTCAACCCCCCATGCCTCCATCAATCCATCCACCCCTCAATTCATCAATCCACCCACCCCTTCCTCCCTCTCTACCCACCCATTCACATCCATCCACCCTGGTTTCCAAACTGTAACCCGGGTTCGAGAGCCCAGCTCACCCGATTCTCGTCGTAGATGATCTGGACCAGGCTGCGGTGCTTCGACTCCAGCGGTGGAGGAGAGATGGATTTCTCAGGCTCCAGAGGTTTGGCGGCTTCTTCCTCCAGCTGTTGCTGTAGATAGAAGCAGAGGAGCAATCAAAAACAAGGTAGGGGGCGCTCTTTGGAAGCCCCTCCCCCCCCAGAGACCAATGTCCTATTCGCCTCCCTACAAATTGCCATAAGGGCAATCCTCGACTTGCACGGTGGTTCAAAGTTACGACAGCCTTGGAAGAAGCGAGTTATCACTCCACCCAAGTTCCAACCGTCGCAACAACCTGTCTCGCCTTTATGACGTTTGCAGCGTCCGACGATTGTGAGTTGCCAACTTCCCCAGCTGGCTTCCTCCAAAGCAGAGTTCTCCATTGGGGAAGGGTTCATTTAACGACTGTGCGAATTCTCTTAATCACCGTTTCTCTGACCGAATCCATTCTGGACTTTCTCGGGTTGAAATCCATATGAAAACGCCTCAACCGGTGTCCGTAACGTCAGTTTGGGGGAGGATCTTTTCTTAATTTTAATTTATTATTTTTCCATCTCCACTCTTACCTCATTAACCTTACAGTGTGCCATCCTTGTGTCATCGTATTTAACAGTTACATCGTGTTTAATCCATTTTTATCTTGCCTTTCAATTTACATTTATTTATTTTATTTATTTATTTTATTTATTTACTGAGCGCTTATAGACCGCCCCCTCTCCCGAAAGGGACTCGGGGCCGTGTACAGTCCATATTGGAAATACATCATATAAATAACTATAAAATTAAGCAATTAAAATTATTAAATAGATAAATAGATACGAAGGAGGATAAAAAAGGTTTAACAGAACTGTACAGCTGAGTAAATAGTTTAAAACCCCTACAAATATCCCATAAAATTTAATTTAAAAAACAATTCCCCTAAATTACCAGTTAAGAAATATGTTTGCCAGGAGGTAGCAGTTATGATTATGCCAGGCCAGCCAATCGGAACAGGTGAGTCTTCAATTTTTGTCGGAAGGAGCGGAAGTCGGTGGTGGTTCTAATGTCGGGGGGGAGGTCATTTCAATGACCTTTTAATTCAGCTCCTCCCCTATAATTCTACTACTTTTTTTTCCCTCCCCCAAATTATTCCATTTTCTGTTTCTTTTTGTCTACATTCATTTTCTATCCAGCGGTACAAACATCCCCATGTCTTATAATACTCTGATTCTTCCTTTCCATTTTCCAATTTTGTGCAAATGCAATTCTAGCTGCAGTTATTACGTGAATAGTTAAATATGCATTTTCTTTACTCTTATTTCTCTGGTGAAATACCCGTCAAAAACAATTTAAATCAATATGCTGCTCTATCCTCCTTTCCAACCACATGCAAATTTTTGCCCGATATTTTTTTTGCCTCTGCACGTGCCCCCCACATGATAGTATGATCCCGGAAGTGTCTGGTGACACTTCCAACCCTTCGTTGATTTATCTTTAAAGTTTGAGGGGGAGGATCTTAGCTACCTGCTTTTTCCTCAACTTGGAGATCTGCTGTTCCACCATGGTGATCTCTCGGTCCACGCGGTCCATGTTCTGGATCAGCTCCTCCTTCGAGAGCCGGGATGGGAGGAGATCCAGTTCCGAGTCCGGATGGGCAGAAGGGATGGGAGAAACGGGCTCCAGTTTCCCAGCGATGCCTCGGTCCTACAGATGGAAAGAGGAGAATGGAAGCTCCATGAGAAGAAAGCTTCTTCTAAGGAACCTCTAGGAGAACTCAAGGAGTGGCCTTCTTGAACACCCAACGCTTCCGTCGTCTGAACGCAGCCAATTTGGGCCTGTTGACTTGGCCACTGTCCTTCACTCCTCACCCAGACCCTCCTCCTTTCTCCAGCTGACTCCATCTGTAACCTTAAACCAGGGAGAAGCTGCCTGGCTGGCTCTCAAAACAGCTGCTTCCTACCAGGAGACCTCATCCAAGTTGGCCATCTCGATTTCTGACGAGCAGGAAAGAGAGACAAGATATCCATTGTTCCACCACACCAACTGTCACTCCCTCGGTGTCCTCCAGAAGGGATCACACCATTAGCCTCTCCTCACAACTCGACTTCCTTCTTTGGACAGCTGGCTGGTTGTGGGGGCAGGAGAGATGGCTTCCTTCTTTGAAGCACCCAGAAGCCAAGTCTCTCCATCATTGTGGGAGGCCTACTGGTAAGGTGACCAACCGTCCTCCTTTAGGGAGGACAGTCCTTCTTTTGTAAGTTCTGTCCTCCCTCGAAAAGTGTCCTCCTACATGTCCTCCTTTTTGATATTTGAAGGCTAATCTGTTGCGCATTATGTGACGTATTTTATTAAACAGTTTTTAATGGTGTTTTTTTTACTTCATCGCAAGTATATTGAACAGATATTGAATCTTGTGTTGAATTTTTATCTAAAGAAATGCTAGACATTAAAATAGACGACAATTGTCTCTTTGAAGAAATTAGAGGACTGAATGTATATTTAAATTCTGAAAAATTAATACAATGGGAAAATCAACATGTTGAAATTGATAAAAGATGGGTGGATATTTTCAGCCATTTCAAAAACGAACATATTCCATGTGAACATTTATTTATACTTGTTCAATTTACGTTGTGCTGCCCTGGAACTAATGCAGCAGTTGAAAGAGTTTTTTTTTCAATTGCCAATGATTTTTGGACAAGTGAGAAATCGAGATTGAATGTTGATACTCTAGCTGCAGCACTTGCCGTAAAATTCAATATGAAGGATATTTCTTGTTCAGATATTTCCAATATATTGTTAGAAGATGATACATTGACAAAAAAATATTAATTCAATGGAAAAGTACTCATTTAAATAATAATTAACAGGCATGTAAGCATAATTACAATATAAAATGTTGCAAATTTTTTTATTATGCATATATCATATTTTAGTGTATTATTGTTGCAATGAATGAAATATTTCTTTTATTTACGATATATTTTTTCCAATTTATTTGTCCTCCTTTTCATTGTAAAAAAGTTGGTCACCTTACTACTGGACATCTCCGATAACCTACTCATCCCCCTCCACTCACCCTCAACGGGGGAGGATTTAGCGATCTCACCTTCTGCCAACATTCAAGCATGACCAACCTCCAACTCGGACAAACCATCAAACAGTAAACAACAGCTCATCAAGGAACCCCCCAAAAATACTCCCACCAACACAGACAGGGGAAGCCACTTGTATGTAAACAGACAGCAAACCCCACACATCCTTCTAGCACTGATGATGTTACCCAGTTGGGTCATGAAATGTCTGCAAGAAAACCACCAAGCTTAGAGAGCACCAAGGAACCTACAGTCGGCTTCCTCCTCCTCCTCCCGTCTTCTCCTCCACTCCACAAACCCCATTCAGTTCTAGCACTGATGATATTACCTAGTTGGGTCATGAAATTTCCACAAGAAAACAACCAAGCTTAGAGAGCACCAAGAATCTCAAGTCATCATCACCATTGTCCTCCTCCTCCTCCTCCTCCTCCTCCTCCTCCTCCTCCTCCTCCTCCTCCTCCTCCTCCTCCTCCTCCACTACCACCTCCCCATCTCCTTCTCCTCCACAAACCCCACTCCCTTCTAGCTCTGATGATGTTACCTAGTTGGGTCATGAAAGGTCTGCAAGAAAACCACCAAGCTCCTCCCCCATCTCCTTTTCCATTCTACAAACCCCACTCCCTTCTAGCACTGATGATATTCCCTAATTGGGTCATGAAACGTCTCCAAGAAAACCACCCAGCTTAAAGAGCGCCAAGGACCCCACAGTCGTCGTCCTCCTCCTCCCTTTCTTCTTCTCCTCCATTCCGTAAATCCCACTCCCTTCTAGCACTGATGATGTTACCTATCTGGGTCATGAAACGTCTCCAAGAAAACCACCCAGCTCACAGAGCACCAGGGACCCCACAGTTCAACCCCGAGCTATAAATGTTCTCTTCTATCAGTTGAGGACTATAATGGGCGGGGTCTATTACTGTCGTAATTCGAGGACTCCCTGTACACCTTCTTCTCTTTCCATCTTACCCTGGAGAAACCCTCCGTTGCTCCGTGGCTGAGCAGCGTCGGAGGCCTCAGCAGCGGCTCCTGTAACAGCTCCATCCGAGGCCGCTTGGTCTCAATGAACTCGATTTCCGACGGCTTGCTCAGATCAGAGAGATACGAGTGGGACTCGGTCCGAGCATGCGTCTCCTGGGACCTGCAGGGAAGAGAGAAGAGATTGGGCCAAGGAGCTCCAAGCCAATCGACTTTAAATGTTTGGAGGTGTTTTTTTTTTAGGCCGTTTCTCCCAAGACGATTCGTAAAGCCGTCTTTATTCATCCCAAAAGGCAAACTCCAAAATCGAACAAAGAAAGCGACGAGAAAAGTTTTAAGAAAAAAATGCCTTGTATTTTATACTTAAGGTGGCTCAGTGGCTAAGAGGCTGAGCTTGTCGATCAGAAAGGTTGGCAGTTCAGCAGTTCGAATCCCTAGCGCCGCGTAACGGAGTGAGCTCCCGTGACTTGTCCCAGCTTCTGCCAACCTAGCAGTTTGAAAGCACGTAAAAAATGCAAGTAGAAAAATAGGAACCACCTTTGGTGGGAAGGGAACAGCATTCCTTGTGCCTTTGGTGTTTAGTCATGCCGGCCACATGCCCACGGAGACATCTTCGGACAGCGCTGGCTCTTCGGCTTTGAAACAGAGATAAGCACTGCCCCCTAGAGTCGGGAACGACTAGCACATATGTGCGAGGGGAACCTTTACCTTTTATTTCATATTTATCAATAATGATTGGCTCCCTAAGAAATCTAACATCCGGGTAGGAGCAATGCAAAATATTAAATACTTTATTTATTAAACATGAAACTCAGCCATCTGAACATTCAAAAATGCATTACAAATACCAGTGACTGGTGCTAATGGCTGATACAGTTTGCTGCCAGCTTCCTAGGGATCAACCAAGTATCTTCTTAAAATATAAGATGTTCCGAGTAGCACAGTTTTTTTGCAGTTCTGTTGGTGTTATTGCAGGAAGCTGCAATTTGTGGATGTATCTTGTAAAATTCTTGGACATGGTGCCAAGTGCCCTGATGACCATGGGTATCACTCTTACATGCTTCATCCATAGCCGTGTAGTTTCGATGGCCAGGTCGCAATATTTCATTATTTTTTCTAGTTCTTTTTCTTCGACTCTGGCATCTCCTGGTACAGCGATATCAATAAACTGTACGCTTCGGCCCTCTACAACCGTGATCTCTGGCATGTTGTGCTCCAAATGAAGATCCGTTTGTATTCGAAAGTCCCACAAGATCTTCACCTTCTCATTTTCGATAACTTTTTCCACTTTATGTTCCCATGACTTTCTGGATACAGGTAAATCATATTTTTTTACATAATGACCAGTGGATTAATTTAGCAACTCGCTCGTGTCTAGCTTTGTAATCAGTTTGTGTGATTTTGCTGCGTTCACATATTAAATGTGAGACAGTTTCGACTTTGTTATTGCAAAGTCGGCAGTTTGGGTTGTCAGTGGATTTTTGTATCTTCGCTTTCATGGCATTAGTTTGTAGTGCTTGTTCTTGAGTATTAAATCTTCCGTTTCTTTCTTGATAGTTCCCATCTTAAGCCATGTCCGTGTCAAGTTGTCATCCCATTTTCCTTCCATGTTTTTCAAGTGCTGTCCATGCAAAGCTTTGGTTTTCCATCTATTCAATCTGTCATCCAGCTGTTTTTTTTCCTTATATTCTGCCTTTGTTTCTGTTGTTTTTATGCCGTTCTCCCTTTTCACAGCCTGCAGCCATTTTTTCTGTACTTTGGTTCACATAATCATTCAAACTTCGTTTTTCTTCTTCTACAGTTTGATGGATTTGCAATAGCCCCCTGGCCCCCTATTTTTCTTGGCAGGTACAACCTGTCGATGTCACTTCGTGGATATAAAGCGTGGTACATATTCAAAAGTTTGCGTGTTTTCCAGTCCAGATTTTCCAGTTCCAATGGCTGGCTCTCTAAGGAATCTAACATCTGGGTAGGAGCAATGCAAAATATTGTTGTTGTTGTTGTTGTTATTGAAGGCAAATATACATGTTCCAGGATGACGTTGTGAGATCGAAGGTGGGTCGGCCACCGGAACGAGATACTTATTCTTCCAAGCGTCTGGATTTATGCCAGAGCTCACCTTCAGTGAATTTCTCTCCACCGAAATACGGACTTTTGGGCATTTTTGTGAGTCGTGTTTCAGTAGAGAGAAATTACCTGAAGATGCAAAAATCCAAACGCTCGGAAGAATAAGTATCTGAATAAAGTATCTCGTTCCGGTGACCGACCCATTGTGGCCTGTCAGCCAATCAGAGGAGGGTGAGGAGGCGTGGGAGTTAGGGTCAGCTTCAAGGCAACCTGAGAACTCTGAGGGGGAAGAGGGAATGGAGAGAGACAGAGGCAGAGCCTGGGCCGTCCATCAGCCTTCAGTTGCAGGTCCAACAGCCCCCAGGTATGGAGGTGGCTGATGAGGAAGAGGAGGAACAGCTGGGTCCAGTGCCTGACGCATAGATGCACAGAAGGCAGAGGAGAGGAGAGCAGTGGATATCTATGGGCCGGTCCTTGGGACGGAAGAGTCATCGCTGCTAGCAAAGTCCCACCTTAGCTATGGGGTTAAAAAGCAGGGGGCGGAGATGAATAGATGTGGCAGACAATTATTCGTCTCCCTGCCAGACAGATTTCTTAGCCTGCGATGAGAGAGAAGCTTTTCGCTGGGGCTGCCGGCATTCCTAATAAAGGAATTATTTAATTAACTTCAGAGGTTTTGTTGTATTTGGGGAGCTGGGTCAGAACACCTTCGATCCCGCAAAAATATTACTGTACAACATCAGAAACTCTGCCATACAGATAGTCCTCAACTTACGACTATAATTGAGCCTGGCAATTACAACCGCTTTAAGTCGTAAAGCGGATCATCGTGTGATCATGGCCGTTTTGACACGCACACTAAGATTGTCAAGTGAACGCGATGATGGTCCAATCGGAAGCAAGTCATCGTTTTGAGCAAAAATCGTAGTGACTGCAGCGACGTGGCCAGTTGTCCAGGACACAGAATAGGGTCTCTATCCGTGTGTGTGAGAGAGAGACAGAGACAGAGGAGAAAGAGGAGAGACAGAGAGAACAGAGAGGACAGAGGAGAAAGAAGAGAGAGGAGAGAGAGAGAAAAGAGAGAGATGAGGAGAGAGGAAAAAAAGAGGGAGAGAGAGAGGAGAAAAGAGGGGAGAGATAAAGAAGTGAGAGGAGAGAAGCGAGAGGAGAGAGGAGAAAAGAGAGAGAGGAGAGAGGAAGAAGAGAGGAGAGAAAAAGAAGAGAGGAGAGAGAGAAGAGAGGAGAGGAGAAAAGAGAGAAAGAGGAATGAGGAAAGAGAGGAGAGAGGAGAAAAGAGAGAAGAGAGAAGAGAGAGAAAAGAGAGAGAGGAGAGAAGAGAGGAGAGAAAGAAGAGAGAGGAGAGGAGAGAGAGGAGACAGAAGAGAAAAAAGAAAGAGAGAGAAAGAAGAGAGGGGAGAGAAGAGAGAGAGGAGAGAGAGGAGAAAAGAGGGAGAGAGGAGAGAAAGAAGAGAGGAGAGAGAGAGGAGAAAAAATAGAGGAGAGAGAAAGCAGATGCGAGAGAAAGTAGAGAGGAGAGAAAAGAGAGAGAGAAAGAAGAGAGGCAGACAGACAGATAGACAGACAAGAGAGAACTTAGATCATAAGTATCTTTTGGGATGAAAAACATCTGTTGGAACCTCGAACGTATCCTATCTCTTTAGTCTTACCTTTCATTCCCCGGCTGAAATTCGGATAAGAGGGAGGGTCTGCGCCGTTGCGGGTGTAAGAGCGACCCTGGGGGCAGGTGGGAAGGGTACTCTCTGGGATGGTGCTGATATTCCAAGAGACTCACATCCTAAAACAGAAGAATAAAGCTTCAGGTCGACATCACGTATAGGTATAGTCCTCGACTTACAACAGTTCACTTAGCGACCGCTCGAAGTTACAACGGCACTGAAAAAAATAGGACCCTTTTTCACACTTACGACCGTTGCAGCCTCCCCATCACAATTCAGACACAAACTGGTTCCTATTTATGACCGTTGCAGTGTCCTGGGAGGTCACATGATCCCTTTTCGAACCCAACATTTCTGTTGCTAAACGAAACGATTGTTCGGTTGAGTTTTGTGCCCCGTTGGACCTTTCTTGCCACCGTTGTTAAGTGAATTCCCTGCCATGGTTAAATTAGTCCCACGGTTGTGGAGTGGAGCTGGCTCCCCGAGCGACTTGGCTTGTCAGAAGGTCGCAAAAGGGGATGGCGTGACCCCGGGACGGTACCTTCTCTGCATCCTCTATATCAGGGGTCTCCACCCTTAGCAACCTTAAGCCTGGAGGGCTTCCACTCCCAGAATTCCCCAGCTGGCTGCGGGAATTGAAGTCCTCCAGGCTTAAAGTTGCCAAGATTGGAGACCCCTGCTCTTTTATATCAGCCGTCACCAACTGGGGGTCCGTGGACCACTGCTGGTCTTAGAGAAAAGTTTGGGGGTCCACAGAAAAATTATTTTCATTTCTTACATTGCACTGAATCAAACTATGGCCCCTGGGACGGATACGTGCAATGAACGCTTGTGTTGCTGCAGAGAGTCCCCCCCTTCGGGGTCTTTTTCTGTGGGTCAGAGGAGGGCAGAAATTCCGACTTAGGGTCTGCTTCAGCCTCCTGGTGGGGGCCTTTGGGTGGAGGCTGGAGGGAAGTATCGCTGGTGGTGAAGAGCCGGAGGGCTTCGTTCCAGTGGGACTGCATCATGGCATGGAACTGGCTGACCATCTCAGCCCACTGAGCCACCAGGTGCCGGTACCTGGCCTTGCACTCCCACAGGTCTTCCCTCTGCTTGGAAAGCCTATGCTCCTAGTCCTCAGTGAGGTGCTTCTGTTGAGCCTCCTTCTCAGCCAGATCCAATTTGAACTGAGCTGTTTTGCCAACTCTTTCTCCTGGTGGCTGCTTAGCTCCAACAACTGCTTCCTATTGGGGCCCTAAGGAGTCAGCGAGGAGTGGCAAGTAGATGCTGGCAAAGCACCCTCGACATGAGTGACATTGAGTTGGCCACGCCCAACCAGTCACATGACCACTTAGCCACGCCCACCCAGCCGGTCATTAGGCAGATCCTATTAGTGGTCTGCGGGATTTAAAATTATGAATTTAGTGGTCCCTGAGGTCCAAAAGGTTGGGGTCCCCTGCTCTGTATTAGGGGTCTCCAACCTTGGCAACTTTAAGCCTGAAGGACTTCAACTCCCAGAATTCCCCAGCTGGCTCTGGGAGTTGAAGTCCTCCAGGCTTAAACTTGCCAAGGTTGGAGACCCCTGCTCTCTGTATCACTTATCCTTGATCTTCTACCTTGGCTTTTGGGTTCTTCTGGACAAGCAAAGCCAGCCAGGAAATTTTAATCCCCGGTTTGCTCATTCCCCAAAACTCTTCTCCTTCCGTAGGGCCAGCACTGGGAACCAAGGGTTGAGCTTTCTGTAACCTCCTGACGAAGCCTCCGCCGAGAAACTTAAGAGTGATGCAACAAGAGAGGAAACCCACAATTTGAGGAAGTATCTTCACTTTAGGGGGCATGGGAGAGTGTGGAGAACTTTGAGGTACATTGAAGGTTTCAAAACGTATACTTCTAGGTCAAAACTACTCAGGGGTAGGGGGAAAGGAGAAGTAAAGAAAACCCCTAGTCAACCACTCGTTGGTCAAAAGGAGAAGCTTCCTCAAAATTAACGGTCATCTTCAGAGTAAAAACCGCATCAACTGCACCAGAATATTCTCCAGAAGTTAACATCTTGGTTAAGATTTCCTTCCTGAGTCATTTTTTTCCCACAGTACTTCATCATCCTTGTTCTGCCTTCATTTCAAGATACGTTGTGCCTGGACCTCCTCCGCACACCTAGACTCCCACTCCCATGGGTCCTGGCCCCAGATCTGGATTTGCATAGAAGCTACAACGAGTTTGCAAAACATTTGAAGCCCCGTGTCATGGCTCGCTAACCCAATAAGGGCTCGATTTACCCCAAAGTGCTAAACCAGATCAAGTTGTAAATGACCATAGATCACTTTGCTACTCAAATAAGCCATTTCTAAATTGAGGGGTGTTAGCAATTTCAGTAACCTTCTGGCTGCCTCGAAGCCGCCAGCAAAAGGGGCTTTTTCCTGGATCACCAGAGACTTTGCGGGTGTCTCCGGAATCTACGGGATGTACCACTTCCTGTTACTATCTCTTTGGGATGGTTTAGGTCCACATTGGACCGTCCAGCGACCAGAATCCGGCGGCAGTCTTGGAGCCCCAAGAATGTCCGTCGTTTCACCGCGGCATTAAGCCCTGCACGCCATTTTCAGCCTAGATGGTCTCCTGCAGCACTCTGCCAGCAAAAACTGGGGCCTGGGGGTGGGGGATGCATGCAGCTCCCCCGTGCCCCGTTTTGGCCAACAGAGTGCTGCAGGAGGCCATCCAGGCCAAAAACGGGATGTGAGGGAGCTCCCCCCTGAGGTGGGATTCACTTTCCTTCCCTACCGGTTCACAAATGTGAGCGCACGTGCCTCGTCTATGCATACGCACTGCCTTCTGAGCATGTGCAGTGCTCGTGCATTACATTAGTGCAGGTGGGTGGAGCCTCCAATATCTCAGGGGTTGCCCCAAAGAAGAGGGAGTCAAGCTATTCTCCAAAGCACCTGAGGGTAGAACAAGAAGCAATGGGTGGAAACTAATCAAGGAGAGAAGCAACCTAGAACTAAGAAGAAACTTCCTGACAGTTAGAACAATTAATCTGTGGAACAACTTGCCTCCAGAAGCTGTAAATGCTCCAACAATGGAAGAGGTTGGATAACCATTTGTCTGAAATGGTACAGAGCAGTGATGGCGAAACTTTTCGGCACTGAGTGCCAAGCGCACTCGTCTGGGCTGCAACCCACAAGAGTAGCTGCCCAGGGCACATGCGCGTGCCTAAAAATGAACTTCCGGTTTTCGGCCTGCGCATGTGCGCCAGCCAGCTAGTCTTCCGGGTTTCTGGTGGGCATGCGCATGACGATCAGCTGTCTGGCACGCATGCTCACGCAGGAAAATGGAACAGCAGCTCTTCCAGTTTCTGGCACTGCCACATGCACAAAGGCCAGCTGATCATTGCGCACACATGAGCACCAGAAATGCAGAAGAACGAGCGACGGCACACGTGACAGGTGACATGGCTTTGTGTGCCACTTTGCGCACGTGTGCCATAGGTTCGCCATCACGGCTATAGAGTTTCCTGCCTGACCAGGAGGTTGGACTGGAAGACCTCCAAGGTCCCTTCCAACTCTGTTATTCTATTCTATTCTATTCCATTCTTTCTAATTTCTATTCTATTCTATTCCAGTCCATTCTTTCTAATTTCTATTCCATTCCATTCTTTCTAATTTCTATTCAATTCGTCCTAATTTCTATTCCATTCTATTCTCTTTTCTATCCTATCCTATCTTATCCTATCCTGAATTCTATTCTATTCTACCCCACCTAATTTCTATTCTATTCTTATTTCTATTCTATTCTTATTTCTATTCTATTCTTATTTCTATTCTATTCCAGTTCTAATTTCTATTCTATTCTATTCTTATTTCTATTCTATTCTTATTTCTATTCTATTCCAGTTCTAATTTCTATTCTGTTCTATTCATTCTATTCTCTTTTCTATCCTATCCTATCCTATCTTATCCTATCCAGAATTCTATTCTATTCTACCCTA
Source organism: Natrix natrix natrix (assembly GCA_029891615.1). Lineage (NCBI taxonomy): Eukaryota > Metazoa > Chordata > Lepidosauria > Squamata > Natricidae > Natrix > Natrix natrix. Next base: position 2,224,713 of record JAKRSK010007778.1, read on the forward strand.
CTCTAATTTCTATTCTATTCTTATTTCTATTCTATTCTTATTTCTATTCTATTCCAGTTCTAATTTCTATTCTGTTCTATTCATTCTATTCTCTTTTCTATCCTATCCTATCCTATCCTATCCTATCCTATCCTATCCTATCCTATCCTATCCTATCCTATCCTGAATTCTATTCTATTCTACCCTACTCTAATTTCTATTCTATTCTATTCTTATTTCTACTCTATTCTTATTTCTATTCTATTCCAGTTCTAATTTCTATTCTGTTCTATTCATTCTATTCTCTTTTCTATCCTATCCTATCCTATCCTGAATTCTATTCTATTCCATTCCACTTTTGATCTTCCTATTATTATCCCCGTTTTTGGTTCTACGTCCAAGCCGTTTGGGAGTTCAGGGTATGCTTAAATTGATGGGTTAACCTTACTTCCTTCTCCCTTTTCTTCCCACGGTGGGGCCTTTTATTGAATTTTTATCTTGTAAAGCCTGCGGGGAGAGCCAGAATTATTCAAATGCTAATAATAATACCTGGCACAGCTCCCTGCCTCTAAGAGTTTTAAGTTCTCATGATAAGATTATTATTTTTTCTTTCTTTCTTTCTTTTTTCTTTTCCTTTATGGAGCTCAGGGGCTATTTTGGGCAAGTCTGATATTAACAATAGGCTCTTCTGAACTCTCTTTTCTCTGCTCTCAATTGGATCTCCTTTGGATCTAGAAAGCAAAAAGCAGGAAAACAAACATCCATTCCGGAGTAGCGGGACAATGAGGAACGAAGGTGCAAGTACGTTCCAGATGAGCGTAATTATGGTTTCTTTTATGCAGACTTTCTGCCTGCAAGGAGACGGTCTCTTGGAGGGGGTGGCGGAGGGGCGGGGATGCATTTTAAACACATTTGTGCATTTCCGTTTCCCCAGCTGTCTCTCTAGCTGGCTTGAAAGAAATGTGACCTCAGATCAGCTGAGATGGGCTTTGTTTGCAAAGGCCTTCTCAAGACTTTGAGATTTCTGAAAGGCACACGGAGACGAGAATGGGGTTTCCCTAATCGCGATTCTCCACGGAAGATCCATAAATGTCAACCTCAAAGCAGGCCCAGCAAACTCAAAGGAGTATTGTACAGGTAGTCCTCGATTTACAGCCAACATTTACGATGCTAAGCAAGGTAGTTGTTAAGGGAACCGCTCCCGATTTTACAACAGCCGCAGCACTTATAAGACTTATATATCGCTTCACAGTGCTTTGCAGCTCTTTTCTTTCTAAGCGGTTTACAGAGCCTCTTGCCCCCAACAATCTGAATCCATGTTTTATCGACCTCGGAAGGACGGAAGGCTGAGTCAACCTTCAGCCAGTGAGGGTTGAACTCCTGGCAGTTAGCAGAGTTAGCCTGCAATACTGCATTCTAACCACTACACACCATGGAAGAAAGAAAGAAAGGGAGGGAGGGAGGAAGGAAGGAAAATAGTACTAGCAGTAGCACTTAGACTTATATACCGCTTTACAGTCCTCTCTAAGAGGCTTACCGAGTCAGTTTCTTGCCCCCAACAATCTGGCTCCTCATTTTACCCACCTCGGAAGGAGGGAAGGCTGACTCAACCTTGAGCCGGTCAGGATCAAACTCTTGGCAATCAGCAGAGTAGATGGGGAAGGGAATAGAAGAGAAAAGAAGAGAAGAGAAAAGAAGGGAAGGAAAGGAAGTATATGGGGAAGGGAAGGGAAAGGAAGAGAAGAGAAGGGAAGGGAAGGGAAGGGAAGGGAAGGGAAGGGAAGGAAATATATGGGGAGGGGAAGGGAAGAGAAGAGATAAGGAAGAGAAGGGAAGCGAAGAGAAGTAAATAGATGGGGAAGGGAAGAGAAGAGAAGAGAAAAGAGAGAAGTAAATAGATGGGGAAGGGAAGAGAAGAGAAAAGAAGAGAAGAGAAAAGAAGGGAAGGGAAGGAAAGGAAATATATGGGGAAGGGAAGGGAAGCGAAGAGAAGAGAAGTAAATAGATGGGGAAGGGAAGAGAAGAGATAAGGAAGAGAAGGGAAGCGAAGAGAAGTAAATAGATGGGGAAGGGAAGGGAAGAGAAGAGAAGAGAAAAGAGAGAAGTAAATAGATGGGGAAGGGAAGGGAAGAGAAGAGAAAAGAGAGAAGTAAATAGATGGGGAAGGGAAGGGAAGAGAAGAGAAGAGAAAAGAGAGAAGTAAATAGATGGGGAAGGGAAGGGAAGGGAAGAGAAGAGAAAAGAGAGAAGTAAATAGATGGGGAAGGGAAGGGAAGGGAAGGGAAGAGAAGAGAAGAGAAGAGAAGAGAAGAGAAGAGAGAGAAGTAAATAGATGGGGAAGGGAAGGGAAGGGAAGAGAAGAGAAAAGAAGGGAAGGAAAGTAAATATATGGGGAAGGGAAGAGAAGAGAAGAGATAAGGAAGGGAAGCGAAGAGAAGAGAAGTAAATAGATGGGGAAGGGAAGGGAAAAGAAGGAAAGACACTCACCACATGGGCCTGATTTAACGCCACGGGGTAGGACATGGCGTGGGAGGGGTAGTGGGTCTCTGCCCCTCGCCAGGTCTGGGTTGCCGGTTGCGTAGATCCAGCCATTGTCAAAGGGGGGAGGGGGAAGCAGTCTTCTTTGGGGGTCCCTCCTAAGACTCAGCAATGCGACGCACTAAGGAATCCCGGAGTCCGGGCGAAGCTCATCTCGGCCATGTCCCCTGGTGACTGTAAGGGAAAGAAAGGCAGGCTGGGTTAGATTAGAGTCCCACTGAAAGAAAAGGGGGGGGGGGGGGTTGAGACAGTTAAATGATCACGCAACTATGGAGATGCTGCAACGGTCGTTAAGCGGGCGTACCGGTTTTAAGTCACTATTTTTAGGACCGCTGTTAACTTCAAACGGTCACTAAACAAATGTTGTAAAGCGAGGACAGCCTACGTAACCGGTTCTTTTTCACAGCGCCTTAAATTATTTTGCACAGTCCTCCGCTTACAACAATTCATATACACGACCAAAGTTATAATGGCAGTGGGGAAAAAAATGACTTCCGATCATTTTTCACACTTTGAAGCATCCTCCGTGACCATGAGGTCAGAATTCAGACGCTTGGCAACTGACTTGTACTTATGACGGTCGCAGTGATTCCCCTTTTGCAACCTTAAGCAAAATCAAGATGGAAGCCAGATCCAGACTGCTTATCCACTGCGGAGATTCACTTAACAACTGTGGCAAGGAAGTTTGTAAAATGGGACAAAACTCTGTAGAGATTCTAAATCAGGGGTGTCCAAACTTGGGAACTTTAAGACTTGTGGACTTCAACTCCCAGAATTCCCCAGCCAGCAAACTTGGGAACTTTAAGACTTGTGGACTTCAACTCAGTCCACAAGTCTTAAAGTTCCCAAGTTTGGACACCCCTGTTCTAAATCCTTCAGGTCATGGTTGTCCCAAAGGTGCTTTCTCAGGAGGCGACTGGACTTCCTTCTTTTTTCCTTGGAAGACGTTTTGCTTCTCCTCCAAGAAGCTTTTTCAGCTCTGACTGGAGGATGGAAGGATTGATACTCCTTGCACACAGCTGGTCCTTTGCATCCTTTTAGAGGGTCCTTGAAGCACTTGGAGGTTTATCTAAAAGGATACTAAAAGGATGCCAATGTCCAGCTGCCTGCAAGGAATATAAATCCTTCCATTCCCCACCCTCCTGTCAGAACTGAAGAAGCTTCTTGGATGAGAAGCGAAACGCCTTCAAAAGAAAAAGAAGAAGAAAGTCCAGTTACCGCCTGAAAAAGCACCTTTGGGATGGGACAAAACTATGTTTTTACTTAACAACAGAAACATGGGGCTGAACTGTGGTCGTAAGTCAAGGACTACCTATACAAAGGAAGGTACGCTTTGCTTTGTCAGGATTTCTATTAAAAGCCCCCCAGTTCTCCAGGTGCTTCAAGAAGCCCTCCACTCCTATCCTGAAATAAGCTTTACTTACACCCTGCTTAAGGTAAAGGTTCTCCTCGCACATATGTGCTAGTCGTTCCTGACTCTAGGGGGCGCTGCTCATCTCCGTTTGAAAGCCGAAGAGCCAGCGCTGTCCGAAGACGTCTCCGTACTCATGTGGCTGGCATGACTCAATGCCGAAGGCGCATGGAACGCTCTTCCCTTCCCACCAAAGGTGGCCCCTATTTTTCAACTTTTTACATGCTTTCGAACTGCTAGGTTGGCAGAAGCTGGAATAAGTAACGGTTACGCGGCGCTAGGGATTCGAACCGCCGAACTGCCGGCTTTTCTGATCGACAAGCTGAGCATCTTAGCCACTGAGCCACCGCGTCCCTATACACCCTGCTTAAATTGGCCCAAATTGGCAGGAGCAAAGTTGATCCAACCGTTTTCTCCAAACCAAGCTTGTCTGTTTTTCTTCTTCTTCTTCCCCTTCATCCATTGCAGCATTGAAATAATTTTGTTTTTCTTGCATGGTTTCCAGAAGGGAAGAGAAAAAGGAAGTCCAACGTACCACCAACAGAATTCTATTTCCTCGGAATTTGTCCCTGGGGTTGCGTAACAAAAGGGACTCATTTACAAAACTGTCCTCCAGGTTCATTCTTGGGTACCTTACCTTCCCCCTCCTCCGCTCCAGGAAGGGGATGGAAAAAGTTGCCTCACCAGTTGAATATACGCCTGTTTCAAACGTTTTCTCCATGGTCTTTTCAAACCCTTCCTCCCCTCCGACCTTGGCTGGATTTCCTTGGCTTACAACCGTCTGTTAAGCAAGCTTTTGAAGTTACCACCACCCGGGGAGGGGGGGGGGATAACTTATAACCGAACCTCAGACTTATGACCGTCACAACTTCCCTGCAAGTCACAGGATCACCGCTTGGGACTTTCCAAGCTGGCTTCCAACTGGTCAGGCCAATGGGGAAGGCTGGCAGGAGATTGCCAATGGTGCTCACACCTGTCTTAATGACTGTGGGTGATTTGGTTAAGGATCTAAATAATCTAAATAATTGAAAAGTCAAGCTATTTTCCAAAGCACCGGAAGGCCAGACAAGGAATAATGGATGGAAACTGACTAAGGAGAGATTCAACCTGGAAATAAGGAGGAATTTTCTGACAGTGAGAACAATCAACCCATGGAACAGAAGTTGCCTTCGGAAGTTGTGGGAGTTTCATCCCTAGAGGCTTTCAAGAAGAGACTGGACTGTCACCGGTCAGAAACGGTGTAGGGTCGCCTGCTTGGGCAAGGGTTGGACTAGATGACCTACAAGGTCCCTTAGAACTCTGTTAATCTGAATCTATCTAAGATGATCAAAGGTCTCTGGAGAGACTAAAGCATACAATGAATAGTTGCAGAAACTGGACATGGCTAGTCTAATGAAGAGAAGGCCAGAGGAGACAGGATAGCATCTTCCAATATTTGAGGAGCTGGGGCTGGGGGTTGGACTAGATGGCCTACAAGGTCCCTTCCAACTCTGTTAATCTGAATCTATCTAAGATGATCAAAGGCCTGGAGGCTAAAACATACAATGAATAGTTACAGGAACTGGACATGGCTAGTCTAATGAAGAGAAGGCCAGAGGAGACAGGATAGCATCTTCCAATATTTGAGGAGCTGGGGCTGGGGGTTGGACTAGATGGCCTACAAGGTCCCTTCCAACTCTGTTAATCTGCATCTATCTAAGATGATCAAAGGCCTGGAGGCTAAAACATACAGTGAACATTTGCAGGAACCGGGCATGGCTAGTCTAGTGAAGAGAAGGACCAAGGGAGACAGGAGAGCATCTTCCAATATTTGAGGGGCTGCCACAGAGAGGAGGGGGTCAAGCTATTTTCCAAGGCACCTGAAGGCCAGACAAGGAATAATGGATGGAAACTGACCAAGGAGAGATTCAACCTGGAAATAAGGAGGAATTTTCTGACAGTGAGAACCATCAACCCATGGAACAGAAGTTGCCTTCGGAAGTTGTGGGAGCTTCATCATTAGAGGCTTTCAAGAAGAGACTGGGCTGCCATCTGTCAGAAACGGGGTAGGGTCTCCTGGTTGGGAAAGAGGGATGGACTAGATGACCTACAAGGTCCCTTCCAACTCTGTTAATCTGAATCTATCTAAGATGGTCAAAGGCCTGGAGGCTAAAACATACAATGAATAGTTGCAGGAACTGGACATGGCTAGTCTAATGAAGAGAAGGACCAGGGGAGACAGGATAGCATCTTCCAATATTTGAGGAGCTGGGGCTGGGGGTTGGACTAGATGGCCTACAAGGTCCCTTCCAACTCTGTTAATCTGAATCTATCTAAAATGATCAAAGGCCTGGGGGCTAATACATACAATGAATAGTTGCAGGAACTGGGCATGGCTAGTCTAGTGAAGAGAAGGACCAGGGGAGACAGGATAGCATCTTCCAATATTTGAGGAGCTGGGGCTGGGGGTTGGACTAGATGGCCTACAAGGTCCCTTCCAACTCTGTTAATCTGAATCTATCTAAGATGATCAAAGGCCTGGAGGCTAAAATCAAACAATGAATAGTTGCAGGAACTGGGCATGGCTAGTCTAGTGAAGAGAAGGACCAGGGGAGACAGGAGAGCATCTTCCAATATTTGAGGGGCTGCCACAGAGAGGAGGGGTCAAGTATGAGGTTTCTAAGAGGAGAACAGGCGGTCACTTATCTAAAATAGCACAGGTTCTCCTGCTTGAGCAAAGGGCTCTACTAGAAAACCTCCAAGGTCCCTTCCAGCTCATTCCATTCTAGAAAGAATGAGAGTTGGGGAAAGCATCTAATTTGCAAACACAAAACGCCCATCTTCAAACTCTGATTTAGGATTTAAAAACAACCACACTGGATTTATACACTGGCAGAACTAAAAGTGGAATACAGGTAGTCTTCCATTTACAACAGTTCGTTTAGTGACCATTCAAAGTTACGACGGTACCAAAAAAGTGACTTATGACCACTTTTCACACTTACGACCGCTGCAGCCTCTTCATGGTCATGTGATCAAAATTCAGGTGTTTGGCCACGGACTCCTATTTATGACGGTTGCAGCGTCCCGGGGGGGTTCACGGGAGTCCCCTTTTGTGACCTTCTGACCAATTAAGTCAAAGGAGAAGAAGCCAGATTCATTGAACGACCGTGCCACTAACTTAAAACCGCAGCGATTCCTTTAACGAATTGTGGCAAGGCAGGTCGCAGAAATGGAGCAGAATGCGCTTGACAAATGTCTCGCTTAGCCACGTGAATCTGGGGGCTCAGTTGTGGTCGTAAGTCGAGGAACATCCGTGCCTTAATTTTGGGGAGCCATACCCAACTCAACAATCCCAACACGGATCTCCACCAGGAAAAGCAAGCTGTTTATAAATCCTAAATCCATTTCCCCCCCCGCCCCAGGCTACTCAATGTTCCCCCCCCCCAAAATTGCATCAAAGCAAAAAAGGAAACGAGGGTAAGGGGGGAACCCGCCCCCCAAAAAAAGGATCAATTCACTTCTCCTCTCTGCCTCCCTTAATGTTTCTCCCTGCCAGCAATTATTCTCCGTAGCTATGGAAACTCCGGCTGCCGTTTTCAAGAGAATTGTGGGCGAAGCTTTTGAGCCCCGTTTTCTCGTTGCAGGGAAGTTATTTTGTGTTCCAATATATTCCCCCATCGCCAATTTTTTAATACTTGAATCGGACCGACGTCCTTCCGTTTTTATTTGGATTTGATTTGAGGTTTGTTTGTTTGTTTGTTTGTTTTTTTGGGAGGAGTGCGGAGTACCAGTTTAGCAGAGAAAGGGATTCAAGCAGTACGGACTCTTAAAAAAAAAGAAAAATAATTATGACTCCCCACACTTGGGTTGCTAAATGCCTGGCTTAAGGTTACGGCAGGTGGCTTGCTGGCAGGCAGGATTTTCGCTTGGGTGGCGCAGCAAGCTTTGCAAAATTTGAGGAAAGAAAACAAAAAACTATTTAAGTTTCAGTTTCGGACCCTTGAAAGATAACAAAAACAGATAAAGTGATGAGGGTGGGGTTTTTTAAAATAACTTTTCTTTGGATTCAATGGTTTACGGCTGGTTAACTCATTCATGTCTTCAATAAAGGGAGGGGACAAACGAGGGGCCCTTGGTGCTCCCTGAGCTGGGTGGTTTTCTTGTAGACATTTCATGATCCAACTACATAACATCATCAGTGCTAGAAGGGAGCGGGGTTTGCAGAGAGGAGGTAAACTGTAAGGTCCTTGGTGCTCCCAGAGCTTGTTGGTTTTCTTGCGGACATTTCACTGACAAACTAGGTAACATCATCAGTGCTAGAAGGGAATAGGATTTGGGGGGAGGAAGAGAAGGAGGAATGTGGGGTCCTTGGTGCTCCCAGCTTGTTGGTTTTCTGTCCTAGGGAAGTGATGGGGAACCTTTTCCACCCTGGGTGCCAAAACAACGTGCATGCATGCCCACCCCCTTAATTTAATGCCCCCAGTGTCGTGCCTCCTGCGCATGGGCGCATGACACATACAGCCCCACTGCCCCACGCATGCGCGCAAGGCTTTCTTGGAGACTGGAGAGGGTGAAAACAGCCTTCCCCGTCCCCCGTCCCCCCCGGGAGGCCCTCCAGTGGCCGGAAACGGCCCATTTTCCAATTTCCGGTGGGCCTGGTAGGTCTGTTTCTTGCCCTCCCCAGGTCCAGAGGCCTTCTAGGAGCTTGGGGAGGGTGAAAACAGTCCAACACGCAAACCAGAAGTCCATTCCCGAACTTCCGGTTTGCACGTTGGGTGGTTTTTTTAGGGAAGCCTCCGGAGGGCGAAAAACGGCCAAAAACAAGACTGGAGAAACAGACCTCGAAGTCAACAGTTTTTGAGCAAAAAATCTGGAGAAGAGAACTCAAAATTGGCTCTTTTGGAGCTCCAGAAGATTCCCAGGATGCGTGTTGGAAGCTGCAGTTTATGTGGTGGCCCTCCAAGGGTTTGGAAGCTACAGAAAGCATTGTTCAAAGACTTTAAAAATAGTAAGCCAATGTAAGAGAATGGCATGAAAAGGGCAATCGCTGCAGCCTTTCCTTGTTGTCATCTTGGAGTTTTTCCAACCGCCACCGTGCAAACAGAGAGGAGGGAAATGGAAATTCCACCTTGTCTACAATGGCTGGAGGAAGGCCCAACTTTTGCGCCATCAACAATTGAATTTCCTTCTCATTTTGTTCTTCACACTGAGCTACTATCCGCTGAACGCTCTGGTACAACATTATTTCCAAAGCCTATTTCGGGGAACTACTTAAGGGCTGATCTGAAAAGCAGCAAAAGGAGTGCCGCACCATTTCGAATAGAGAAATAGGTAGATAATAAATAGATTTACACACCTAAAGGAGTTTGTCCTGCCAGGGTTGGTTAAAAAAAAAGAAGTGGCTCAGCCATCAACAGACACATCGAGATAAACCACCTTTACACGCCATTTAGACGAGACAATCAAAAGTCAACACAAACTAATATAACGGAAGGAAGGAAAGAGGAAAAGAAGGGAAAGCAAAAAAAGTGGAAGAAAAATAGAAAGAACGAAAGAAAAGGATACATATAAGTGGCCTCCAAGATTTATCCTAGCAGTTGTAAGTCCATGAGCTAGTTAAAGTTTACCTAGAGAGACAAAGCCACTCTAAGCAACAACTGAATAAAATCAAGGGGGAAAAAAAAGAATTAATTCCAGATTTTAGCAAAAAGAACACCAGTACATAGTTTAAAGCCAATCTTTGCTGTTCACCCTGCTGGCTTTTTCTGTTTCTTCTTCTGATTTTAATCCAATTAACTTGCAAATTCAAAGAGAATTGGGGGATTCCTGGATTGGAGAAGCAGAGCCTTATCCATCACGGAAAGCAAATCGAACCTTTATTTATTTCCTCCGACCACATTTCATGTGGAAGAAATTTTAGCAACACGTCAGGTTTGGGAACAAAACACCCTCCAGCTTTCTTCTCTCGCCACCACTGTGAGACAGAACGGGGCGAAAGGACAAGTTAATTACTAATGCAGAACGGGCTAAAAATAAAACACAACACTGTGTCCTGCCGTTACGCGTTAGACGAAGTGCCAAACGCCAGCGAGCTGGCAGGCGAAAAAAGGAATATTTTCAGGCACCGAGACATCAAGGACTTGTTCTCATCGCTTCCGTCCACTGTCCCCTCTCCTCGTCTCGCTCGGAAAGCGGAAAAAAAAAACTTGGCTTCCCCGGGAAAGGAAAAAGAGAGAGGAGGCTGGAGGGGAAACTAGCCAGTGTAAATGAAGGGCTACCAGGATGTAAGCGTAAGTGAAGGGCTACAAGGGGGATACGGTAACCCTTCATTTACACTCACAATTGCGAGCAGAATTTCCATTGCTAAACAAGGCGTTAAGTTTACTGGATAGTCTCTTGTCTGAGATGGTATAGGACAGGTTCTCCTGCTTCAGCAGGGGGCTGGACTAGAAGACCTCTTCAAGGCCCGTTCCAGTTCTGTTCTGTTCTATTCTAGTTCTAGAACCTATACCACACATTTAGGCAACAAAAACAAAATGCACAGGTACAGTATACGTGGTACCTTGATCAATAGTAGTAACTGGGAGAGGGATCTTGGAGTCCTAGTGGAGAACTATTTAAATATGAGCCAGCAGTGTGCAGCAGCTGCCAAAAAAGCCAACACAGTTCTAGGCTGCATAAACAGAGGGATAGAATCAAGATCACGTGAAGGGTTAATATCATTTTATAAGGCCTTGGTGAGGCCACACTTGGAATCCTGCATTCAGTTTTGGTCTCCACGATGTAGATAAGATGTGGAGACTCTAGAAAGAGTGCAGAGAAGAGCAACAAAGAGGATTAGGGGACTGGAGGCTAAAACATATAAAGAATGATTGCAGGAACTGGGTATGTCTAGTTTAATGAAAAGAAGGACCAGGGGTGACATGATAGCAGTGTTCCAATATCTCAAGGGTTGCCACAAAGAAGAGGGAGTCAAACCATTTTCCAAGGCACCTGAGGGTAGAACAAGAAGCAATGGGTGGAAACTAATCAAGGAGAGAAGCAACTTAGAACTGAGGAGAAACTTCCTGACAGTTAGAACAATTAATCAGTGGAACAGAAGTTGCCTCCAGAAGTTGTGAATACCCCAACACTGGAAGTCTTTAAGAAGATGTTGGATAGCCCTTTGTCTGAAACGGTATAGGGTTTCCTCCCTAGGCAGGGGGTTGGACTAGAAGACCTCCAAGGTCCCTTCCAACTCTGCTATTGTATTGTATTGTAGTTCTAAATTCTATTCTATTCTAATTCTATTCTAATTCTATTCTTATTCTATTCTAATTCTATTCTTATTCTATTCCAGTTCTAATTTCTATTCTATTCCTATTCCTATTGCTATTCTAATACTCTCTTCTCTCCTATTCCTATATATTCTATTCCTATATTCTCTTCTCTTCCATTATTATTATTTCATTGATTCGCCCATGGGCCATATCAAAGTGCAGGGTTCCAAAACCCGAGTTATTACTAAAATCCAATAGAAACAATTTGAAATGGAATTGGGAGTAAAACACAATTTAAAAATGGAATCGGAACAAAATACAATTTAAAATGAGATTGGAATAAAGCACGAGAGTTTAACATATGGATAAATAACATAGAATACAATCGTATTTCATAGAAGGAATTAATTTTAAGTAATTTTACGATCTTTACGGTTGGGGGTTGTTAAGCGAATCATGCGGCCATTAAGAGAATCCTGGAGGCCGCAACCATCATACATATACATCAGTTGAAAAGTGCCTGAATTTTGATCATGTGACCTGGCGATGGCTGAGACAGTTGTGAAATGGAAGCACTGGTCAGAAGTACCTTTTCTCAGCACTGCTGTATCTTCCAGTGGTCATTAAACAAATGGCCGCAAGGTGAGGATTACCTAGGCCAAAAATGACATAGCTGCTTTCAAAGGACACTGCATGAATGGAGACCACCCAGCAACCTTGCCTGCTACCGAAGGTCCATTTTGACCTTTGAAGGGTTATGTAAATCTGCCTTTTCCTGAATCTCCTGGACATTTCAAGCTTAACTGCATCGATTCAGAAGGACGGAGGTCTTTGGTTCCCAAAGCTCAAAGAGATCTGAATTTCTCAAGACTGCATCTTCCTTCAGGTTCCTTCTAAGAGGCTTAAGATTCCCGTCCTCTCCTCCATATAATTCTACTGCTAATACACACGTTTACATGAAAGTATATTCATTCATTTCTCTCGTCGCCTTTTGTTTAATTCTAACATTTCACTGCTAATCATATACTTGTATAATACGGACTAGAAGATTGGAAAGAACAGACCCTTCCTTCCACCTCTGCTATTCTGCTCTGTTCTGAATGGGCCAATTCCTTGGGCAAAGCAGCCAGCAAAAACCCTGCAAGTCTGGGTCTACTCCCCAGTGAAGAGCTCCCCAACTCCCTGCCTACCTGCCTGCCTCTTTTTAAAATTAAGCTTTTCCTTTTCCTTCTCCTGGAACACGGCCTTCAGGTTCCCCACCAGCACGCCAACGCCACCTTCCCCTGTGAATTTGCTCTTATCAAAAGCAGCCTACCCAGGATCAGATTGCCCTGCCAAGTCAAGGAGCAAACTCATGATTTATCGATGCGTTGAGTGCAACAGGAGAAAGAGAGAGAGAGAGAGAGTAGTACTAGTAGGGGCTTCCCTTTAGCGTCCCTCCAGACTTCCCCCCAGGAGGTCATCCATTGCAAAAACGTTTCTCCCTGCAGCAAAGCTGTGGGTTTTTTTGTTCGTTTTTAAACCCAACTGTTGGAGAAAAGAGAATCGTGTCGGGAGGAAAAATACAAAAAAAAAAACCCCAGCAGACTTTGAATTCAGGCAATTAATCTCTCTCTCAGGCCTCTGTTTGCAGGAATCTTACTTATGACCATCTGCCATCTATCAGAAATGGTGTAAGGTCTCCTGCCTGGACAGGGGGGTTAGACTAGTTGACCTACAAGGTCCCTTCCAACTCTGAATCTATCTAAGATGATCAAAGGCTTGGAGACTAAAATATGAAGAACGGTTGCAGGAACTGGGCAGGGCGAGTCTAGTGAAAAGAAGGACCAGGGGAGACATGATGGCAGTCTTCCAATATTTGAGGGGCTGCAACAGAGAGGAAGGGGCCAAGCTATTTTCCAAGACACCCGAAGGCCAGACAAGGATGAATGGAAAACGGAAAATGAACAAGGAGAGATTCAGCTTGGAAATAAGGAGGAATTTTCTGACAGTGAGAACAATTAACCATTGGAACAGAAGTTGCCTTCAGAAGTTGTGGGAACTTCATCCCTGGAGGCTTTCAAGAAGAGACTGGACTGCCGACTGTCAGAAATGGTGTAGGGTCTCCTGCTTGGGCTGGGGGTTGGACTAGATGACCTACAAGTCCCCGTCCAACTCTGTTAATCTGTATCATTGAACCCCAAATTTATGTTGCTGAGACATTGGTTAAGAGGAGGCAGGTAACACGTTTATTTATAACCTGGGAAATCAGAAATGTGGGTGTGGATAATAGGTGGCTGAAGTGACCCAGACTAGTGGCCGTTATAAAATGGCATGTACGATTATCACCCCTTCAAGACAACAAAGGTCCTAGAAGCTAATGGACCACAGAAGCAGGAAGGTGCTTCATATTTTAGGCTTCATGGATGTGTCATTTGGATATTATCTCCTAAGGGAGAGGGGATGAATTTCTAAGGGCTAGAGAGGACTGGCGCCCAAACTTTTAAAGAAAATTTTTTGGGAGAGTGTACTCTCTAATTGTGAAAACTGAACACACCTCCAAGATCTCCAGTCAGATTAAAAGAGTTGGAAGGGACCTTGTAAGTCATCTAGTCCAACCCCCCACCCAAGCAAAAGACCTTACACCATTCCTGACTGATGGCAGTCTAGTCTCTTCTTGAAATCTTCCAGGGATGAAGCTCCCACAACGTCCGAAGGCAACTTCTGTTCCATGGGTTGATTGTTCTCACTGTCAGAAAATTCCTCCTTATTTCCAGGTTGAATCTCTCCTTGGTCAGTTTCCATCCATTATTCCTTGTCTGGCCTTTGGGTGCTTTGAAGAATAGCTTGACCCCCTCCTCTCTGTGGCAGCCCCTCAAATATTGGGAGACTGCTATCCTGTCTCCCCGGTCCTTCTCTTCACTAGACTAGCCATGCCCAGTTCCTGTAACTGTCCATTGCTATGTTTTAGCCTCCAGGCCTTTGATCATCTTAGATAGATTCGGATTAACAGAGTTGGAAGGGACCTTGTAGGTCATCTAGTCCAAGCAGGAGACCCTACCCCATTTCTGACAAATGCCAGTCCAGTCTCTTCTTGAAAGCCCCCAGGGATGAAGCTCCCACAACTTCCGAAGGCAACTTCTGTTCCATGGGTTGATTGCTCTCACTGTCAGAAAATTCCTCCTTATTTCCAGGTTGAATCTCTCCTTGTTCAGTTTCCATCCATTATTCCTTGTCTGGTCTTCGCTTTTGAAAATAGCCTGACCCCCTCCTGTCTGTGGCAGCCCCTCAAATATCGGAAGGCTTCTATCTTGTCTCTCTTGGTCCTTCTCTTCACTAGACTAGCCATGCCCAGTTCCTGCAACCGTTCATCGTATGTTTTAACCTCCAGTCCCCCAATCATCCTGGTTGCTCTTCTCTGCACCTTTTTCAGAATCTCAACATCCCTTCTACAGCATGGTGACCCAAACTGGATGCAAATGTTTCACAATGAACCATCACTAGTGGTGGCCAAGCTTTATTAGGAAATTCTGCAAACTGGGTTAACTCCTGGAACATTTCAAAACCCTGAACTCTGTTGTCTTAATTACTTTTGTTTTTTTAAAGTAAATTTTTACAGTTCCACCACCTTCACAAAATTGTTTCTGATCACATCGTTCTCGGGCCGGAGGTCCAAAATCACATTGAACCGGTCAAAGGATTTGTGTCTTCGTCTTCCTTTCCAAATTTGGGAAAAGAAATTCAACCAAAACTCAGCGTGGCCATTTTTAGAAATAACGTGCCTCGTATCCACATTTTTATCTCTCAAAGCACCCTGCGTAGCCGGGAGGGAAAAAAATCAAAAATAAAATAACCAGTTACAGAACAAGGGGGAAAGGGGCATCTTTCCATAACACACACACACACACACACACACAAACACACACACATATCCCACAAAAGCATTTAAGGTATTTCAACCTTAGGGAGGACCTGGGATTAAGTGACAGAGCTTTGCAAAGTTGCAAAGGTCAAGGGAGATTGGGGGGTGGGGGTTCTGCTTCTTGGTAGGACCAGCTTTGGACATGTTCTACTAAGATGGTTTACCGTAAATTTGCAAGCGAGGAGAGCAGACATTCCTGAGGCAAGCCGTCATGCCTTGATGGAATGCATGAGGAGACGGATCACCAGGGATTAGAAGAAATTCCAAAGATCAGAAGCGAGCCCAAAGCTCCAGCCAAATCCAGACGTTTCTCCTACTTCTGGCAGGTTGGACCGTTCTCTGCCTGCACAGGAAAGCCAACTCCGTAGCTTGAAAATTGCCCAAGCGAAGAACTTCCACAGCTGGGAGAGGGCCAAGAAACCCAAGATGGCGGCTGACCCATTCCAAGCCAAGTGAACTGATGTGAACTTGCTCGGGGCTTAAATGTCTGGTGGGCTTCTCAGAAAGCCAATTCCCAGGCTGTGAGTAACCATCTCTTCCGTGAATCCCTAAGAGCGGATCTGCACTCTTCGCAGAAACCGACTCTCAAAAGCCAACTCCAAATTGCACAGTCAAGAATTCTCAGCTAATGAAGGAGAATGTTTGTTGCTCAGGGTTGAACTGTCGGGTCCTTGGTGCTCTTGGAGCTGGGTTGTTTTCTTGCAGATGTTTCATGACCCAACCAGGGAACATCATCAGTGCTGGAGGAGGAGGGTGGGGAGGAAGACTATGGGGTCCTTGGTGCTCTCTGAGCTTGGTTGTTTTCTTGCAGATGTTTCATGACCCAACTAGGGAACATCATCAGTGCTAGAGGAGGAGGAGGAAGAGGAGGAGAGAAGGAGGAGAAGGAGAAAGACCATGAGGTCCTTGGTGCTCTCTGAGCTTGGTTGTTTTCTTGAAGAGTTTCATGACCCAACTAGGGAACATCATCAGTGCTGGAGGAGGAGGACGAAGAGGAGGGGAGAAGAAGGAGGAGAAGGAAAAAGACCATGGGGTCCTTGGTGCTCTCTGAGCTTCGTTTTTTTGCAGACATTTCATGACCGAGCTGCTGGAGGAGGAGGAGGAGGAGGAGGAGGAGGAGGAGGAGGAGGAGGAGGAGGAGGAGGGGAGGAGGAGGAGGAGGAGGAGGAGGAGGAGGAGGAGGAGGAGGAGGAGGAGGAGGAGGAGGAGGAGGAGGAGGAGGAGGAGGAGGAGGAGGAGGACGACGACTGTGGGGTCTTTCTTGCTCTCTGAGCTTAGTTGTTTTCTTGCATTGTTTCATCAACCGAACTAGTTAAATCATTACCCAAAATGATATTACCTAGTTGGGTCATGAAACATCTTGGAAGAAAACCACCCAGCTCAGAGGACACCAGGGACCCCACAGCTCAACCCCGACCTATAAATGTTCCCTTCTATCAGTTGAGGACTATAATGGGCGGGGTCTATTACAGTCGTAATTTGAGCACCGATGTTACGTGGTTGGGTCATGGAATGCCTGCAAGAAAACCATCACGTTCAGAGGGTACCAAAGATCTCTCAATGTTGAGCCAAGATTTGGATTCAACCCAAAAATGATTAGGAAGAACTTAAAAAAGGGCAATCAACCGTAGAGGAGGTCTCCTTCAATACCGCTTCAAGAAGAGAAAGATTTAGAGACTAAACAGAGGCATAGAATCAAGATCACGTCAAGTATGAGTACCACTTTATAAAACCCTAGTAAGACCCCACCTGGAGTACTGCAACCAAATTTGGTCACCATATTACAAAAAAAGATGTTGAGACTTTGGAAAAAGTGCAGAGAAGAGCAACTAAGATGATCAAAGTCCTGGAGACAAAAACATATGAAGAATGGCTGCAGAATTTTTGGGTCTGGCTAGTCTAAAGAAAAGAAGGACTAGGGGTGACATGATAGCAGTATTCCAATATTTGAACGGCTGCCCCAAAGAAGGAGGAGTAAACTTATTCTCCAAAGCACCTGAAATCAGGACAAGACACAATGGATGGAAACTAACCAAAGAGAGAAGCAACCTGGACTTAAGGGGAAACTTCCAAACAGTGAGGACAATTAACCAGTGGAACAGCTTGCCTCCAGAAATCATGGATACTCCTCACTGGAGGTTTTTAAGAAGAGACTGGACATCCGTTTATCTGAAATGGTATAGGTTCCCCTGCTTGAGTAGGGGGCTGGACTAGAAGACCTCGAGTTCCAGCTCTATTCTATTCTAAATTTCTTGACACTTTTATGGCACAACAGCTCAGTGACTCACAAATCGAGGGCATCAGATACGTTGGCTGTGTCCCACCTTAAATCCTGGGCTACAAACCAGGAAACGTGAGGTGGGCCCCCCAGTTTTCCCATATCTTCCATTTAGACTTTATTTCACGGTCGTTCAAGCTGAGCTGGGACTGACTGCTAAACCCTTCAACACCACAATGTACATCAGTTGGGCAACAGTTGTTGGAAACCTTTAGTAGGGGGTCCAGGATGAAAGATGAGGAGGATTTCTCCATCCACGCTGGGCTCCAGCCAACTTGGCTGAGGTTCTTATATAAACTTCCCTCTAAGGATATGCACCAGCACAGAACTTTCTACTTAATCTTTACTCGGGTTTTGCTCTTTGTGCCAAGTGTACAATTCGGTGGGTTTTTTTTTTAAAAAGTCTTAAAGCTCCAATAAAATAAAAATCTTTATACCTGAGTCACTGCCCTTGCTTGCAAAGATGAAAAGCTAATTTCTTAATAAAGGCAATCCCTGATTTATGGCCACAGGGTCTCCTGCTTGAGCAGGGGGGTGGACTAGAAGGCCTCCAAGGTCCCTTCCAACTCTGTTATTTTCTGATCACCACAAACACACCACAAAGATTGCCTTCTCCATGAATCTCAGGAAAGATCTGGGAATGTCTGCCAAACCTTTCGTGTGGAGGTGGTAGTTTTGTTGTGTGTAGTAGTTTCGGTGTAGAGAAGTTGTCTTCACATTGTGGAGGTCCTTGGTGTTACTAAACTATATGTAGTCCTGAACTTACGACCATAATGGAGCCTGCCCCTTACGGTCGTAACTCAGGACCACTAAAAAAGCGGGTCCCCCTATGTGACCGACCCGATGTTACTATTTTACTGACCTCCACACTGTGTCACAAAAACCCAGATGGTTCTACTATCCTCTCAACCTGCTTACAAAAATATTTTCTTTAAAAAAAAGGACAAACGCATCGTATCCGAAACTCTCTTCTTTCTGAGTCACACGAAGATGATCACAAAGAATAGCACTTGGCAATAGCCCTTAGACTTATAGTCCGCTTCACAGTGCTTTACTGCCCTCTCTAAGCGGTTTACAGAGTCAGCCTCTTGTCCCTAACAATCTGGGTCCTCATTTTACCCACCTCGGAAGGAGGGAAGGCTGAGTTAACCTTGAGCCGGTCAGAATTGAACTGCTGGCAGTTGGCAGAGTTTGCCTGCAATGCTGCATTCTAACCACTGCGCAACATGGATGGATGGATGGATGGATGGATGGATGGATGGATGGATGGATGGATGGATGGAAGGAAGGAAGGAAGGAAAGAAGGAAGGAAGGAAGGAAAGAAGGAAGGAAGGAAGAGCAATTGCACCTAGACTTATATACCACTTCACAGGGCTTTATTGCCCTCTCTAAGCGGTTTACAGAGTCAGCCTCTTGCCCCTAACAATCTGGGTCCTCGTTTTACCCACCTTGGAAGGAAGGAAGGCTGAGTCAACCTTGAGCTGGTGAGAATCGAACTGCTGGCAATTGGCAGAGTTTGCCTGCAATACTGGATTCTAACCACTGCACAACATGGATGAATGAAAGGAAGGGAGGAAGGAAGGAAAGAAGGAAGGAAGGAAGGAAGGAAGGAAGGAAGGAAGGAAGGAAGGAAGGAAGGAAGGAAGGAAAGAAGGAAAGAAGGAAGGAAGGAAGGAATAGCAATAGCACTTAGACTTATATACCACTTCACGGGGCTTTATAGCCCTCTCTAAGCGGTTGGCAGAATCAGCCTCTTTCCCCCAACAATCTGGGTCCTCATTTTACCCACCTCGGAAGGACGGAAGGCTGAGTCAACCTTGAGCCTGGTGAGATTCGATCTGCCAAATTGCAGGCAGCCGGCAGTCAGCAGAAGTAGCCTTCTAAGCACTGTGCCAGCGCGGCTGATTGCAAAGAATTGTGATGAATTACCTGATTTCCCAGCACAGAGATTTTAACACATTTTATTGATCGCAACCTCTGAAGGAGCTGAGCTGGGAAAGCTGGAAGAGAAATCCCAAATCAAATCACAGTATAGTTTGAAGCCATCCTGCCCGGTCATTTAAAACTCAAGCCCGGCAAGGCCACTTATAAATATCAAACAGGAAGCAATTTGGGTCATAATGCAAGTCCAAGAGGTGTATTCATTATTGATTAGATATCCTTTCTTTTTTCTGTAAGTGCTTGTAATGATTTCTCGTGCAGACTTCTCGTCTGTTACAACTCTCCTACAACATAGGATTGCTGTGGTGGCGCAGTGGTTAGAAGGCAGTATTGCAGGCTAACTCTGCCCACTGCCAGCAGTTCGATCCTGACCGGCTCAAGGTTGACTCAGCCTTCCATCCTTCCGAGGTGGGTAAAACAAGGACCCAGATTGTTGGGTGCAAGAAGCTGACTATGAAAACCGCTTAGAGAGGGCTGTAAAGCATTGTGAAGCAGTATATAAGTCTAAGTGCTATTGCTATTTCCTTCCTTCCTTCCTTCCTTCATTCATTCATTCATTCATTCATTCAATTCTGCCCACTGTCAGCAGTTCAAGCCTGACTGACTCAAGGTTGACTCAGCCTTCCATCTTTCTGAGGTCAGTAAAATGAGGACCTAGATTGTTGGGGGCAAGAGGCTGACTCTGTAAACCGCTTAGAGAGGGCTGTAAAGCATTTTGAAGCAGTATGTAAGTCTAAGGGCTAGTGCCATTTATTTATTTATTTCCTTCCTTCCTTCCTTCCTTCCTTCCTTCCTTCCTTCCTTCCTTCCTTCCTTCCTTCCTTCCTTCCTTTCCTTGCATGGTGCACAGTGGTTAGAATGCAGTATTGCAGGCAAACTCTGCCGACTGCCAGCAGTTCGATTCTCACCGGCTCAAGGTTGGTTCTGCCTTCCATCCCATAAAACTAGCACCCAGATTCTGTAAACCGCTTAGAGAGGGCTGTTAAGCATTGTGAAGCGGCATATAAGTTTAAGGGCAATTGCTAGTGCATTATTTTTCCTGCATTATCAAATATGGGAACGGAAATGAGAGAGGTCTTGGGCAAGAAGGCAAGCAAAAGACAAAGCTTTTATGTACCAGGCTACCTAATATAGATAATCCTCAACTTACAACAGTTCTTTTAGTGGCCATTCAAAGTTATAAAGGCAGAAGAGAGAGTTATGACCATTTTTCACACTTAGGACTGTTGCACTCTCTCCGTGGTCACCATTCAGACGCTTAGCAACTGGTTCCTATTTATGACGGTCGCAGTGCCCCCGGGTCACCTGATCCCCTTTTGCGACCTGACATGCAAAGTCCATGGGGAAGCCTGTCCCACTTAACAAACGTGTGACTCCCTTAATAACTGCCACGATTCGCTTAATAACTGTGGCAAGAAAGACCATAAAATGAGGCAAAACAACAAATTTCTTGCTTAGCACCATAAATATTAGGCTCAATTGCGGTCATAAGTCGAGAACTGCCTGGGAAGTGGATTACTCAATTCCACTTTACTTAGACGTTGTGTAACAACTCTCGCTCCAATCTGTTTGGGTTCAAATTCAAAATTGAGACGTTTTGTTCAAATAATATTTTCTTTCTTTCTCTTTTTTTCCTTCCTTCCTTTTTCCTCCTTCTTTTGTTCCTCTTTCTGTCTCTTTCCTTTCTCTTTCTTTCTCTTTTTCCCTCCTTCCTTTTTTCTCTCCTTTTGTTCCTTTTTCTTTCTCTTTCTTTCTTTCTCTTTCTTTCTCTATCTTTTCTCTTTCTTTCTATCTTTTCTTTCTTTTTTTCCTTCCTTTTCTCTCTCCTACTTTTGTTCCTTTATTTTTCTTTCTTTCTCTCTTTCTTTCTGTCTTTCTTTCCTCTTTTTCTTTCTCTTTCTTTCTCTGTCTCTTTCTCTTTCTTTCTTTTGTTTTTTCTTCTTTCCTTCCTTTGTTCTTCTTTCTTTCTTTCTTTCCTTCCTTCCTTTCTCTCCTTCCTTTGTTCCTCTTTCTCTTTCTTTCTTTCTTTCCTTCCTTCCTTTCTCTTTCTTCCCTTCCTTCCTCTCTTTCTCTTTCTTTCTCTCTCTCTCTTTCATTCTTTCTTTCTTTCCCCTCTGCCTGATTTTGACTCCAGAGACCATTGGACAACACATTGCTAAAAACCAGCAGACCGAGTCAGCAAGAGTTCAGCCCCCAGAGCAAAAGCCACTGACCTGGAAACACGGAGCAAAATCTATGTCAGGATGTTCAGAAATAAAATGTTTTATTGTTCTCACCAAAAAGAACCTTCCAGCAAGAAGAAGAAGAAGAAGAAGAAGAAGAAGAAGAAGAAGAAGAAGAAGAAGAAGAAGAAGAAGAAGAAGAAGAAGAAGAAGAAGAAGAAGAAGAAGAAGAAGAAGAAGAAGAAGAAGAAGAAGAAGAAGAAGACGACGACAGAGTGGAGAAATGAGTGAAGGCCACATCTGGAATCCTGCATCCAGTTTTGGTCACCATATTGCAAAAAAGATGTTGAGAAAGCATTGACTTTCATGATAGCAATCTTCCAATATTTGAGGGTCTCCTACAAAGATGATGGAGTCAAACTATTTTCCAAAGCACCAGAAGGCAATTGATAATTGATAATGATAATAATGTATACATGTATACTGCTATGATAAGTAATAATTGGATATGAATATTGAATGGTACCCATGAAAGGAAGATTAGAAATACTTTTGGATTATATATTAAGGTTAATAAAAAAGAACTGTTAAATTTAGTTACGTTTTGTTTATTAGGGGGGGAAAGTTATGATAAAGGACACAGTCAAATAAAGGAGGGATAATGATAACAACGTATATATATATATGTATGGGTACAACATAAGGAAACTGGATGTAAATTGTAAACAGTGATTTGGAAAGGAGGATTAGACATTTTTGTTACTAAATATTATGGATGTTTAGCCAGAATAGGACATAATGATTCAGTGTTATTGGAGGATTTTAGAAATAGCAAATGAAACGCCAGTATGTAGTTATGTTTTAAATCTTGGTATATTTTATGATGAAGGACGTTTAAACAATTCTAGTCAAATGAAAATGGAGATATGATGTTGGTAACATGTATAAATATATCTGAGTTAAAATACTTGAGTTAATATGAATTATGCTTGATGACTGTGGAAAAGATGCACGAAAGTCTTTTGTAACCAACTGATACACTTTCTACAGTATGTAAAGGAGTAGAATTCTTTGTGTTGCGTCTATTTTGAAAATTTTTTAAAAATGTATATATATAAAAAAAAGAAAGCAAGACAAGAAACAATGGATGGAAACTAACCAAGGAGAGAAGCAACCTAGAACTAAGGAGAAAATTCCTAAGCAATCAACCAGTTGGGACAGCTTGCCTTAAGTTGTGGGTGCTTTATCACTGGAGGCTGACAACCATTTGTCTGAAATGATAAAGAGTCTCCTGCTTGAGCAGGGGGACAGTCTAGAAGATCTCCAAGGTCCCTTCCAACTCTGTTATTCTGTGAAGTTGACCCCAGGGCAACGAGAAGCACAGAAAACATTTCAGACGCTCGGTTTGATAGCCTCGCGCAATGTCTTACTCCTGAAAACATCTGGCTTTCAGGCACCCCGTCTGTGTTGAAGACTGTCCTCACCACTCATGACCCACAAGCCAGGAGGTTTGCAAAGGATTCTGGGAAGCAGTTTCCCAAACGTGGCGCCAGACTCCACAATTGAGGTCCTCCATGAACGATAAACTTGGAATGGGGTTTAGTTCCATCCCTGGAGAACTCAAAACAATTTAGGAGGCCACCTTGAGGAAGACCTGATCACAAACAGGACCACGGAATTGTCATGTTGGATTGTGGCCTGCAAGCGGCCAGCGGCCAGTGGAGCTGGCAGCAGATTCGGACAGTGAGGAGGTTGGGGAGGAACCTGGGCCAGTCCTGGAGTCTGGGGAAGGCTCTGATGAGGGCTCTGCGTCGGAGGCAGAGAGGGGGCCAGGGCCGTCCGACAGTTATCAGCTGCCTCCATAGTCAAACATCAGTGAGGCAGAAGAACAGCTGGAGCCTGTTCCCAGTGTGCATGCAAAGAGCTGCCATGAGAAGCTAAAGAACAGGGGTCAACTCGGGAGTAAAGCCGCAGGTGGATGGAGAATGGCCCTTCCCAAAGGAAATAAGAGGAGCGAAGGGGGAGTGGAGTTTGCAGGAGACAATAAGTTCATTTCTTCATTCTTGCCAAGTATTGCGGCGTCTGAAAGATCTCGGCCTGGCCACTCTCCAAGCCTGATAAAGGTCGGTAATTGTGAACTATCTTGAAAGAAGGTCTTGGGAGGAGAACTCAGCTGTCTGCTGCTGGGGAAGCCTAGGTCAGAATACGTTAAGGAACCACATTGAAAAAGAACCAAGGAAACCATCCATGGGAAGTGATGGTCCAGCTTCTTCTTAAAAGCCTCCAGAGATGGTGAAATCACAGTACCTCATAGTTAAAATGGAATCTTAGTAGTTGCAACTCACGAGCTGTAAGTCTTTACTCCAATTTTGTCTATGTCTTAAATTATTGTATTCTATTCCAATTCCACTTTCAATCACATTTTATTCCAATTTTATTTAAATTGCATTTTATCAAATTCCATTTCAAACTGCTTTTATCAAATTTTAGTAATAATTTGTTTCTGGAACGTTGCACTTTGATACGGCCCAAGGGCTAACCAATAAAGACGCAATGCCAATGTCAACTTTATGGAATTGGACATGGCTACTAGGCCTCCCCCTTAAAACTTCTCTTCTTCTGACTGAACCTCCCCAGGTCCTCCAGGCCTCTCCTCACAAGGCGTGTTCCCAACTCCATCTATCATCTTCAATGACCTCATCTGAAGCTGCTCTAACCAAACCATCTCCTTTCTCCTGCGGGAAACAGGACACAAGGACACCGAACCCCAAGTATGATCTCACCAGCCGTGAGTAGAGGCAAACAATGACTTCATGTGTCTTTGGTATAAGTCTTCTAATGCAGCGGCAGAAGTGCATTAGACCAGTAGTTTCTACACTGCTGGCTAAGATTCAACTTACTGTCAACAACCCCACCCAAATCTTTTTCAGATCCTGTCTTCTCTGGCCAGGAATCCCCCCATCTTGTGAGGCCTACATTTATTTTCTCCGCTCAACAGAAGAGTTTCTATTTTTCCCCTTTCAGTCCAGTCTTCCAACTGGATCCAACTGGAGAAGGGAAAGGAGATTTTTTTTAAAAAAAATTGGCAGCAGGAGTGAGCCCACAATGAGCTGTGAGTTTCACATGATTTGTGAAGTCTTTCCCAAATCTAGATCTTTGAGTAGACAAGTTCCAATGTTCCTCCATTGACTTACCTATCATTATATATCAACCAATTAAATATGAGCCAGCAGTATGCAGCGGCAGCCAAAAAAGCCAATGCAATCCTAAACTGCATTAACAGAGGGCTACAATCAAGATCAAGGGAGGTACTAATACCACTCTATAAAGCCTTAGTAAGATCACATCTAGAGTACTTCATCCAGTTTTGGTCACCACACTATAAAAAAGGTGTTGAGACTCTAGAAAGAGTACAGAGAAGAGCAACCAAGATGATTTGGAGGATAAAACATACGATAAACGGTTGCAGGAACTGGGCATGGCTAGTCTAGTGAAGAGAAGGACCAGGGGAGACAGGATAGCAGTCTTCCAATATTTGAGGGGCTGCCCCAGAGAGGAGGGGGTCAAGCTATTTTACAAAGCACCCGAAGGCCAGACAAGGAATAATGGATGGGAACTGAACAAGGAGAGATTCAACCTGGAAATAAGGAGGAACTTTCTGACAGTGAGAACATTCAATTGGTGGAACAGAAGTTGCCTTCAGAAGTTGTGGGAGCTTCATCACTGGAAGCTTTCAAGAAGAGACTGGACTGCCATCTGGGCGGGGGGGGGGGGTTGGACTAGATGACTTACAAGGTCCCTTCCAACTCTGTTAATCTGTTAATGATGTCTGCACTGAGAAGTGAATCACAGTTGATTGAGTCAACGCATCCAATTTTCTGGATCTACAAGACACTCAGAGAAGCTGGCAGCCCCAACTGAGCTCAAGCTAGGCTAAAATCTAGATCATCCATGAGGTCCTTCCATGACACATTCCAGGGTTGGCCTTCAAGCCAACATTATCAGGGACTTTTAAGCTATTTTCTCAGGACGGCAAGGAATCCATTAATCTGTAGGATGACTTGCCTCTAGAAGCTGTGGGTGCTCCAACATTGGAGCTTTTAAAGACGGGACTGGACAACCCTCTGTCTGAAATGGAGTAGAGCTTGAGCAGGGGGGGTTGGACTAGAAGACCTCCGAGGTCCCTTCCAACTCGGTTATTCCGTTCAACTGGGCTTCCCAGAAGGAAGGCTCAGGGAGAGACATTGAGCTGGAAGCGAGAGCAAACATTTCTCAAGAGTTATGATGCCTTCACATCCTTCCAAGGTTAACGGGCCCTCTGAACTATTTTCTTGTCAAGAAGAATAGCTGGAAGGCAAGCATTCCAGGAGATCAGAGGTTGCACAAAATAAGACCATTAAAGGGGATTCTGGAAGGTCGGCAGGGCTGAGCCACATCTTACCAAGAGGCAGTGAAGTTGTTGCGCTTATGGAAGCACATTAAAAGTCACACCAGGAGGATCTGCCTTCCATTGACGACCTGGACACTGCACGAGTCAAAAAGGGGGCTGGGAAAATATCTACAGACCCCTCACATCCTGGACATAAATTGTTTCAACTTCTACCCTCAAAACGACGCTATAAAGCACTGCACACCAGAGAAACTAGACACAAGGAGTTTTTTCCCTAATGCCATCACTCTGCTATACAACTAATTCCCATAACACTGTCCAATTATTTACTAAGACTGTATAACTATTCTTCTTCTCTTCCTTCCTAGTATCTATTTCTTCCCACTTATGTCTATAACCAACTTGTATCTTTCAATTTATATTGTTTTTGTTTGTTTCCTAGTATGATTTGATAGCTTATTAGTAACCTTGACTATCACCAAGTGTTGTATCTTATGATTCTTGATGAATGTATTTTATTCTTTATATATAATGGGAGCATATGCACCAAAGACAAATTCCTTGTGTGTCCAATCACACTTGGCCAATAAAGAATTCTATTCTATTCTGTTCTGTTTTCTTATTCATTCTATTCTATTCTATTCTATTCTACCAAAGACAAATTCCTTGTGTGTCCAATCACACTTGGCCAATAAAGAATTCTATTCTATTCTGTTCTGTTTTCTTATTCATTCTATTCTATTCTACCAAAGACAAATTCCTTGTGTGTCCAATCACACTTGGCCAATAAAGAATTCTATTCTATTCTGTTTTCTTATTCATTCTATTCTATTCTATTCTATTCTATTCTATTCTATTCTATTCTATTCTATTCTATTCTATTCTACCAAAGAAAAATTCCTTGTGTGTCCAATCACACTTGGCCAATAAAGAATTCTATTCTATTCTGTTCTGTTTTCTTATTCATTCTATTCTATTCTATTCTATTCTACCAAAGAAAAATTCCTTGTGTGTCCAATCACACTTGGCCAATAAAGAATTCTATTCTATTCTGTTCTGTTTTCTTATTCATTCTATTCTATTCTATTCTATTCTATTCTATTCTATTCTATTCTACCAAAGAAAAATTCCTTGTGTGTCCAATCACACTTGGCCAATAAAGAATTCTATTCTATTCTGTTTTCTTATTCATTCTATTCTATTCTATTCTACCAAAGACAAATTCCTTGTGTGTCCAATCACACTTGGCCAATAAAGAATTCTATTCTATTCTGTTCTGTTTTCTTATTCATTCTATTCTATTCTATTCTATTCTATTCTACCAAAGAAAAATTCCTTGTGTGTCCAATCACACTTGGCCAATAAAGAATTCTATTCTATTCTTCTAAGGTTCCAGAACCAAGAATATATCTATTTCTTTTTTTTTTCTCTGCTCATCTGCCTGGCATGCATTGTTGTTCATGGTAGATTCCTAGAACCTAACTGCTAATTCACGTAGTCCTCAATTTACGGCAGTTCATTTAGTAACCATTCAAAGTTACAAAGGCGCTGGGTGGGGGGGAAACGATTTAAGAATATTTCTCACACTTCTGACCGCTGCCCAATCCCCGCAGTCACATGATTGTGTGGTATAAGTACCTCCCTTGATCTCGATTGTTTCCCTCTGTTAACGCAACTTAGGGTTGAGGATTACCTTGGGGCAGGTTCTTTAGATCTTGCGGAGTCAAAAGACGGCTTCCGTCATCGTAAGGGTGGCTCTGGGGCACTTCACAAGATCCGGCAATCCTAATGAGCACGTCTGATCCTCTTGGCTCAGGGTGAAACATTTATTTAAACATTTAAGTGGCTGCTTTGCAGCTGCGGAGCCTGAAAGGGGCGTGATTACCTGAATTAAATCCGCTTGCAAAGCACCAACCTCTGCAACGGCAGAATTTCAGCCGCTGGATGACTCAAATAAACTAGTCAGTTTTCAGGCAAAGTTTCTATCACCCCACCGAAGGCGCAAAAATTTATACAACTACCTTGTCTCTCCAAAAATACGACCTAACCAGAAAATAAGCCCTAGCATGATTTTTCAGGATGCTCATAATATAAGCCCTACCGCCAGATGCCGGGATCCTATTATCCTATGTGGTGGACATGTACAGAGGCAAAAAATATTGGGCAAAAATTCGCATGTGATTGGAAAGGCTGATACAGCAGCATGTTGATTTAAAGCCAGAACTGTTTTTGTTGGGTATTTTATCAGAGAAATATAGTAAAGAAAATGTATATGTAATTATTCATATAATAACTGCAGCTAGAATTGTATTTGCACAAAATTGGAAAAAGGAAAAAAATTCCCTCCGTGGGAGAGGTAATTAAAAAAATATTAGACCATGCAGAAACGAACAGATTAACGTTGGCAATTAAAGAGAAGGAAGAATCAGAGTATTATTTTATATATATATATATATATATATATATATATATATATATATATATATATATATATATATATATATATATATATATATATATACATACATACATACATACATACATACATACATACATACATACATACATACATACATACATACATATATATATATATATATATATATATAAAAGCCCTACCCCCGAAATAAGCCCCAGTTAAAATCATCAGCCAAACGGACACATTTAGTACCGGATTTTCCCCAAAATGAGACCTAACCAGAAAAATAAGCACTAATGTTTCTTTTGAAGCAAAGTTTAATATAAAACAGTCTTATTTTCAGGGAAACATAGATAATCCTCGACTTAACCACAATTTTTGCCGCTAAGCGAGACAGTTGAGTGGGTTTTGCCCCATTTTAATACCTTCCTTGCTACCGTTGTTAAATGAATCTCTGCGGTTGATAAGTTAGTCACCCGGTTGTTAAGTGAATCTGACTTCCCCATTGACTTTGCTTGTCAAAAGGTCGCAAAAGGGGATCACATGACCCCCCAGGACACTGAAACCGTCATAAATATGAATCAGTTGCCGAGCATCTGAATTTCGCTCCCGTGACTATAGGAACTCTGCAAACTTTGAAAAACTTTTTTTCAGTGTCGTCGTAACTTTGAATGGTCACTCAATGAACTGTTGTAAGTCAGGGACGACCTGTACAGGCAGTCCTCGAGTTACGACAATTGGGCCCAAAATTTAGGTTGCTAAGTGAAACATCTATTAAGTGAATTTGGCCCCGTTTTACCATTTTTCTTGCCAGTCGTTAAGTTAGTAACACCGTTGTTAAGTGAATCTGGCTTCCCCATTCACTTGGCTTGTCAGAAAGTCACAAAAGGGGATCACTGCAACTGCCATAAGTCCATGCCAGTTGGCAAGCATCTGAATTTTCATCATGTCACCATGGGGATGCTACAATAGTTGTAAGTGTGAAAAAGGGTCACAATTCACTTTTTTCAGGGTGAAAAAAATTGGTTCAAGGAAGGAAGGAAGGAAGGAAGGAAGGAAGGAAGGAAGGAAGGAAGGAAGGAAGGAAGGAAGGAAGGAGAAAAGGAAGAGAAAAGGAAGAGCTATAGGAATAGCCCTTAGACTTATATACCACTTTAAAGTGTTTTACAGCCCTCTCTAAGCAGTTTGCAGAGTCAGCCTCTTGCCCCCAACAATCTGGGTCCTCATTTTTACCCACCTCGGAAGGACGGAAGGCTGAGTCAACCCTGAGCCTGGTGCGATTCGAACTGCCAAACTGCTGGCAGCTGGCAGTCAGCAGAAGTAGCCTGCAGTACTGCACTCTGACCACTGAGCCACCACGACTCTTAAGGAGAAACTTCTTAACAGTGAAGACAATTAACAAGTGGGACAGAAGTTACCTTCAGACGTTGTGGATGATTCATCACTGGAGGTTTTTAAGAAGAGACTGGACAGTCACTTGTCTGAGATGGTATAGGGGCTGGACTACAAGACCTCCAAGGTCCCTTCTATTCTATTCTAATTCTAATTCATCTGCAAGGTGGAAGTTTAATGATTTGTTGGCTAACCAAAAGGGATTCTTTTCTTTTTTTTGGTTTTTCAATTAACCCAAAATTATTTCAAGAAGAAATCTGACAAACATATCTCTTGGCAGAGTGACGGTAAAAACGGAAGTGTGGCTTTTGCAAAAACTAGGATTACGACCAGAAAACCTTTCGATTCTTTACAAAGAAACGAAAATCAGGATGCGAAAGCTGTCCGCTTCTAACCAGGTGTGAGGAAGTCACCCAAAATTTCCTGCATGCAGGTTTTGCATCGACGGAAGTATTTCAGACCTTAAAGTGCTAAGGCAGATATTTTTAGTTTCATATATTTTAATTTTGAAGATTACTAAAAAGGAAGATAAAACGAAGACAAAGAACAATAAATCAGAGAAAGCTTGAAGCGAAAGGAGGGGAATTTGCTACGCCCATCCACTTCGCACCTCTGCAGATATTTTTTCGAGTCTTCAAGATGGCCAACCAATAGTTTGTGTGTGGAGAAAACAAACTACTTTTTGGCTGGTGTTGAGCTCAAGTATCTCAGCCTTGGTCCTTATCTTCAGCCGTTCCTAACAGTGGCCATCAACAGCAGCCTCAAAACTGGGGGAGCAAATACACCCCACTCCAATGTAAATGCTATTATGAGACACGAAGGGGACAGATTTTACAAGGGGAATGATTGATGTCCTTAAGACGGGAACAAAAAAAAAATACAAATTTTCCAGCGAGGAGGCTCCTTCCTTGGAAGTTTTCAAGATTGAGACAGCCATTGATCTGGAATGGCATAGGGTCTCCTGCTTGAGCAGGGGGGGTGGACTAGAAGGCCTCCAAGGTCCCTTGCAACTCATTATTCTATATTCTGCTTGCTTTCTCATCACCACAAACACACCACAAAGCACCCCGAGAGCCCTTTACACAACTCTCAGGAAAGATCTGTGAATGTCTATCAAACCTGGATCTCCTGCTTGAGCAGGGGGTTGGACTAGAAGACCTCCATGGTCCCTTCCAACTTCTGTTATTCTGCCTTCTTCTGAAGACATAGGGATGTTATCTTTTTATGTAGAGTTAGATATAATAGTAGTTTTGTTGTGCAGTAGTTTTGGTGTGGTGGATTTGTACGTTTTCCTAATTTTTTTTTAATATTTCTAAAAAGGAAGATTAAAAACGAAGGCAAAGTAAGAAAAAGCTATCAGAGGAAGCTAAAAGGGCAAGAAAGAAGAGGGGGAAAGTAAAAGGAAAGGAGAGAAGAAAGAAGTCACTGCTCATCTTCTTTTCAGAAGTTATAAGAGCAATTTTAAATTTACTCTCTTTTATCATCTATCCGGTCTAATCATTAGAACCATAAATTGCAAGTTCATTTTTTCCCCCTCGCTTCCTGCCAAAAAGCCTATAATAGTTTTCCGGGCAGGAATTAACTTCAATATTATCTTTTCTCTCATCAAAGTCAATTTAGACAGCTCAGTAAGTTCCATCATCTCCAGCAACGTTGAGTGGCAATCCCAAATCTTTTCCAACTTTGCACAAACTTGCATTTATCACATAGAAAAACGTCCGTCGTTGTTGTTTTTTCAGCGATCCGTCCCATCCATCCATCACAAAAGCAGAAACGGTATACAGCTGTGATGGTGAACCTATGGCACAGGTGGCACACGGAGCCCTCTCTGCGGCCATGCCAGCCGTCACCCCAGATCAGCTCTACCGCGCAAGCACGCTCGCCTGCCGCCGGCCAGCTGATTTTCAGGTCTTGCTGTGTAGGCGCGCACACGCACCCCGCTTTTGGTCCCAGGAGATTGCATGGACGCCCGCTAGGCCCAAAACGGGCTGGGGGGTTATGCCCACCCTCTTGGCCCATTTCTGG
This sequence comes from Natrix natrix natrix, assembly GCA_029891615.1. Lineage (NCBI taxonomy): Eukaryota > Metazoa > Chordata > Lepidosauria > Squamata > Natricidae > Natrix > Natrix natrix. The sequence goes on from JAKRSK010007778.1 coordinate 2,256,390, forward strand.
TCCCAGGAGGCTTCAGACAGGCCCGCTAGGCCCAAAATGGGCTGCAGGGGGGGATGGGGTGGGACGCACAGGAGGGTCGCGTGTGCCTGCGCAGGGCAGGGGGGCACAGGGAGGTGCCACACATGCATTGCATTATGGGTTTGGGCACATGGGGACGCATTGTCACACACACAGGCGCGCTTTCGGTACGTGACTACAAAAAGGTTAGCCGTGACTGGTATACAGGATGCGTCCTTTCCAGCATCCCCATGGCCACGTAATCACAATTCAGCCATTGGGCAACTGATTCGTATTTATGACAGTTTCAGTGTCCTGGGGTCACGGGATCCCCTTTTGCGACCTTCTGGCAAGCCCCGTCAGTGAGTAACCCAGATTTACTCAACAAACCGGGTTACTAACTTTTCAACTGCCATGCTTCGTTTAACCAGTGAGGCTAGAAAAGTCGTAAAATTGGGGCAAAGCTCCCTTAATAAATGTCTCACTTCACAGAAACTTTGGGCTCAATTGCGGTCGTTCAGTTGAGGACTACCTGCATTAATCCTTTAAAGTCCTCTGCATTCGCGTTATGTATCTGAATCTGGAATTTTCTAGCTTTTTTTACAGGTGCATCACCAGACATGATAACAGGACCTCTAGTTGTCTACCTTTGCAACGTAAATAAGACATTTTCGGAGGGGTAACTGGATGGGACACAGTTGAGCTGAGGAGTTCAAAAGCTTTCACTCCCAACCCTGGTTATCTATTATTTTCCATGAGTGACTAGTTGGAAGAGGTTGACTTGGCCAATCTAAAGTTGGGCTTGTTTCAAGAACCCTACTGTAATCAATCAAGTCTTGGTAGGTCTTGTGTCTTTTGGGGGAAGGGCTTTGGGTAAACCCAAGATACAACAAGCCAGTTTAAGGCTTCCTTAATGTGCAAACCCAACTAAACGTGGCTTGTGGAAATCATGATTAACCCAAGACTCCACAACACGTGCGAATTGGTCTCTAAGCTACAGATGCTTTCCTTCGGGATCATTTTGCTCTCAACTTACTCCACCAAGCATAGGTGTGTGTAAAAAAACGTGAGCGTAAGCCAAGCCACGGTTTAGGGCTTCGTCAATGTGAAAACTCAACTAAACGTGGCTTGCTTTGCTCTTCCACCAAGCAAAGATGTATTTAAAGATGTGAGCATAAAACAAGCCACGGTTTAAGTCCTCATCAATGTGCACACTGAACTAAATGTGGCTTATGGAAAGCATGATTAACCCCAAACTCCACATTGTGTGTGAATTGGTCTCTACCTCTAAGATACACAGGAGTTGCTGATCAGCAGAGAGAAGAATCTGGGTAGTCCACTTACAGCCACAATTGAGATCAATATTTCCACTGCTAAGCGAGACCATTGTCAAGTGAGCTTTGACCCGTTTTATGACCTTTCTTGCCAGTAGTTAAGTGAATCACTGTGTTTGTGAAGTTAGTAACGTGGTTTTTATGTGAATCTGGCTTCCCCATTTGCTTGTCCAACCATCATAAATGCAAGTCAGTTGCCAAGCGTCCCCATTTTGATCACGGGACCGTGGGGATGCTGCAACGGTCGTAAGTGTGAAAACGGTCATAAGTCCCTTTCTTCAGTGCTGTCGTAACTTCGGTCACTAAATGAAAGGATGTAATATGAAGATTACCTTCTGTAGGAAGATTTAAAGCTGTCCCAATATTGGGACGTGGTGGTTCGGTGGCTAAGATGCTGAGCTTGTAGATTAGAAAGGTCAGCAGTTTCGGCGGTTCGAATCCCGAGCGCCGCATAACAGACTGAGCTCCCGTGACTTGTCCCAGCTTCTGCCAACCTAGCAGTTCGAAAGCACGTTTAAAAATGCAAGTAGAAAAATAGGGACCACCTTTGGTGGGAAGGGAACAGCGTTTCCGTACGCCTTCGGTGTTGAGTCATCCCGGCCACATGACCACGGAGACATCTTCGGACAGCGCTGGCTCTTCGGCTTTGAAACGGAGATGAGCACCCCCCCTAGAGTCGGGAATGACTAGCACATATGTGGGAGGGGAACCTTTATCTTTACCTAACACTGGGGTGCCAGCTGTGAATAAAGGAGATTTTACAGCAAGACTTGGCATATTTATCTCACCTGGGGGAGCAAGCTACCTGTGCCCAGGGTCAAAGGTCACCCATTTCAAGCCCTCTTCTGATTTAATCTGCACCCCAACTATTCAGCCTGGTTGGCCTTGGCACCCGACATATTAACCTGGTTTCTATTACCATCTGTGTTGGCATTCACAGGACTCAGCCAACCAAACCCCACCATTTAAGCCAAACCACATGAGAGCTTAATGACAGTTTAACTATTAATCACTGAATAATTTAATCCGCATGGTAAGGTTTTTGTTTTTTCCTCAACCTTGGCAACTTTGAGACTAGTGGACTTCAACGCCCAAGTTGAAGTTCCAGCCACTTCATCATTTTATTTTCACAGACAGTTGGAAAATGTGTTGCGTTAAGATGCAAAAAAAAACACCAGCATTTGGGCCCAGTTGTCCCCCTGGGTTTTGCCTGATGGCTTTAAGTAGAGCATTGCACAAGGAAACAAAACGCAGAACGAAAACCACGATTAACTTAAAACTTAAAGCCACCATTCAAACCTAGGAAGATTCTAGCCTGCCCAGTGCTGGGAAAGCATTTTAACTAGATCTGCGTTACGTTTCGACCTTCAAAAGGCAGCCTGTTTGTTTGGAAAAAAATGAAGCTATCAATGCTTCTAACTGAAAACAGCAACGATCCCTCTGCTATTTTCCTACAAATCGGAGAATCCCTTGAAAGCATTTCTCCCCAGCCCATATTTACACACCCATCCTGCAGCTCATGTGAAAACCCAGCCAAACTTGAGCAAGCCATTCACACTCGGCTTGTCAATTTGAAATGCACTTTTTTTTTGTTTTGTTTTTGCAAGGGAAACCCAGAGAAAGCAGAGCAGGCCAGCATGGACTGGCAGCCAGCCCCCAGGCCGGGTCCCACACAGCCAGTGCAAACACACGCACACACACACGCTTGCACACTTCAAACTCCACGAACTGCAGTTCCCAGCAGCCTCAGGGAGGGAAACACCATTTCCGCAGGCACCAAAAAACGTGTGGAGCAACCGAGAGGAAGAAGCCACCAGAAACAGGAACTGGGATTCCAAGACCTACAAAGACTGGCAAAGACCAAATAAAAGGACCCCCCCCCCCAAAAAAAAAGACAACTGCACTTAAAGATCATTTATAATAAAGGAAAGTTGGGCAGCTTTGATTCTACAGATCTGAAGCAATTCAATTGAGTGCCGGAAGGGAGCTTAACCTCTCTGCTCTTTGCAAAGGCTGTGCAGTTGAATTGTTACCCTTGTGGTTTACAAGGGGGACTAACAAGGTGAAATCAGGGGGGATTTCCTAAAAGTTGCAACTTCCTCCCCCCACCCCACAACCGGAGGGATCTCAAACTAAAAAGTTGCCAATTGTTTAATGCCACGGGCCTGCAAAGCAATTTCTGCAGTGAACGAGCTATCCTCTCCTTGCTCTAAGCTGGGTTTGAAGATGCTAACCGGGATTGAGCGATTCCTAGTTTGTTCCATCAGTCCCATCTGCAAGGATGCACACAGCACATCTGGGTAGCAGCCCCAACAGCTGGGCTTTCACACTCCCCAAGGCTTGGCAAGCTCCCCGGGATCTCCAGCACACACAGCTCCGTAGGCCGAAGGTTTGCAGGCATCATCAACCCCACAAGGTCCATTCCCACGACCTAACTAACCAAGTCACACACACACACCCCAATGGGAGAGGCGAACAAGGTTCAGGCCACATAGAAACAAGAACTCAACTCAGCTAGCCATGGTTAAGCTTGCTTTACTCAACCCGACCAAGATTTCCCCTTTTCCAGGTGGCTAGCAAAGAGGAGCCTGGCTGGTCCCCATTCACACAAACACCTGGTCAAAACTCCCATGGGTCCAAGCCCCGATTGCACCTAAGACTACAGACCCCCATATGAAGCCTTTAGCCCCCAAAGAGACCCTCCCAAACTTTTCCAAGGGCCCAACCAGGCAATTGGCAAAAAGTGTATGTGTGTAGGGGGAATTTAAAGGAAAAGCACGTCTCCCCCCCCCCCCCAATCACGCAGGCATCCATATTAATTAAAATTACTCAACCATTTAGCCGTCTAAACCAAGGCTGAGTCTAGACAGAACTTCCTCGGGGGTGGGGCAGCAGAAACACCTACCCGAAAGAAAGAAAATGACATGTTTTCCTGCTAGGATTAGACCCCCTCCCCGAAAGATGTCCGTGCGCGTGTATACACGCGTGTGTTTCCACGCTCTGTTTTCCCCCTTTCCTCCTGCCACCCCCTCCTCTCTCTCTCTCTCTCTCTCTCTCTCTCTCTCTCTCTCCCTCCTGCGGGCGCCCGCTTGCAAATGCAGAGGATTTCCACCACCCCTCTCCCTCCTCACAGCCGCCCCAAAAGTGCTGAAAAGGACTCTCGCCGCTTATTTTTGCGAAAAATGGATCTATATATAGAGAGATAGATAGATCCGTTTTTGGTTTTTGTTTTTTTTAAAAGAAGAGCAAATTTCACCCTGCGCCTTTTCCGGTTAGTTGGTTTGCTTTTTTTAAAAAAGCAAAAAACAATACACAAAGCTTGCTACATATTTTATATTCTTTTGGCGGAGAGAGTGAAACAACAATCCAAAACAAAGAGAAAGTGAGCTCGGCTCGCCCTCCGACCTTACCTTTCCTGCTCGAGCCGCTCCGTGCAAGGCCGTTGGCCCCTCTCTTTTTTTTAATTATTCTTCTTTCAACAACCCCCCCCCCAAAATAAGAAATAATAAAAAATAATAATAATTCCTTTAGGCCGCGCATCCAAGAACGTCTCCAAATCCGAGGGAGGCTCCCGGTGGAGCGGGGTTTTTTGGGGAGGGTGGGGGGAAGGGGGGTGTTTGTTTTTTTTTGAAGGGGGAGAGAGGAGGTGGGCAAAAATTCAAAATCAAAATATCAAAGGTAGACTTCAGAATCCAAAAAAGCCCAAAGCAGATCCAAGGGGACGGTGCCAGCCCTGCCACGCCGCGGCCTTCCTCCCTCGGGGTCCCCCGGAGCAGCTTTCCATGGGCTCGGCGCGGTGCGTAAAAATCCGACAGAGGCGACCCGGCGCTTGGCTTGGCTCGGCTTTGGCTCGGCTGGAAAGCTCCGTCCGCTTCGGGGGCCCGGAAATCTCTCCCTCCTCCGCCTCTCCTAAGATGTCTGAAGCTCCCAGCCGGAGGAGGAGGAGGAGGAGGAGGAGAAGAGGAGGAGGAGACACCAACAGCCGCCGACGCGCGCCCCGCAGTTGGTGGCTGCGTTTTGCAACGGGTCTCTTGGACTTGATTTTAATTTTTTAATTGATGTATTTATTTATTTATGTTTGCAAAGGTTTAACTTTGCGGAGAGCTCCGGTTGGGCTCCGCAGAGGAGGAGGAGGAGGAGGAGGAAGGGAAGGGAGAGGAGGGGAAGGCAGGAGGGGAAGGCAGGAGGGCGCCCCCCCCCTTCCCCCTTGTTGCAGCCGCCGCAACAGCAGCAGCAGTAGCTGCGAGGATTGCGCCCGGGCTGGGGCGCACGGTTTGCAGCAGCATGGGTGACACTCTTAAAGGGACCAGCGCCGTCTCCGGCACTTTCTGACGCTGGGGGGGAGGGCTGGGAGGGGGGGGAGAGGAAGGTTAGCGCCCCCACCACCACCAATAAAAAAAGACAAGAGGGGAGGAGAGGTTGGTATGGCAGGCTTTGCGCCTCCCCTGCAGCTCTCCAGAAGGAGCGGTGGGTCACTTGGATTAAGGGAAGGGGGCTTGGTGGGGAGGGGGAGAGGGGGGGCAAAGGTTATGGGGAGAGAGGTGACCCGCTGGGAGGTGTAGGTCCTGGAGAGGAATTTTCTGTTGGGGGAGGCTGGGGGACATCCAAGCCAACGAAGACCCCAAGTTAATGTGGACGCTAAAAAAAACCAGGATATTTCGGTAGTGGGATTCCGGAACAATTGCACTGAGCCTTAAAGGGTGGTGATTTGCTTAACAACCGTGGCAAAAAGGTCGTCAGATCGGGTGCAACTCACTTAACGACCTCTGTCCTTAGTGGCAATTTTGGTCATAAGTCGAGATCCACCTGTAGTTATAAAAGAAGGCATCCTCAGCTAAGCCTCAGAATGCCAACCGGGATACCTTTATTTGCTGTTTTGCAGGATGCAGCCACGCTGTGCCCAAAGCCATACGTGTTCTCGATTCACACGTGACTTTCCTGATTTCCGCTGCCTGGAATAAACCGCGTTCTGCACCCAACCGACATCAATTGCTTAGCGGCGTTAAATCAATATTCATTTATAATCTTCAGCGCACAATTACAGTTCCCCCTCGCACAAAACCCATCCCTTTCCAGCACCTCCCATCTGTCAAGATATATAATTAGCGTATTACGGCCTATATATCTGCTAATAACTTTTGCCTGAACCCCTGAGCGAGCTTGAATTAAAGAGAGCTAATAAGGCTGCTAATCCATTTACGAGTCTTACATGTGGGTTCAAACTTCAAACATAAAGACATACAGGTAGTCCTCGGTTTGCGACCACAATGGGGAAGCACAATTTCCGCTGTTAAGCAAGGTGGTGGTGAAGTGAGTCACATCTTGATTTTTTTTTACTTTCTTTCCTATGGTTGTTAAGTGAATCCCCGCACTTGCTCAGTGAATCACATAGTCATTAAGTGAATTGCGGGCTTATGACCAGAATGGGGATCAGAATTTTTGTTGCTAAGCAAGGAGGTGATTTGATGACTTGTTTTGCCATGACTGGTAAGTGTGAACGACTGCAGTTGTCAATTGACTTTTGTGGGGAAGGTTGTAAATGGGGATCAGATGATCCCAAAACACGGCAACCATCATAAATATCTGCCAGTTGCCAAGCACTTAAAATTCTGATCATGTGACCCTGGGGATTCTGCAAAAGTTGTAAGTACGAGGACCGATCATAAGTCACTATTTTCACTGCTGTTGTAATCGCATCACTAAACAAATGGTTGTAAGATGCAGGAACTCCTTCGCACAATTAAATATGACCCAGCCGTGTGCAGCGGCAGCCAAAAAAGCCAATGCAATCCTAAGTTGCATTAACTGAGGGATACAATCAAGATCAAGGGAGGTACTGATCCCACTCTATAAAGCCTTAGTAAGGCCACACCTAGAGTCCTGCATTCAGTTTTGGTCACCACACTATAAAAAAGAGGTTGAGACTCTAGAAAAAGTGCAGAGAAGAGCAACCAGGATGATGAGGGGACTGGAGGCTAAAACATATGATGAATGGTTGCAGGAACTGGGCCTGGCTAGTCTAGAGAAGAGAAGGACCAGGGGAGACAGGAGAGCAGTCTTCCAATATTGGAGGGGCTGCCACAGAGAGGAGGAGGGCAAGCTATTCTCCAAAGCATCTGAAGGTCAGACAAGGAATAATGGATGGAAACTGACCAAGGAGAGATTCAACCTGGAAATAAGAACAATCAACCAACAGAACAGAAGTTGCCTTCGGAAGTTGTGGGGGCTTCATCACTTGAGACTTTCAAGAAGAGACTAGATTGTCATCTGTCAGAAATGGTGTAGGGTCTCCTGCTTGGGCGGAGGGTTAGACTAGATGACCTACAAGATCCTTCCAACTCTGTTCATCTGTAATATCTCTAATAACCCCTCAAATCCATTTCATCCTCTCCAGAAAACCCTCCAATTCCAGAATTAAAAATTGGCTCTAGACACTTATATTGGCCCCTCTTTTCCCTCCCCTCCCCAAATGAATAACAGAAGGGATCCGTAGGCAGGCAGGCTGGCTTGGAAAATTAGTCATTTTTTAGATGCATTTACCAGCCTGCCAGTATCTATCTATCTATCTATCTATCTATCTCTATCTCTCTATCTCTCTCTCTCTCTCTCTCTCTCTCTCTCTCTCTCTCTCACACACACACACACACACACACACACACACACACACACACCACAAGACATGTTAATTTCTTAAATATCCACAAAGCAGAATTCCAGGATGCCATTCACCCATGGAGCAACTCTTAACATGGACGTTAGCAAGGAGAAAGGGCCTAGTTTTATAACAGCTCATTCTTACCTGGCAGGATTTAGAAATCGGCTTATGATTTGGATGACGAATCAAGTTGGATTCCCCCATTGGAATAAGCCATGTTTTCCTTCAACATGGTTGGAGTAAACCACAGCAGCTTCAGATTAGATTAACAGAGTTGGAAGGGACCTTGCAGGTCATCTAGTCTACCGCCACCCAAGCAGGAGACCTTGCACTATTTCTGACAGATGGCAGTCCAGTCTCTTCTTGAAAGCCTCCAGCGATGAAGCTCCCACAACTTCCGAAGGCAACTTCTGTTCCATGGGTCGATGGCTCTCACTTCATTCAGTCCTAAACTATGATATTTCAACTAGCATTTCCCCAATCTTTCTGACTCAGTGGACCAGTGGAGGCAGCAGTGGTGGGGGGAGGCAGAGGGGATGGTTTTGCATGCGAGCGTGTGCGCCACTTTAAAAAATGCACCTTCGCATGCATGTATGCGCTCGTGTGCACTCGCCTGCCACTTCTGGAGAAGGATACTGCAAAATCCCCATTCTCTCCCCACTCCAGGGGAAGGAGACTGCAAAATCCCCATTCCCTCCCCACTCCAGGGGAAGGATATTGCAGAATCTCAATTCCCTCCCCACTCCAGGGGAAGGATACTGTAAAATATCCATTCCCTCCCCACTCCAGGGGAAGAATACTGCAAAATCTCCATTCCCTCCCCACTCCAGGGGAAGAATACTGCAAAATCCCCATTCCCTCCCCACTCCAGGGGAAGGATACTGCAAAATCCCCATTCCCTCCCCACTCCAGGAGAAGGATACTGCAAAATCCCCATTCTCTCCCCACTCCAGGAGAAGGATACTGCAAAATCCCCATTCCCTCCCCACTCCAGGAGAAGGATACTGCAAAATCCCCATTCTCTCCCCACTCCAGGGGAAGGAGACTGCAAAATCTCCATTCTCTCCCCACTCCAGGGGAAGGATACTGCAAAATCCCCATTCCCTCCCCACTCCAGGAGAAGGATACTGCAAAATCCCCATTCCCTCCCCACTCCAGGGGAAGGATACTGCAAAATCCCCATTCCCTCCCCACTCCAGGAGAAGGATACTGCAAAATCCCCATTCCCTCCCCACTCCAGGGAAGGATACTGCAAAATCTCCATTCCCTCCCCACTCCAGGAGAAGGATACTGCAAAATCCCCATTCCCTCCCCACTCCAGGAGAAGGATACTGCAAAATCCCCATTCCCTCCCCACTCCAGGGGAAGGATACTGCAAAATCTCCATTCCCTCCCCACTCCAGGGGAAGGATACTGCAAAATCCCCATTCCCTCCCCACTCCAGGAGAAGGATACTGCAAAATCCCCATTCCCTCCCCACTCCAGGGGAAGGATACTGCAAAATCCCCATTCCCTCCCCACTCCAGGGGAAGGATACTGCAAAATCCCCATTCCCTCCCCACTCCAGGGAAGGATACTGCAAAATCCCCATTCCCTCCCCACTCCAGGGAAGGATACTGCAAAATCCCCATTCCCTCCCCACTCCAGGGAAGGATACTGCAAAATCCCCATTCCTCCCCACTCCAGGGGAAGGATACTGCAAAATCTCCATTCTCTCCCCACTCCAGGGGAAGGATACTGCAAAATCTCCATTCCCTCCCCACTCCAGGGGAAGGATACTGCAAAATCTCCATTCCCTCCCCACTCCAGGGGAAGGATACTGCAAAATCCCCATTCCCTCCCCACTCCAGGGGAAGGATACTGCAAAATCTCCATTCCCTCCCCACTCCAGGGGAAGGATACTGCAAAATCTCCATTCCCTCCCCACTCCAGGGAAGGATACTGCAAAATCTCCATTCCCTCCCCACTCCAGGGAAGGATACTGCAAAATCCCCATTCCCTCCCCACTCCAGGGGAAGGATACTGCAAAATCTCCATTCCCTCCCCACTCCAGGGGAAGGATACTGCAAAATCCCCATTCCCTCCCCACTCCAGGAGAAGGATACTGCAAAATCTCCATTCTCTCCCCACTCCAGGGGAAGGATACTGCAAAATCTCCATTCCCTCCCCACTCCAGGGGAAGGATACTGCAAAATCCCCATTCCCTCCCCACTCCAGGAGAAGGATACTGCAAAATCCCCATTCCCTCCCCACTCCAGGGGAAGGATACTGCAAAATCCCCATTCCCTCCCCACTCCAGGGGAAGGATACTGCAAAATCTCCATTCCCTCCCCACTCCAGGGGAAGGATACTGTAAAATCTCCATTCCCTCCCCACTCCAGGGGAAGGATACTGCAAAATCTCCATTCCCTCCCCACTCCAGGGGAAGGATACTGCAAAATCCCCATTCCCTCCCCACTCCAGGGGAAGGATACTGCAAAATCCCCATTCCCTCCCCACTCCAGGAGAAGGATACTGCAAAATCCCCATTCTCTCCCCACTCCAGGAGAAGGATACTGCAAAATCCCCATTCCCTCCCCACTCCAGGAGAAGGATACTGCAAAATCCCCATTCTCTCCCCACTCCAGGGGAAGGATACTGCAAAATCTCCATTCTCTCCCCACTCCAGGGGAAGGATACTGCAAAATCCCCATTCTCTCCCCACTCCAGGAGAAGGATACTGCAAAATCCCCATTCCCTCCCCACTCCAGGGGAAGGATACTGCAAAATCCCCATTCCCTCCCCACTCCAGGAGAAGGATACTGCAAAATCCCCATTCTCTCCCCACTCCAGGGGAAGGATACTGCAAAATCTCCATTCCCTCCCCACTCCAGGAGAAGGATACTGCAAAATCCCCATTCCCTCCCCACTCCAGGAGAAGGATACTGCAAAATCCCCATTCTCTCCCCACTCCAGGGGAAGGAGACTGCAAAATCTCCATTCTCTCCCCACTCCAGGAGAAGGATACTGCAAAATCCCCATTCCCTCCCCACTCCAGGAGAAGGATACTGCAAAATCCCCATTCTCTCCCCACTCCAGGGGAAGGAGACTGCAAAATCTCCATTCTCTCCCCACTCCAGGGGAAGGAGACTGCAAAATCCCCATTCTCTCCCCACTCCAGGAGAAGGATACTGCAAAATCCCCATTCCCTCCCCACTCCAGGGGAAGGATACTGCAAAATCCCCATTCCCTCCCCACTCCAGGAGAAGGATACTGCAAAATCCCCATTCTCTCCCCACTCCAGGGGAAGGAGACTGCAAAATCTCCATTCTCTCCCCACTCCAGGGGAAGGAGACTGCAAAATCCCCATTCTCTCCCCACTCCAGGAGAAGGATACTGCAAAATCCCCATTCTCTCCCCACTCCAGGGGAAGGAGACTGCAAAATCCCCATTCCCTCCCCACTCCAGGGGAAGGATATTGCAGAATCTCAATTCCCTCCCCACTCCAGGGGAAGGATACTGTAAAATATCCATTCCCTCCCCACTCCAGGGGAAGAATACTGCAAAATCTCCATTCCCTCCCCACTCCAGGGGAAGAATACTGCAAAATCCCCATTCCCTCCCCACTCCAGGGGAAGGATACTGCAAAATCCCCATTCCCTTCCCACTCCAGGGGGAAGAATACTGCAAAATCTCCATTCCCTCCCCACTCCAGGGAAGGTTACTGCAAAATCTCCATTCTCTCCCCACTCCAGGGGAAGGATACTGCAAAATCCCCATTCCCTCCCCACTCCAGGGGAAGGAGACTGCAAAATCTCCATTCCCTCCCCACTCCAGGGGAAGGATACTGCAAAATCCCCATTCCCTCCCCACTCCAGGGGAAGGAGACTGCAAAATCTCCATTCCCTCCCCACCCCACTAACCTGCTTTCCAGGTGGTTCTCCTGTACAGGGCGACAGAAGAAGACACAGCCGATCAGCTGGGACTCCGATCAGCTGGGACTCGGGAGGTAGAGAATAGATGGGGGCAGTGGCAGCCAGAGGTGGTATTTGCCGATTCTTCAAACTCTTCACAATTTCCACTACCGGTTCGCTAGAACCTGTCAGAACCGGCTGAATACCACTTCTGCCAGAAGCCCTTTCCGCATGCACGCTTGAACCAGAGGAGTCCTTGGTGCTCCCTGACCTTGGCTGTTTTCTTGCAGATGTTTTATTAGCCAAACTAGGGAAGATCTTCAGGTCTGGCTAACAAACTGGGCAACCTCACTGTCCCTGATGAAGTCACCTCATTTGAGTAGTGAAACATCTGCAAGAAAACCACCAAGCTCAGAAAGCATCAAGGACCCCACAGTCCTCCTCCTCCTCCTCCTCTCTACAAACCTCACTCTCTGCTAGCACTGATGATGTTACCTAGTTTGGGACATGAGACGTCTGCAAGAAAACAACCAAAATCAAAGACACCCCTCCCCCAAGGAATCCACAGTCGTCTTCCTCCTCCAGTCCTCCTCCGCCTTAAACCACACTTCCTTGTATCACTGATGATATTACCTAGTTTGATAATGAAACGTCCGCCAGAAAATCCTCCTCCTCATCGTCCCCTTCCTCCTCCTCTACTCTACAAACCCCTCTCCCTCCTAGCAGGGATGAGGTTACCTAGTTGGGCCATGAGATGTCTGCAAGAAAACAACAAGTAGAGAGAGCACCAAGGACCGCCCCATATTCCTCCTTTTTCCCTTCTCTTCCTCCTGTTCTCCTCCTCCTCCTCCTCGAACCCCACTCCCTTTTAGCACTGATGATATTACCTAGTTGGGTAATGAAACGTCTGCAAGAAGACCACCAACCTCAGAGAGCACCAAGGACCCCACAGTCCTCCTCCTCCTCCTTTTCCACCATTCCCTAAACAACCCCGTTCCCTTTTAACACTGACGCTGTTACCCAGCTGGGTCGTGAAACGTCTCCGGGAAACCCACCAACCTCAGAGAGCACCAAGGGCCCCTCATTCCAGCTACAAATACCCTCCTTCCACCTGAAGCTGTGCACACACTCCCTGGGATTTGGGCTCTTGTGCAAAGCAGGAATTTCATGGCCTGATCTGGCCGAGGCCCAAAGCAGCAACTGACTCAGCTGTTCTGCTTTGGAGCTGGATGGGTGGGTGGGAGGGAGATGTGTTTGTGAAGCAGGGGGGAAGGGGAAGGGTCTGGGAATGAACTCATCCAGGCAAACCGTCTGCCTCTGCATTTATGGCTCCTTGCCAAGGCCGCCTACAGACCCTTTGATCGACCTCAGTGCAGCCTGGCCAAAAGAGAGAGGCCAGTCTGCCAATGCTACTGAGGCCAGGGTGGGGGGGGAGCCAGGACAAAGGTGCCTTTGTAGGGGGGGATTTCCCCCCCTCCTGTCTGGCTGGGGTCCAGCAGAAGCAAAGAACGAGCCCTTAAATCTCCAAAAGGCTTGGAGCAGAGGAGCTGGGCATGGAAACTTTCCAGAGAGAGAGAGAGAAAGAGAGAGCTGCGGGGTTTTGTTCTCCAAAAAAGGAAGAGTGGCTGAGTGAAGAGGGAGGGAGGGAGGGGATTCCAGGTGGGGGGACACCTTGGCCAATCTGGCTGCACGCAAGGGGTTGGTGGGAGGAATTGACCCGCAGGGGAAAGGCTTTGTTAGAATAAGCACCATTGGAGAAGGGAGGGAGGAGCAGGAAAGATGAGAGTAGAAGGAAGGAAGGAAGGAAGGAAGGAAGAAATATGAGGAGAAAAGAAAGGGGAGAAAGAGGGAGGCAGGCAAATGAGAAAAAGAGGGAGGAAGATGAGAGGAAAGAAGGAAGGAAGGAAAACAAATGAGAAAAATGGAGGAAGGGAGGAAGATGAGAGAGAAAAGAAAGTGAAAAGGAAGAAAGGAAAGAAAATGAGAAATGGAAGGGAGGATGAGAGGGAGGGGAGGGAGGAAGGAAGATGAGGGAGAAAAAGAGGGAAGGAAGGAAGGCAAATGAGAAAAAGAGGGAGGAAGATGAGTGTGAGAAAAGAAAGGGAAAAGGAAGAAAAGAAGGAAAATGAGAAAAGGAAGGAGGGATGAGAGAGAGGGGGAGAAAGGAAGGAAGATGAGGAAGAAAAAGGGGGGGAGTGAAGGAAGGCAAATTAGAAGGAAAAGAGGAATATGAAAGGGAGCAAAGAAAGGGGGAAGGAGGGAAGGAAGGAAATGAGAAAAAGAAGGAAGGAAGATGAGAAAGTGGGAGGGAAGCCGGGAAGGAAACAGAAAAATGGAGAGGAAGGAAGTTGAGAGGGAGAAAAGAAAGGGGAAAGGAGGGGAGGAAGGAAGGAAAATGTGAAAAGGAAGGAACAGAAAAAGGGGGAGGGAGGAAGATGAAAGAAAAGAAAGGGGGAAGGAGGGAAGGAAGGAAATGAGAAAAGGAAGGAAGGGGAGAGGGAGGGGGGAAGGAAGGAAAAGGAAAGGAAGAGAATCCAAAAATCAGGTATTCTAAGATGAAAGACAGTTCTCAGATTGCAAAAAATCTGCAGGCTGGCACAGGGCCATGGACGAACCAAAGCCCTCCGTGCCCCTTCCTGGCATCAGCCCTCCGTGCCCCTTCCTGGCATCTGAGGCTGACGGGTGGCATTCCTTTTGTAGCTCTCTGATGTCTAACCGCAGTTTGCAACCGTTTTTCAGCCGGCTCTGATAGATCCACATTTTCCACTCCACTGCTCCCAATTGTTCAGAAATTGCCTCTGACGAGCATCCGTAGCCCCCCAGATTTCCCTGTCTCTGCTCATCCCCGAGAGGTGCGCTTCTTTTGCCACAAGTTTCACATCCATAAAAAGAGCGGTTCTTATTATATTTTAGCAGAGCTTCGGAAAGAATTTGGAAAAGGCATTTTTGGAGCCTTTCACCAAAAGAATCACCTCCGGTGAAGAAGGTGCAGAACTCAGACTGGTAAATAATAATAATAATAATAATAATAATAATAATAATAATAATAATAATAATAATAATAATAATAACAACAACAACAACAACAACAACAACAACCCAATTCTATTTAACAACCCAACTCTGCTAAACAACTAATTCCCACGACACTGTCAAACAATTTACTAAGACTGTATTACTATTATTCTTCTCATACCTTCCTAGTACCTATCTCTCCCCACTTATAACTATAGCCATGTTGCTTGTATCTGTACAATTCATATTGTTTTATTTGTTTCCTTGTATGATTTGATTGTGAGAATGAGGAGGTAGAGGATGGTAGAGGACAGGAAGTCCTGGAGGAACATTCTCCAGGGGGTCGTGTTGGGTCGGACATGACTTTGCAACTAACAATAACCTGATTTGATTGCTTATTAATAACCTATACTATCACTAAGTGTTGCATCTTATGATTCTTGATGAATGCATTTTATTTTTCTTTATGTACACTGAGAGCATTTGCACCAAAGACAAATTCCTTGTATGTCCAATCACACTTGGCCAATAAAGAATTCTATTCTATTCTATTCTATTCTATTCTATTCTATTCTACTCACTTCCATTTCATTCCATATTTTACTCCTCTCTACTCTACTCCATTCCATATTCTATTCTATTCTATTCTGTTCTGTTCTATTCTATTCTGTTCTATTCGCTTCCATTTCATTCCATATTCTACTCTACTCCATTCCATTCCATATTCTATTCTATTCTATTCTATTCTATTCTATTCTATTCTATTCTACCAAAGACAAATTTCTTGTGTGTCCAATCACACTTGGCCAATAAAGAATTCTATTCTGTTCTGTTCTGTTCTGTTTTCTTATTCATTCTATTCTATTCTATTCTATTCTGTTCTATTCGCTTCCATTTCATTCCATATTCTCCTCTACTCCATTCCATTCCATATTCTATTCTATTCTATTCTATTCTATTCTATTTTTATTCTATTCTATTCTATTCGCTTCCATTTCATTCCATATTCTACTCTACTCTATTTTACTCCATTCCATTCCATATTCTATTCTATTCTATTCTATTCTATTTCATTCCATATTCTACTCCTCTCTACGCTACTCCATTCCACATTTCATTCCATATTCTATTCTATTCTATTCGCTTCCATTTCATTCCATATTCTACTCTACTCCATTCCATTCCATATTCTATTCTATTCTATTCTATTCTATTCTATTCTATTCTATTCTATTTTTATTCTATTCTATTCTATTCGCTTCCATTTCATTCCATATTCTACTCTACTCTATTTTACTCCATTCCATTCCATATTCTATTCTATTCTATTCTATTCTATTCTATTCTATTCTATTTCATTCCATATTCTACTCCTCTCTACGCTACTCCATTCCACATTTCATTCCATATTCTATTCTATTCTATTCGCTTCCATTTCATTCCATATTCTACTCCTCTTTACTCTACTCTACTCCATTCCATATTCTATTCTATTCTAATTTCATTCCCTATTCTATTCTATTCTATTCTATTCTAGTTTGCCGCCCATCTCAACCCCAAGGTATTCCTAAGAACCTGATTACCTTCCAACTTCTGCTTCTAATTTAATTTCTTTTCCCATCTTTTTATATCGTGCCACATTGCAACTGAAATTGCACTGAATTAATTTATGGAAGGGAATACAATCTGTTGGTCTTGCAACCGGTTCCCATTCCTACGTTCTGTTGCAATTGTAGAAAGTACAGTTATGTAGGTCGTTCTTGACTTACGACCAGATCTGGAACTAAAATGTCTGTTGCTAAAGCAAGGTCTTTGTTAAATGATTTGCTCCTGTTTTTTTTTTTTTTTAATCCGATGCTTGTTAAAAGAATGGATGCAGTTGCTAAGTGAGTCACACAGGTGCTAAGCGAAACCAGATTCCCCTATTGACTTTGCTCATCCAAAGCTGGTTGGGAAGTTGAAAATGATGATCATGTAACCCCGGGACGCTGAAGCATAGATAGATAGGGTTGGAAGGGAACTTGTAGGTCATCTAGTCTGACCCCTCCGCCCAGGCAGGAGACCCTGCCTACACCATTTCTGACCAATAGGAGTCTTGAAAGCCTCCAGTGATGAAGCTCCCACAAGTTCTGAAGGCAAGTTGTTCCATTCAATATAGAATAACAGAGTTGGAAGGGACCTTGTAGGTCATCTAGTCCAACCCCCTGACCAAGCAGGAGGCCCTAAACTATTCAGGACAGATGGCAGCCCAGTCTCTTCACGAAAGCCTCCAATGATGAAGCTCCCACAACTTCTGAAGGCAACTTCTGTTCCATCCGTTGATTGTTCCCACTGTCCAAAGATTTCTCCTTATTTCCAGGTTGAATCTCTCTTTAATGATCTTCCGCCTCTAACTTATTCTCCTCCCCTCTGATATGAATGATTCCCCTCTTGAATATAATAGATTAACAGAGTTGGAAGGGACCTTGTAGGTCATCTAGTCCAACCCCCCCCCACCCAAGAAGGAGACCCTACACCATTTCTGACAGAGGGCAGTCCAGTCTCTTCTTGAAAGCCTCCAGTGATGAAGCTCCCACAACTTCCGAAGGCAACTTCTGTTCCATGGCTTGACTGCAACGCACCAGTTGCCAAGTACCCAAATTTTGATCACTTGACTGTGGGGAGGCTGCAACAGTCATAAGTGCGAGGACTGGCCATGTTGTCTTTTTCAATGCCATTGTAACTTTGAATGGTTGCTACAGAAATGATTGCTGATCTCATCATGCCTTAATAGAACACACAGAGCCAGCAATTTCTGGAGAATAAAACGTATGAAGAACGGTTGGAGTTTGGCTAGTCTAGAGAAAAGAAGGATTAGGGGAGCCATGATAGCAGTCTTCCAGTATTTGAGGGGCTGCCACAAAAAAGAGGGGGTCAATCTATTCTCCAAAGCACCAGAAGGCAGGACAAGAAACAATGGTTGGAAACTAATCAAAGAGAGAAGCAACCTGAAATTAAGAAGGAACTTCCTGACAGTGAGAACAATTTGCCTCCAGAAGTTGTGAATGCTCCAACACTGGATGTTTTTAAGAAGATATTGGACAACTATTTGTCTGAAATGGGTTTCCTGCCTGAGCAGGGGGTTGGACTAGAAGACCTTCAAGGTCCCTTCCAGTTCTGTTCTGATCGATTGATTCACTGGCTCCATTTGCATGAGTCCTCTTAACTGTGGTTTCCTTAATCCAAGAGTTCTCACACCTGAATCATAAACTGCATTCCACGTTTGCTGGATTCACAATCCAGATTAAAACGTGGCCTGTTCCTTTGTGATCCGGTGCATTTGAGGAAGGCCCTTGTTGCATTTTGGTTCCCCCTTATCAGCAGGCCAAGCAGGCAACTATGATTAGAAAATGGTTTGATTGTGTTGAAGATCTCCTAGGTCCCTTCCAACTGTGTTATTATTCCTCTTCTTCTTCCTCCTCTTCTTTCATCAGGGAGATTACAGAGGGAAAAACTCTGTTTTTCTTCGGTGCAAACGAAACGAAGCCGGAGTTGAATGTCCCTGGGAGAAAACAGATGACCTATTCTTTCAAAAGGAGCAGACAGATGCTCTGTTTTTCCATCTTTAGCATCAAAGAAAGCCTGAAAACCAGCCTAGCATGAAAAGAGGTCGGCTCTCGGGGTTAGTCAACTGGCTGGATCAAGGTGAACCAGCAGGCAAAAGAATCTGATGGGCAGACGTCACAACGTGAAAAGTGGCAAAAACCCACACGTCTGAAGTCAAAAATAGCAATGTTTTCCCCCCTTTAAAGAAGGAAGGTTTCCCGCTCATAAATAGATATCCAGGAATCCAGAAGTGCTAAATGTATTTATTTATTAAATGTATTTATTTATTAAATGTATTTATTTATTAAATGTATTTATTTATTAAATGTATTTATTTATTAAATGTATTTATTTGTAAATGTTGGAGTCTGAGGTCACGAATCACAACTTTTTTCTCCTGTAGGAAGTTAGCACCCAACCCTCTCCTAGAAAATGAAATATTAAAAGGACAGAATATTTCCCTCTAAAAGGGAGGCAATAACCCAGCCCTTCCCCCACCTTTGTCAATGGGCCATTAAGGCCTGGGCCAGCCTATTCTACATAACAAAGATCTACCTCCTTCAGGCAGAGCCATAATAGGAATCCCAAAGCCCTTTCATTACAACATCACCCAGCAAGAGTCAACCAAGCTTGGGACTCAGGATAGCCTACAGAGTTGCCCCTGCATGGCCCCATGGGAGTCTGGCAACCAATCAGAATACAAGCTCAAATTCAAAAGCCCAGAGAGGGCATAAAACCCAGGCACTCTCCGCATCTCTTCCCTTTTTTTCTTCTTCACCCAACAGCCATGTGATCCTGTTCATCAATAAACCTTTCCAAGCAATTTCCATGAATCCGGAGTCTTTTCCCCCCACTTGGAAGTGAACTCAGATGTGCATTTCTTCCCACACCCACTTTAAAGAAGGAAGCTCATAAGATATCCAGGAATCCTGAAATGCTAAATGTATACAATTATTAAATGTATTTATTTATTTGCAAATGTTGGAGACTCTTTAGCCAAGATCTCAAATTCACTTCCTGAATGTGTAAGAGATGAAGCGGGAGGCTGGGAAGACAAAAAGTTATTTTTGAACACAAGTTAAGTTAAGCAGATGGGAGAAAGCCATTAGGAGCTCATCAAGTGAATTAATCAACTCTTAATCCACTGTGCAAACTTTCTGGAAAAAGATGGCGAGAAAGAGCCTGTGTTAAGGATCTTAGTCATAAAGATGGGTTGGGGGCTTCGTATCTCAGATCTGAATTCTTGGCACTATAATATATGAGAAGAAGAAAAGAAAGGGGGAAGGGAGGGAGGGAGGCAAGTGAGAAAAAGAGGGAAGAAGATGAGAGGAAAGAAGGAAGGAAGACAAATGAGAAAAATGGAGGAAGGGAGGAAGATGTGAGTGAGAAAAGAAAGGGAAAAGGAGGAATAGAAGGAAAATGAGAAATGGAAGGGAGGATGAGATCTAGGATGTCTTCAATAAGCTACAATTAAAACAGACTACAATAGTTAAGGGAAGCAGAAATGTCTAGAGATCGGGACACGTACTCAAGGATTCTGCAACGTTCTCTGTGTGCTTATAACCCGTCTCCAGCCAGCATTTTCCACATCCGCCTCCCTTCCACTATCACGCTTGGCCTTTGGCGTGGCCTCCCTCACCTCCTCCAAGCGTGGCCTGTTTTCAGCATTCCGTACATGCTACAAAAGCTCCAGCAGGATCCAAAAAAGCCCTGCCAATTTTGACAACTTTTCAACACACACATGCACAAACGAAAAAGATTTGAAACAGGCCTTTGGCTTTATATCTTTGGGTTTCCCCAAACCGAGCCCCCGTTTTCTCTCATCCTGCAAACTTTCCTTCGGCCATCCCAAGGCAAGAAAGGACCAGCAGCCTCAACGTGGGAGCACACTTTGAGGAAGGGGAAAAGAAAAAGAAGGAAAGGCCACCTCAATTGGCTTCCAACCTCAAGCTTGTCAATTCCAGCCTTGACACGCTGTGCAATTGACTCACTCGGAAGTTGTAATTGACGTGCGCTGGGCCCAATCAGGTCCACGCAGCAGAAAGGAGAGCAATCCTGGCCCACCGATGGGCCTTCCTTGCCACTTATCTGTCTGCAAAAGCACACCTTGCATTCTTTTTTCTTAAAATTATTTTAAAATTTTGAAAGTTTTTACGCACCGTGGAAGGCCTCCTGGCAGAATGGAATTTTTGCTTTGAATTTTGAATTTTGTAGTCAAATTAGATGTCTTAATGGGTTTTTTTTTTGTTTCATGTTTCCCCCACCACCACTGTTTTCACTGTTTTAAAATGTTTTTTTAACATTTTAATTGTAGTATGTTTTTGAGTTGCAAGCAGCCCAGAGTCATTTGCTGAGATGGACAATTATAAAAATCAGGTAGGTAGGTAGGTAAGTAGGAGAGAGAGAAGATAGATAGATAGATGATAGATAGATAGATAGATAGATAGATAGATAGATAGATAGATAGATAGATAGATAGATAGATAGATATAGAAATAGATAAAATAGATAGATGATAGATAGATAGATAGATAGATAGATAGATAGATAGATAGATAGATAGATAGATAGATGATAGATAGATAGATAGATGATAGATAGATAGATGATAGATAGATAGATAGATAGATAGATAGATGATAGAAGGATGGATGGATGGATAGATAGATAGATATAGAAATAGATGATAGATAAGATAGATAGATAGATAGATAGATAGATAGATAGATGATAGATAGGTAGGTAGGTAGGTAGGTAGGTAGGTAGGTAGGTAGGTAGGAAGGAGAGAGAGAGATGATAGGTAGGTACGTAGGAGAGAAAGATGATAGCTAGCTAGCTAAAGAGACAGAAAGAGAAAGATAAGAGATGAGAGAGAGAGAGAGAGAGAGAGAGAGAGAGAGAGAGAAATAGATAAGAGAGAAATGAGAGAGAGAGAAAAATAGATAAGAGAGAGATGATAGATAGATAGATGATAGATAGATAGATGATAGATAGATAGATAGATAGATAGATAGATAGATAGATAGATGATAGATAGATAGATAGATAGATAGATAGATAGATAGATAGATAGATAGATAGATAGATAGATATGCATGCCAAGAGTTGACTCTTTCCAAGCCAAGGAATTTTGCAAGCGAAGTGACACGTAAACTCTCTCCCTGTAGTAAATGCATTACTCAACATTCCATGGAATGAGCCAAAACAAGAGGGGAGGAGGCTTTAGGGAGGAATATTCAGGCAGGCTGACGTGATGAATTAGTAGCTGCAAGAGCCCCCACCCCAGCTGCGGGTTAGGCCGACCTCCAAAGCCCGAAACAAAACAGTCGCAGCTTTCTTCCTGCGTCTCTGCCAACCAGCCTCTCCAGATTCCGTGCTAAATTAATTTTCCAGAAAGGGGAAAAGTTGATGGAGAGGAATGGAATGCGAGAAGAGTTTCCCAAACTTCGTTCCAGCACCTTCCCGGCCTGTAAAAAGTTGGGAAAAAGTTCCCCTCCAGGTTAAAAACAAATCGGACAGGGAGCCGTGGGGCAGGAGGAGCCCTTTTAACAATGAAAATGTCGAATGTATTTCAGAGATCCAGGGCTCCCCTTTCAAAAGCAAATGGAGGGAAGCGAAGGCCTTGGGGGTCTCATTTGTTTAGGGAGAAATCAGCACTTGTTGTAAGGAAGAATTGTAAAGAAAAGGAAAATCTTTCCCCTCTTCGGAACAATTCTTTTCCAAAGGAGCTTCCGTTGGGTTGGCATCCGGAAGGAAATTGGAGCCATTTTCCCTCGCTCTCCATCAGGGGGGAAACAAACTTTCTCGGTCATTTTGACTGCCAAAATCTTTTCTCAGCTCCTGCGAACAGCTCCCTTGTCTTAGTGCAGGGGTGTCCAAACTTAGGAACTTTAAGACTTGTGGACTTCAACTCCCAGAATTCCCCAGCCAGCCATGCTGGCTGGGGAATTCTGGGAGTTGAAGTCCACAAGTCTTAAAGTTCCCAAGTTTGGACACCCCTGTCTTAGTGGTTCCTTGAGCACCATAAGGACTAGAGACCTAACTGTTGGAACCAGCGGTACCTGATCACCATAAGTGTTGGATCGGGTAATGGAAAGGCACATTCAGGCTAAAGGCAACAACAGCTCTTTATTATAACACAAGAAGTAAGAACAATCCAGCGAAGGTTGAGTCTGACAGCAGCCCTTTTATAGGGAGCTGTGAGAACCTTCGACCAATGAGATTAAACCTTTGTTCCCGCCGGAAGAGAGGACCTTGGTGGAAACCAGAGACGTGCGGTCAGGGGAGGCAGGGGAGGCAGAGCGTCACCTCTCATCATGAAATAATAACATATAATAATAATATCCAGGAGGGAGTTTCATATATATAAGAGGAAGAGGAGGGAGGAGGAGGTGCGCGCGGAGGGCGGTGCCAGCTGGGCAACCGGCGGAGGCAGGAGGGTTCTTGGAAGCGGCAATAACCTTCCTGCCTCCGCTGTACTTTGCGCGCTCCTCGCAACTGCAATAGACGTCCAGAAGTGGCAGGGGCTTGATGACGTCGCCGCAGCTGCCATGCGTGGACGGACGGAGGTAGCCAGAGTGGCGCTGAGGCAGTCCGGCGGACGAGCGACCGAGGATCAGGCTGCCTGATCCTCCATCGCTCGCTCGCTCGCTCTTTCGTCCGCCCGGACCCCTCGGCGCCACTCTGGCTACCTCCGGCCGGTCGCGGCCACGAAGTACTTTTCAGTGCTTTTCTGTGCGTCTGGTGTTTAGGTAGATAGCCGGATGTCCTTAACTTTAACTTTAACTTTATTCAATTTCTAGACCGCCCCTCTCTCAGAAGTCCTAAACGCCAGACGCACAGAAAAGCACTGAAAAGCAGCTGCTGTTGGGGACCGCGGAGCGCGAGCCGGCGGAGCGCGCTCAGGAAGGCGGGGAATGGGATCACGTGTGCTGGACACTGAGGCAGCCTCAGCCTCCAGCACACATGGTCCCATTCCCCGCCTTCCTGATGACATCAGCAGCCTCACCAGCCATAAACCTCACCACACGTCACAGGTGGAAACCATTATAACTGTAGCTAGTATCTAACACCCTTCATTTCTGATAATGTCTCGGTTTCTCTCTCTGCCTCCATTCCTTGAAAAAGGAAGCTAAACAGAAACGCCCCAAAGTTGGCTGAACTATTACTTCTGGATTTTCAATTTGTTTTTCATTTTGCATCTTTCCTCCTATTTTTTCACTTCTCTTTCTGTCCGGGGCCTTTTGGAGATCGCTTGGTGCAGAACAATCACAAGCGCTAATGGGCTGTGAGAATAACCTTGGGAGACCGGAGGAGGAAGAGTTACAGCCAGGGCACAGGTTAGATAAGAGACATCCCAGCCCAGAGACGGAAAAGGGGCATGGGAAAGATTTCAGAAGGGATCCTCTTCAGTTCCTTGGGAAGTAGAGGTAGTTCTTGACTTGCAACTGTTTGTCTCGCGACCGTTCAAAGTTACGACAGCACTGAAAAACATGATTTCGAACCGGTCCTCATGCTTTACAACCATCGCAGCATCCCTATGGTCACATGATCAGAATTTCAGGAGTTTGGCAACCAGATTCCCAGGGAAGATTTAGTTCCCCTTTGGGTACAGCATTCATTTCCTGACTCCAGAAGGAAAGCAAGTGGCTGTTGGCCCCACCACCATCAGCGTGTGAGTCCTGACGTCCTGCACAGAAGCCAATTTGACCCTTGAGCCCATGGAAACACACATGGCATACATTCATTTTTGCAGCTACTAAGTGTTGTGGCCCGCCACGGCCAGTGGAGCTGGCAGTAGATTCAGACAGTGAGGAGGTTGGGGAGGAACCTGGGCCAGTCCTGGAGTCTGGGGAAGGCTCTGATGAGGGCTCTGTGTCAGAGGCAGAGAGGGGGCCAGGGCCATATGCCGGTTATCAGCTGCTTTCGGAGTCGGAGATCAGTGAGGCAGATGAACAGCTGGAGCCTGTTCCAGTGTGCGCATGTGCAGAGTTGCCAGATGAAGGGAACAGCTAAAGAACAGGGGTCGACTTGGGAGTAAAGCCACAGGAGGAGGATGAATGGCCCCTCCCAAAGGAAATTAAAGAGGAGCAAAATGGGAGGGGAATTTGCAGGAGACACAATTAGTTCAATTCATTATTGTGAAGATCTGTTCCTGACTTCTTGCCAAGGAAATTGCTGTTACAACATGGCGTTTGGGAAATATCGGCCTGGCAGCTCTCCGAGCCTGATAAAAGCCTGTGGTTGTGAAACCTCATGAAAGACTGAGGGACTTTGCTGGAGAGGAATTCCCTTTAACCCCAATAAAAGAGGTTTTCTCAGGATGAGGAGTCGGCTTTGTGCTTTTGGGCAGCTTAAGTCAGAAGATTAAGATTGTCGGATGAGCAGGTACAAAAACAGCCAGGGAAGTTTTTGAAGCCTGGGAAACGATGCTCTGGTCAGTCAACAGGAGTGCTGATTTACCACCAGTTTAAGAGGAGAGAGTTTGGCAGGAAACAGCAGCCAACGACTTAGTATCCAGACCTCAACACCCCAATCAGCAACACACAACTGGGCACCCTATCAATACCAGACACAAAACAGCTCAAAGCACACACTCTGCTAGAGAGAGGACGGGATCCAGCACGAGTCCGAAAGCTCGGAAGAGTAAATAGTAATATAGTCTTTATTGTCATTGTACAAAATTAATCAGTGGAACAACTTGCCTCCAGAAGTTGTGAATGCCCCAACACTGGAAGTCTTTAAGAAGATGTTGGATAACTATTTGTCTAAAGTGATATAGGGTTTCCTGCCTAGGCAGTGTGTTGGACTAGAAGACCTCCAAGGTCCCTTCCAACTCTGTTATTCTATTCTATTCTATTCTATTCTATTCTATTCTATTCTATTCTATTCTATTCTATTCTATTCTAAGTAAGTAAGTAAGTAAGTAAGTAAGTAAGGAAGGAAGGAAGGAAGGAAGGAAGGGAAATAAAAAAAGAAGAAGGAGTCAAGCTATTCCCCAAATCACCTGAGGGTAGAACAAGAAGCAATGGATGGAAACTAATCAAGGAGAGAAGCAACCTGGAATTAAGGAGAAATTTCTTGACAGTTAGAACAATTAATCAGTGGAACAACTTGCCTACAGAAGTTGTGAATGCCCCAACACTGGGAGTCTTTAAGAAGATGTTGGATAGCCATTTGTCTGAAATGGTATAGGGTTTCCTGCCTAGGCAGGGGGTTGGACTAGAGGACCTTCAAGGTCCCTTCCAACTCTGTTATTCTATTCTATTCTGTTCTAAAATAAATACAACGAAACAGGTGGTAAATCTCTGGTGATCGATCCAGATTGGATCCTATAACACACATTTCCAGGCTCCCAATGACTGTTGGCCTTTCCCTCCTTCAGAACCTCAGTCAAGAGAGTCTTCGACTTACAACAGTTCATTTAGTGACCATCCAAAGTTACGACAGCACACCAAAAAAAGTGACATGATACTTTTTCCCCATTATGGCCTTCGCTGCCTCCCCCACCATCCCGTGATCAAAATTCAGAGGCTGGGCAACTGGTTCATACTTATGACCGGTGCGATCCCCTTTTTGTGACCTTCTGACCAGGAAATTCAGTGGGGAAGCCACGTTCACTTAACAACTGTGTCCCTAACTTACCAAGCGCGGTCTTTCACTTAACAACCGTGGCAAGGAAAGTCGTAAAACGGAGTGAAACTCGCTTCACAAATGTCTCACTTAACAACAGAAACTTTGGACTCCGTGGTGGTCCTAACGCGAGAAGCCAACCTGGTCCTTGAGCCCATGAAAACGGTGCGATGCTCAGATGAGCTGAAGTGCGGTTCCCCTTGGGGTGTAACACACATTTTCGGGCTCCAGAACAAGGCCAGGGCTGACCTGATTTCCCTCACCCCTTAAATTGAAAGTAATTTCCACCCGGTTGTGCCAAAAAAGGCCTCTGGGGAGGAAGCCCTTGAGCTCCGATTGTCCCCGTCCTTCATCCCAGACGGAGGCGGGAGAGAGGTTCCTTCTTGTTCTGAGTCAACAGCTGAGCTACAAATAGATCTTCGCCTGCAGGGGGGATTTCTCGAGAAAAGGCAGCTGTGGAGACACGTAGGGCTTCTTCTTATATGCAAAGCAGGTGGAGAGATGGAGGGAGGGAGGGAGAGAGAGAGAGAGATGAAGGGAGAGAGACAGACAGACACACAAAGAAAGAAAGAGACAGAGACGGATAGAGAGACAGAGAGAGACAGAGAAATACAGAAAGAAGAAGAGAAAGAGAGAGAGACAGAGAGACAAAGAAAGGAGAGAGGGACAGAGGGACAGAGAGAGACAGAGACAAAGAAAGAAGGAGAGAGACAGAGAGAAAAGAGAGGGAGGAAGGAGAGAGGGAGAGAGACAGACACACACACACAAAGAAAGAGAGAGAGAGAGGGCTAGAGAGACAGAGACAGAGAGAGACAGAGAGAGGAGAGAGGGAGAGAGACAGACAGAGAGACAGAAACACACAAAGAGAGAGAGACAGAGACAGAGAGACAGACAGACACACAAAGAAAGATAGAGACACAGAAAGCGAGAAAGACAGAGAGACACACACACACAAAGAAAGAGAGAGAGAGGCAGAGAGGGATAGAGAGACAGAGACAGAGAAAGAAGGAGAAAGGGAGAGAGACAGACAGAGAGACAGACATGCACACAAAGAGAGAGAGAGACAGAGAGAGAGAGAGAGAGAGAGAGAGACATACGCACAGAGAGAGAGGGAGACAGAGAGAGAGACACACACACACACAAAGAAAGAGAGAGAGGCAGAGAAGGATAGAGAGACAGAAAGACAGATAGAGAGAGAGAAGGAGAGAGACAGAGAGAGAGAGGGAGAGAGAGGCAGGGGAGGGAGAGAGACAGAGAAGGATAGAGAGAGACAGAGACAGAGACAGAGACAGAAAGAAGGAGAGAGGAAGAGAAGGAGAGAGAAAGACAGAGACAGAGAGAGAGAAAGAAAGAAGGAGAGAGGCGGAGAGAGACAGAAGGAGAGAGAGGGAGGGAGGGGGGAGAAAGAGACAGAGAGAGGAGGGGGAGAAAGGGAGAGAGAGAGAGAGAGAAGGGATTAAAGAGCAGCCAGGGAGAAACCGAGGATGCAAGGGGTCTTTTATTCGTCTGATGGAATGCAAGGTAATATTAAGGCCATCAAAGCTTTGTCCTCTGTGGGAGCAGAAATCGAGAGAGCCGGGAAGACGAGGCCACTGTTGCAACCTGGGGTACACTGATAAGGCAGGTGGGTTGCAAAGAGATTCCCCTTAGGAGATCCCCAGCTCCTTATGCTAGGCCCCCCCTTGTTTTTTTCCCTATTAGAGGAAGGAAGTGCCCCACAGGCCTCCTAGGAAACCAGAGTGGGTGAGGGAGGAAAGGAAGGCGAGAGAGAGAGAAAAGGGAAAAAAGAAAGAAAGATAGATAGAAAGAAAGAAAGAAAGAAAGAAAGAAAGAAAGAAAGGAAGGAAAGAAGGAAGGAAATAGGAAAGAAAGGAGAAGGAAATAAAGAAGGAAGGAAAGAAAGAAAGAAGGAAGGAAAGAAAGAAAAAAGGAAAAGGAAAGAAAGAAGGAAGGAAGGAAGGAAAGAAAGAAAAAGAAAAGAAAGAAGGAAGGAAGAAAGAGGAAGGAAATAAGGAAGGAAGGAAAGAAGGAAGGAAGGAAAGAAAGAAAAATCTTGCAAATCTGAAGTCGTCTCCCGCCGTCTCCTCTACAGCCTGAGAAACTAAGAGGGAGATTTCCCGAGCTTTTCCTCCACCCGTTATACAGCTGTGGGCTTTGCGGTCTCTTCTCTGACGATTCCCTAAGCAGCATCTCTTCCTCCCTCCCCCCCCCCCCCAGCCTCCCCACATGCTCTTACGCCCTCATCTTTCGGAGCCACACATGAGCTGCAAACAAATGTCTCCACTCTGGATTTTGTCTGGGTTTTTGTTTTTTGTTTTTAATGGGAAGCTCCGAACAAAAGACAACTTGTGGGATAAAAGGCGCTTTATGTTTTGGGACGTGGTGGGCTACAAAAATGAGAACCGAGTTCAGAAGAGAAGGCTTCCC
The DNA here is from genome assembly GCA_029891615.1 of Natrix natrix natrix. NCBI lineage: Eukaryota > Metazoa > Chordata > Lepidosauria > Squamata > Natricidae > Natrix > Natrix natrix. Next base: position 2,284,928 of record JAKRSK010007778.1, read on the forward strand.
TTGTGCCGGAGGTCAGCCTCCTGGACCGAAGACGCTCTTGTCCTTTGTCACAATGAAAACACGCCGATGTGGTCATGCCAGGGCCCGGGAGAAACGTCTCGGGCACAGGCACAAGTGCTGCACAGCTTGTTTAATTTGCAAGCAAATTTGGGGGCTGCTAACAGCCTCCTGTCTGCCCCCACCCCCAATTGCCTGCTTCTCCGGTCAATGAATAAGGGTGGGGTTTGGGGAGAGGTATCTGTGAATTTAGAGAAACTGAATGCAAACTCTTCTTCCTCTTCGGAGAAAGCAGAGGGAATTTGGCGTGGTGGTGAAGGCAGCAGGCTAGATACCAGGAGACGGTGATTTCTAGTCCTGCCTCAGGCATAAAAAAAGTGGCTGGGTGATTCTGGTCCAGTCCCTCCTTCTCTCCCTCAGCCCAACTCGCCTCTCAAGGTTGTTGAGGAGGGGGCGGAATAGGAGGAGGGAGCAGTATTAGGTATGTTTACTGCGCTGAGTTACTTACAAAGTCATGAAGGTGAGATGGGAGGTAGGAAGGAAGGAAGGAGAAGGAGGGAGGGAAGTAGGGAGGGAGGGAGGGAGGGAGGAGAAGGAGAAGGATGGTGGGAATGAGGGAGAGAGGGAGGGAGAAAAAGGAAAAGGAGGGAGGGAGGAAGGAAAGGGAGAAGGAGGGAGGGAAGTAGGGAGAGAGGGAGGGAGGAAGGAAGGAGAAGGAGAAGGATGGTGGGAATGAGGGAGAGAGGGAGGGAGGAAAAGGAGAAGAAGGGAGGGAAGTAGGGAGGGAGGAGAAGGAGAAGCATGGTGGGAATGAGGGAGAGAGGGAGGGAGGAAAAGGAGAAGGAGGGAGGGAGGAAAAGGAGAAGGAGGGAGGGAAGTAGGGAGAGAGGGAGGGAGGAAGGAAGGAGAAGGAGAAGGATGGTGGGAATGAGGGAGAGAGGGAGGGAGGGAGGGAGGAAAAGGAGAAGGAGGGAGGGAGGAGAAGGAGAAGGATGGTGGGAATGAGGGAGAGAGGGAGGGAGGAAAAGGAGAAGGAGGGAGGGAAGAAGGAAGAGATGGAAGGAGGGAGAAAAAGGAAGCGGAGGGAGGAAAGGGAGAGGAAGGAGGGAGGGGAGAGAAGGAGGAAGGGAGGGAGGAAGGAAGGAAGGAAGGAAGAGGAGAAGGAGGGAAGAAAGGAGGTTTCAGATAGGTAGAAAAAGGGGAAATGCTTTTTAAGAGCCAGGAGGGAGGAGGTGATCCTAAGCATTCTTACCCTATTGCCGAACTCCCACGGCTGCTGAGCCTGCCCACTTCTGAATTGGCCTTCTCCTGCTCCAGTCTGTTCGGAGGGGGGGGGAGCGAAGAATGGGAAGGAAGTGGGGGCTAAAACGCAGCTGGAGTGGGGGAGAAATCGGATAATGACAAGCATTCAAGAAAGGAAAGTCAGCGCTTCCTTTTAAGCCCAGCGCTGAGTCGCTCTGCCCACTTCAGAATTTCAAATAAATCTGATTTTTTCCCAGATCTCTAGGAAGACCCGTCTGTCTCGGGCTGCATTGCTAATATGAATGGACTTTCAGGAGAAAGAGCGATGGGAATTAGAAGGAGTGTGTGTGTGTGTGTGTGTGTGTGTGTGAAATGAATCAAAGTACATTCTCCCCCCCCCCCGGCCCTTTCCTCATTAAAGCAGCACAGTAGACAGTGTGTATGATCAGAAAAGGAGATTTACTAGGCCCTACTGTGACTAAGGCACATTGTAATGAGAAGAGAGAAGGAACTGCTCGCAGGATCCTTGCTGGGATGAATGAAATTTTCCCACTACACAGAAGAGTCCAGAGCAGATAGGAAGAAGAAGGGAGGGAAGGCATGAGGTGGAGGGAATACCTCACCCAAATCCTTGGTTTTCCAAAACCATGAAGAAATAAAATATGCAAAGGGAACAAGGAGGGTGAGGAAGAGGGGAGAGGGAAGAGGAGGAGGAAAAGAAGGAGGAGGAGGAGGAAGAGGAGGAGGAGGAGGAAGAGGAGGAGGAGGAGGAAGAAGAAAAGGAGGAGTGGGAGGAGGAAGAGGAGGAGGAGGAGGAGGAAGATGGAGGAGGAGGAGGAGGAGGAGGAGGAGGAGAAGAAGAAGAAGAAGAAGAAGAAGAAGAAGAAGAAGAAGAAGAAGAAGAAGAAGAAGAAGAAGAAGAAGAAGAAGAAGAAATCATCAAGAGTCCATAAAGAAGAAGAAGGTGAGGAGGAGATAGAAGAGAAGAGGAAGAGGAGGAGGAGGAAGAAGAAAAGGAGGAGGGGGAGGAGGAAGAAGATGGAGGAAGAAGGTGGAGGAGGAGGAGGAGGAGGAGGAGGAGGAGGAGGAGGAGAAGAAGAAGAAGAAGAAGAAGAGGAAGAGGAAGAGGAAGAGGAAGAAGAAGAAGAAGAAGAAGAAGAAGAAGAAGAAGAAGAAGAAGAAGAAGAAGAAGAAGAAGAAGAAGAAGAAGAAGAAGAAGACATCCAAAGTGAAAAAGAAGTTGAGGGGGTTGATTGAGCAGAAGCTCTTGGAGACAGAAATTATCTCATGAAAGATTACCGAGCCAGCCTTGGCTTCCCAATTAAAGCAGTCTTAAAAAAAAAAAAAGTAGATAATCTACTAAATCGTCTCCAATTTCTGGAGATTCCCCAGAGTTCGTAATCAGGCGCTTTCTAGCCAGAATTGCATTAGATAACTCTAACTACGGGCTTCCCACTTAACAAGACGAACAGCCAATTTGGAGTAAGAGCGGGGTACAGATGAAGTGGGCGGATGAGTCAAGTTGAAGAACCAGAATAAGGAGGGGGATCCTAGCTTTGCCCAGGCGCCATTTTTGAGACTGAGACTCCGTTGCCTGCATTCACACAACCGTGGTAGAAAAAAAGGGATGGGGGTTAGGCTAACCCTCTCTTATCTTGGCTGGGGGATTGAGTCACAGCTTTGGAGAAAACGCAAAACCAGATCAGAGGTGGGTATTCAGCCGGTTCTGACCACTTCTGGAGAACCGGTAGAAGATGATTTGAGTAGTTCGCAGAACCTGCAAATACCACCTCTGGCTGGCCCCGCCCCCATCTATTCTCCGCCTCCCAATTCCCAGCTGATTGGGAGGAAATGGGGATTTTGCAGTATCCCTCCCCTGCCACGCCCACCAAGCCACGCCCACAGAACCAACATTTTAAAGAAATTGAACCCCACCACTGAACCAGATTTCATGGCAGAGAAAAGCAAAGCTTTACATTTAGGCAGGGGAAAAAATTAAAAGGTATAATAAAAGGTATTTACAGATTAGGCGAGACCTGGCTGAAAAACAGTCAGTGAGTGGCAGCGGTCCAATCTAATACAATCCTGGGTTGTATAAACAGAGGCTTAGAACCAAGATCACGCGACGTATTAGTACCGCTTTATTTATTTTTTTTCCACATGTTTTTATTTTTATTTTTAAACATAAAAGACAACATTAAAAAATTTTCATCCATTACATACAGCATGTCGTTTGGTTACAAGTGTTTTTGCATCTGTATTTTCGATTACATATACAATTAAAATTTTTCCATCCAATATAGCCAAAAACCTCACTTTCATTGTACAGCATATGTTTAGTGACGATTAATATTTCTTTCTTTTCAATGAGCTTAATTCTCTTACAGTCTTGATTATCTGCTTAACCACAACATACCTTTATGCAATCATTGTTTCATTTTAAATATTTTTACAGTCTAGAACAGTGATGGCGAACCTATGGCACGCGTGCCACAAGTGGCACCCGGAGCCATTTGTCAGGGCACGCGAGGCGCTGCCCTGTCAGCTGACCAGCGCGCATGCGCATGCTGGCCAGCTGACTTCACCTTTTTAAAAGCTATTTTTCGCCTTCCCCAGGCTCCAGAGGCTTTATAGGAGCCTGGGGAGGGCGAAAAGAGCCTCCCCCCTCCCCGGAGGCTTCAGGGACCGTCCGGAGGCTTCCCTGACGCCTTCAGAGCGCTTAAAACCATCCTCCGAGCAAACCGGAAGTGACTTCTGGGTTGCTCGGAGGATGGTTTTAAGCGCTCCGAAGGCTTCAGGGAAGCCTCCGGATGGTCCCTGAAGCCTCCGGAGGGCCTCCGGGGGGGGCGGGGGAGGCTCTTTTCGCCCTCCCAAGGCTCCTATAAAGCCTCTGGAGCCTGGGGAAGGCGAAAAAAGCATGTAAAAATGGGGGGGGGCACGTTGTGTGCGCATTCGCACTGGGGGATTGCGCATTGTATTATGGGTGCAGCACGCCCGCACACGACCCCCCCGCGCTCCCCCCACTTGTGGCACACGAGCCAAAAAAGGTTCGCCATCACTGGTCTAGAAGAATTTACCAAGTGTTTGTGTTTATATATCTTTCACTACTTTCAGCAGGATATCTTTATGGTATGCACTTAGAGTTATATATTATAGTACCAATCTTCTATCAAATGTACATTGGTTCATTTATTATCTTCATCCTATTAGTACCGCTTTATAAAGCCCTGGTAAGGCCACACCTGGAGTGCTGCAATCAGTTTTGGTCCCCATACTCCAAAAAAGATGTTGAGACTTTGGAAGAAGTTCAGAAAAGAGCAACTAAGATGAATTAAAGGCCTGGAGAATAAAACATAGGAAGAACGGCTGCAGGATTTAGAGAAAAGCTAGAGAAAAGAAGAATTAGGGGTGACATGATAGCAGTCTTCCAGTATTTAAGCGGCTGCCCCGAAGAAGAGGGGGTCAAATAATTCTCCAAAGCACCAGAGGGCAGGACAAGAAACAATGGTTGGAAACTAACCAAGGAGAGAAGCAACCTGGAATTAAGGAGAAACTTCCTAACAGGGAGGACAATTAACAAGTGGAACAGAAGTGCCTTCAGAAATCATGTGCGCTCCATCACTTGATGTTTTTAAGAACAGACTTGTCTGAGATGGTATCGGTTCTCCTGCTTGAGTAAGGGATGGACTAGAAGACCTCCAGGGTACCTTCCAGCTCAATTCCATCGTACAGCATTCATTGTTTTAAGATACTTTTCTGAAGGGGTGCAATCCCATTGTCCACTTTAATGAAAAGGCGGACTAGGGGTGAGGTGATAGCAGTCTTCCAATCTTTGAGGGGCTGCCACAAAGCAGAGGGGGTCAAATTATTCTCCAAGGCACCTGAGGGTAGAACAAGAAACAATGGATGGAAACTAATCCAGGAGAGAAGCAACTTAGAACTAAGGAGAAATTCCCTGACAATGAGAACAAATAATCAGTGGAACGGCTTGCCTCCAGAAGTTGTGAATGCTCCCACACTGGAGGTATTCAAGAAGAGACTGGAGTGCCATTTGTTAGAAATGGTGCAGGGTCTCTTGCTTGGGTGGGTGGGTTGGATTAGAAGACTTCCAAGGTCCCTTCCAACTCCGTTCTTCTGTTTTAGTCTGTTATGTCCTATTGGGAGGGGCAGAAGTAAACTCCCAACACATCACAACATTTTCACACCGTGACACCAACTTTCCAGTTTTTTTAAAAAAAGAAAAGGAACACATGACTTCATCTAGAAATGAGTTGCTGAGATTAATGTTAGAAAAATTACAGAGATCTGGGAACCTTGTTATTCCATTCTGCTCACTCTCAAACTTTGCGCAGTTCACAGACTTCCAGCTGGGAAATTGTTCTTCCCACCCCCCCACCCCCATTCCCGGATTCCTGGGTTTAACCAGTCATGAGATCATCCTTGCTGCCCCCAGTTTATTTTGAGCTCTGTGAAAACATCGGGCAGTGTTGATTCTTAGGAGGACCAAGGCTGAGTGATGGATGGTCCTTTATCACAGCCAATGGACTCTTGATGGTTGTTTCTTCTTCTTCTTCTTCTTCTTCTTCTTCTTCTTCTTCTTCTTCTTCTTCTTCTTCTTCTTCTTCTTCTTCTTCTTCTTCTTCTTCTTCTTCTTCTTCTTCTTCTCCTCCTCCTCCTCCTCCTCCTCCTCCTCCTCCTCCTCCTCCTCCTCCTCCTCCTCCTCCTCCTCCTCCTCCTCCAGGTGCAGTGTCCACTTTTCGGATCATTGAGTGCCAATTTGCATGGTCAAATGCATCTCCAGGGCAGTGGCCTGCAGCTTGCATATCTTTGTTGATGGTGTCTTGTCATCTCTGTTTTGGAAACCCGCAAGAGTTGGAAGGGACCTTGTAGGTCATCCAGTCCAACCCTCCCCCCCCCAAACAGACCCTACACCATTTCTGACAGATGGCAGCCCAGTCTGTTCTTGAAAGCCACCAGTGACAAAGCTCCTATAACTTCTGAAGGCAACTTCTGTTCCATTGGTTGTTTGTATTAACTCTCAGAAAATTCCTCCTTATTTCCAGGTTGAATCTCTCCTTGGTCAGTTCCCATCCATCATTCCTTTTCTGGCCTTCAGGTGCTTTGGAAAACAGCTTGACCCCCTTCCTCTCTGTGGGAGCCCCTCAAGTATTGGAAGACTGCTATCCTGTCTCCCCTGGTCCTTCTCTTCACTAAACTAGCCATGCCAAGTTCCTGCAGCCGTTCATCGTATGTTTTAGCCTCCAGTCCCCTAATCATCCTGGTTGCTCTTCTCTGCACTCTTTGTAGAATCTCAACCTCTTTTTTATAGTGTGGTGACCAAAACTGGATGCAGGATTCTATGTGTGGCCTTACTAAGGCTTTATGGAGTGGGATCAGTACCTCCCTTGATCTTCATTGAATCCCTCTGTTAATGCAATTTAAGATTGCATTGAGTTTTTTGGCTGCCGCTGCGCACTGCTAGCTCGTGTTTAGCTGGTTGTCCACTAAGACTCCAAGATCCCTCTCACATTGTTACTGCTATTAAGCCTGGTTTCACCCAGTCTATATGTGTCTTTTTGGCTTTTCTTGCCTAAGTGTAGGACTTCACTTTTCTCTGCCTCTTATCTGCTGAAGGCATCTGGGACGCCATCAGAGGCCCAGTTTTGGTTCATGATTCCCGAGCAGGTCCAAGGGAAACGTCCTTAGAGGGATCCAAATTTGCAACCCATCGACTCCTTCACCCCTGATGTTTTTACGAGCCTCAAACGAAAACCAGACCAGACACCCAGACCAATTGGTGGTTGGGCCTCCCTCCTTGCAGGCAAACAGCCTTTCCTGGCTTCTACCGGCTTTGTGCCCTTGAATGTCAACTCTGAAGAAGCCGGGAGAAAGAAAACGATTTTTGCATTCTGGGTCATGCGAAAGGATTTGGCCGTCACCCAAAACATTTGACTCAGCAGAGACAAACACATTTTTTTTTTTAAAAAAAGGAAATATAAGGCAGCTGTTGCTAGGGGGATATTTTTGGCTCAGCCTCTCCTGGTTTCCCCCCCCCCCTCCATCCAAGTAATTGCACTAAATGCAATTATTCTGCAACAGATTCCTCTTTGGAAAAGGGGCCAGGGATGAGGGATCAGAGGATCGGGTGGGGGGAGGGATCCCCTCTCAAGGGAAGGGAGAGAGAAGAAAGTGGATTGATTGACTGCGGTGCAAATGCTTGGACATCTGTCTCCTCCGACAGGCCAGGCTAAGCCTGGTTAATTTCCATCGTGGTTAATCTGTTTGGTGGTTTAATCTGTGGGTGGTGACGTGGGAACCCCTGCCTGGTTAATCCACCAAGCACTCACAGAACTACAGTAATTCCTGGACTACGATTTGAGCCCAATATTCTGTGGCTGAGTGAGACATTTGTTAAAAGTGGGGTTTGCCCCATTGAGACACCGTGGTGCAGTGGTCAGAGGGCAGTACTGCAGGCTACTTCTGCTGCCTGCCGGCTGCCTGCAATTTGGCAGTTCGAATCTCACTGGCTCAAGGTTGACTTCCCATCCTTCCAAGGTGGGTAAAATGAGGACCCAGATTGTTGGGGGCAAGAGGCTGACTCTGTAAATTCTTACAGAGGGCTGGAAAGCACTGTGAAGCGGTATATAAGTGCTATTGCTATTCTCCTTCCTTCCTTCCTTCCTTCCTTCCTTCCTTCCTTCCTTCCTTCCTTCCCACTGATTAGAAAGCAGCATTGCAGGCTAACTCTGCCGACTGCCAGCAGTTCGATTCTGACCAGCTCAAGGTTGACTCAGCCTTCCTTCCTTCCTTCCTTCCTTCCTTCCTTCCTTCCTTCCTTCCTTCCTTCCTTCCTTCCTTCCCACTGATTAGAAAGCAGCATTGCAGGCTAACTCTGCCGACTGCCAGCAGTTCGATTCTGACCAGCTCAAGGTTGACTCAGCCTTCCTTCCTTCCTTCCTTCCTTCCTTCCTTCCTTCCTTCCTTCCTTCCCACTGATTAGAAAGCAGCATTGCAGGCTAACTCTGCCGACTGCCAGCAGTTTGATTCTGACCAGCTCAAGGTTGACTCAGCCTTCCTTCCTTCCTTCCTTCCTTCCTTCCTTCCTTCCTTCCTTCCTTCCTTCCTTCCTTCCCACTGATTAGAAAGCAGCATTGCAGGCTAACTCTGCCGACTGCCAGCAGTTTGATTCTGACCAGCTCAAGGTTGACTCAGCCTTCCGTCCTTCCGAGGTGGGTAAAATGAGGACCCAGATTGTTGGGGGCAAGAGGCTGACTCTGTAAACCGCTTAGAGAGGGCTGGAAAGCTGCATGTGTCTAAGTGCTGTTGCCATTACCCCATTTTATGACCTTTCTTACCACCATTGTTAAGTGATTCACTGCACTTGCTCAGTTAGTCACATGGTGGTCAAGCGACTCTGACTTCCCCGTTGACTTGGCTTGTCAGAAGCTCACAAGAGGGGATCACGTGACCCCTGGGACACTGGAACGGTCGTAAGTATGAGTCAGTTGGCAAGTATCTGACTTTTGATCACGTGACCATGGGGTTTTGTGCTGCAATGGTCGTAAGTGTGAAAATCGGTCATAAGTCGCTATTGTAACTTTGAATGGTCACTAAGCAAGTGGTTATAAGTCGAGGATATATATATATGTTTGTGTGTGTGTGTGTGTGTGTGTGTGTGTGTGTTACAACCCCTGGTATGCCCAAATATGGGAGGGAGCCCCCCTATCTGTCCTTCGGCTCATTACAGAACACCATCCAGGTTCAAATCCCAGTAAGGGTATGGCTAGCTGATGAGAGCTAAATAGCTTGAAATAGATCTATAGTAGTCTCCCTTTATTTATTTATCAGCACAAATACAACACACACGCGCACGCGCGCACACACACATACACATACACACACAAACACACACACACACACACACACATATATATATATATATATATATATATATATATATATATGCACCCAGAATCAGGAATAAACTTCAAGGTCATAGAAACACTACTAGAACCACCTTTGAGATTGGAACTTCTGTTGCTAAGGGAGTCATGTTCGAGGTTACGGCCTTTCCCGCATGGTCATTAAGAGAATTGTTGTGGAAGGGACCTCGGAGGTCTTCTAGTCCAACCCCCTGCTCGGGCAGCGAACCTTACTTTACACCATTGTGTCCAAACTGTCCCTAAAATCTCTTACTTACACCCTGCAGTTCAACTTGGGGAAGAGGCGGAAGACCGTCTAGTTTTAAAAACTTAAAATGCTGCAAACTCCTCCCCCCCCCCCCCCAGTCCTACACAACACATGCACACCACACAACACTGTTGACCTGCCTTTCTGTGAATGTAACATTTGGTGATTCACAGGCCCTTCTCGGGTTCCTGCGGTGTGTGCATGAATCACCTACTTCAATTGTCGGTGAAAAATCGTGGTTTTCTCACAGGCTGCAAAAAGAGCAGTGAGGAGAGTTAGATCTGAGCTGACATTAGATTCCAGATGGACAGAGTGGGAAGGGACCTTGGAGGTCTTCTAGTCCAACCTCCTGCCCTGTATCATTTCAAACAAAGCGTTGTCCAATCTCTTCTTAGGAACCTCCATTGAGGGAGCACCGATTTTTTTTTTCATAATTTACATTAATGCACCCACATAATGGTAGAACGTAGAACAACAGAGTTGGAAGGGACCTTGGAGGTCATCTAGTTCAGCCCCCACCCACCCAAGCAGGAGACCCAACACCATTTCTGACAGATGCAGTCCAGTCTCTTCTTGAAAGCTTCCAGGGATGAAGCTCCCACAACTTCCGAAGGCAACTTCTGTTCCATTGGTTGATGGTTCTCACTGTCAGAAAATTCCTCATTTCTAGGTTGAATCTCTCCTTGTTCAGTTTCCATCCATCATTCCTTGTTTGGCCTTCAGGTGCTTTGGGAAATATCTTGACCTCCCCCTCCTCTCTGTGACAGCCCCTCAAATATTGGAAGATGCTCTCCTGTCTTCCCTGGTCCTTCTCTTCACTAGACTAGCCATGCCCAGTTCCTGCAACTATTCACTGTATGTTTTAGCCTCCAGACCTTTGATCATCTTAGATAGATTCAGATTAACAGAGTTGGAAGGGACCTTGTAGGTCATCTAGTCCAACCCCCTGCCCAAGCAGTTGACCACACACCATTTCCGATAGATGGCAGTTCAGTGTCTTCTTGAAAGCTTCCAGGGATGAAGTTCCCATAACTTCTGAAAGCAACTTTTGTTCCATGGGTTGATTGTTCTGTCAGAAAATTCTTCCTTATTTCTAGGTTGAATCTCTCCTTGGTCAGTTTCTATCCATTCTTCCTTGTCTGGCCTTCAGGTGCTTTGGAAAATAGCTTGACCCCCTCCTCTCTGTGGCAGCCCCTCAAATATTGGAAGACTGCTGTCATGTCTCCCCTGGTCCTTCTCTTCCCTAGATCAGCCATGCCCAATTCCTGCAACCGTTCTTCATGTTTTAGTCTCCAGGCCTTTGATCATCTTAGATAGATTCAGATGAACAGAGTTGGAAGGGACCTTTTGCCACTGTTGTTAAGTGAATCACAAAGCCATTAAGCGAATCCCACTTGCCATTGCTTGTCAGAAGTTGGCCACAAACAACGATCACGTGATGCCAGGATGCTACAACCCTGGTAAATGCATGCCAGTGGTCAAGCCCTTGAAGTTTGACCATGGGGGAATGCTACGACGGTTATAAGTGCGAGGCGCAGTCGCAAGTCACTTTTTTTCAGCTTCGAGCGAGTGGTTTTTAAGCTGAGGATGTGCTGTACGGGTGAAACGCATTTAAATGCGCTGACCACGGGACCAAAGTGATGTTCAATTGCAACCGGTGGTCGGGAAAAACGGCCTCACCAGGTTCCAATGAGCCTTTTAGCCATAATTTAAGATGGTATCGCTCATGTTTTACATAAGCAGGTCAGATATTGTGCAAAAATTGTTGTTTTGTCATAGCAGGCGAAAAAAACACAAAAGCTTTATTTTCCCAAGGGCCTTGGGGATTTTATTTGTTTGTTTTTTGCTTTCCCCCTGAAATCTTTTGTTGTTGTTAGTTCTGAAGTCTGTTTGTTTGTTTGTTTGTTTGGATTTTATATCGTGTCCGACCCATCGCAACCCCTATGGGTAACATTCCTCCAGGCCTTCGTGTCCTCTACCATCCTCTAGAGTCCATTTAAACTCACGCCTACTGCTTTGGTGACTCCTTCCAGCCACCTCACTCTCTGTCGTCCCTTCTTCTTCTTTTTCCCTCAATCTTTCCCAGCATGAGGCTCTTCTCCAGGGAGTCCTTCCTCCTTCTCATTAGGTGACCAAAGTACTTGAGTTTCCTGTTCAGGATCTGACCTTCTAAAGAGCAGTCAGGGTTGATCTCCTCCAGGACTGACCGGTTGGATCACCTTGCGGTCCAAGGGACTCGGAGGAATCTTCTCCGGCACCAGAGTTCAAAGGCCTCCATTCTTTGACTTCCTTCCTTCTCATTAGGTGGCCAAAGTCTTTGAGTTTCCTCTTCAGGATCTGCCCTTCTAAAGAGCAGTCAGGGTACGTATTTCCCCCTGAAATATCCTGCTGCATTTTCATTTCATCTAAAGGTTTCACACACACAAACACACACACACACACACAAGCACAAGCACACATGCAAGCACACCCCTGGCGCGTTGCAGCGGTCTCAGTTTTGGCTGCATTTTTAATGTCCTGGTAGCATCATTTTGAATCACAACATGCCAGGTTCCAGAATGATTCATTGCTAGAGAGGCGAAAGGGGAAGCCGGCAGATCAGCAGAAGATTAAAAAAAGAAGAAGAAAAGGGGGAAAAAATCCCCTGGTAACAATTAAAAAAGAAAAAAAGGAAAGGAAAGAGGCTCATAAATAAATTTCTTCCTTCTCCAGCGAGTGGATTAATCTTTTCTCTCTCCTCGCAAACCTCCCAGGTGCCGGAGACGGCGAGCCAGTTAAAAATAAAACTGTTTTGTGAACCCTGCCTCAGGAACACATGAATAAACAGCAATAAACGAGAGCCACCGACTAGTTAATTGAGAATAATTAAGCAATATTTTTTTAAAATATTAGGAAGGAATAAAACTCAGGCAGGCACACACTCACAAAAATAAAAATTCAACGCCCAGGCCGAAGGGAAGAAGAGGTGGATAGCAGGGCTGCTGTATTAGAAATGAGATGCTCAACCAGCATCTTCTGACAGGAAGTTCTTTCCCCACGCTATCCTTCTGTCCACCTTCCATCCATCACGAAGTGTTTTCAGCCATAAAGAGAAGGGAAATTCCATCTTCTCTAGAGCGCGTCGTTTTTGAAAACTTTTGTTCACGTCTATCTTTGGACATCTTTCCCAAATGTTTTCCTCCTTCTTTGTGATGTAAAACAGACATTTCGTTTTTTTGCAAGAAAACAGAGAGAAAACAGTCTTCCGTCACTCTCAGATAGCTGTATAAGACGCAGATGCATCCCACAAAGCCATAATTTGATTTACGACTGGGGAATTCCGAGCCAATTTCAATAAAACGGCAGTCAAATAAACCGCAGCTTTGCAGGAGGCCCAAACCGACGTCACGTAGGATGGTTTTCTCCCAAGTGATGCCTTCCAGATGGGGGAGGGATCACAACAACAGCCAGAACTCCTGGGATCTTAGTGAAAAGAAAGAAGGAAGAACTTCAGCAGATCTTTGCAGGTGGACAAACAAGGAATAACAGAACAGCAATAGCACTTAGAGTTACATTATACTGTGTCTCAGTGCTTTTTCAGCCCTTTCTAAGTGGTTTACAGAGTCAGCAAATTGCCCCCAATAATCTGGGTCCTCATTTTACTCACCTCCTAAGGATGGGAGGCTGAGTCAACCAGAGTTGGAAGGGACCTTGGAGGTCTTCTAGTCTAACCCCCTGCCCTATATCACTTCAAACAGGTTATCCAATCTCTTCTTAAAAACCTCCAGTGATGGAGCACCTAATTTTTTTCATAATTTACATTAATGTACCGACATAATGATAGAATGTAGAATAACAGAGATGGAAGGGACCTTGTAGGTCATCCAGTCCAACCCCCCCCCCCCCCCAAAGCAGGACACTTACACCATTTCAGACAGATGGCAGTCCAGTCTCTTCTTAAAAGCTTCCAGTGATGAAGCTCCCACAACATTTGTTCCATTGGTTGGAAAGGAAAATTCTCCTTATTTCCAGGTTGAATCTCTCCTTGATCAGTTTCCATCCATTATTCCTTGTGTGGCCTTTGGGTGCTTTGGAGAATAGCTTGACCCCCTCCTCTCTGTTGCAGCCCTTCAAATATTGGAAGGCTTCTATCTTGTCTCCCTTGGTCCTTTTCTTCACTAGACTAGCCATGCCCAGTTCCTGCAACCGTTCATCGTATGTTTTAGTCTCTTCAGAGACCTTTGATCATGTTAGATAGATTCAGATTAACAGAGTTGGAAGAGACCTTGTAGGTCATCTAGTCCAACCCTCTTTCACAACCAAGAGACCCTACACCATTTGTGACAGAAGGCAGTCCAGTCTCTTCTTGAAAGCCTCCAGGGATGAAGCTCCCACAACCTCTGAAGGCAACTTCTGTTCCACTGGTTGATGGTTCTCACTGTCAGAAAATTCCTCCTTATTTCCAGGCTGAATCTCTCCTGGATCAGTTTCCATCCATTATTCCTTGTCTGGCCTTCAGGTACCTTGGAAAATAGCTTGACCCCCTCCTCTCTGTGGCAGCCCCTCAAATATTGGAAGATGCTCTCCTGTCTCCCCTGGTCCTTCTCTTCACTAAACTAACCATGCTCAGTTCCTGCAACTGTTCATCATAGATTTTAGCCTCCAGTCCCCTAATCATCTTTGTTGGTCTTCTCTGCACTCTTTCTAGAGTCTCAACATCTTTTTTACATCGTGGCGACCAAAACTGGATGCAGGATTCTAGGTGTGGCCTTACTAAGGCTTTATAGAGTGGTATGAACACTTGATTCTATCCAGAGGGACCATCTGAGGTCAACCGGAGAGCTATTGAGGGCCAAGTCAAATTCGGTCCACAAATCAACGGCCAACTAGGGAGGGGGAGAAAGTCCACATTCCTAAAAGGGTATTCAAAGTGTTGTTGACCAGAGCAGCGGAGAAGAATGTGTGCGGAGTCCCCCCACCCAAGAGCCAAGAAATCCTCACATGTTTTGCATTCTCCACCTAATCTTGAGCTTAAGCATCCATTTATCTTCAAAGCAGGTTTGCAATTAGCTTCTCCCCCTGGCCCTTTGCCCCCAATTAAGAGGCCTCCGCGGAAGGATTAGCCCAAACTGGAGGACCAGCAAGCTTGCACAGGGAGTCCTCGATTTACGACCACAATCCGAGGCCAGAATTTTTGTGGCTGAGTGAGAAATTCGTTAAGGGAACTTTGCCCCGTTTTTATGACATTTTCTTGCCGTGTTTTCTTAAGGGACTTGGTTTAAAAATGAAGGAACAATATTTTTGTTGGAATGTATGATGTACAAGGACAACAAGGAACATAAGCATATTTGATGGATGATTGGCAGGGCTATGCATAATTGAAAGTAGTGATGCATAAACATAAATAGTTGGTAAATTCTTTTATATTGTAAAAATAATCAGAATGAGATAAGTGATTACATAAAGGTATATTGTTATTAAATAGATAATTGAGAATGCAAGGGATTTGGGTTTGCTGAAAGGAAGGAAATATTAACTGCAATTGAACATATGATGTAAAATGAAAGTGAGGTACCTAGTCATATTAGATGGAAAATTTGTGACTGTATACGTAACTGAAAATATGGATGCACAAAAGCTTGTAACCAAACGACATGCTGTACGT
>JAKRSK010007778.1:2305000-2357500 GCA_029891615.1 Natrix natrix natrix
TTCGAACCGCCGAACTGCCGACCTTTCTGATCGACAAGCTCATCGTCTTAGCCACTGAGCCACCGTGTCCCTCATTGATGGCTAAACTACCCTGTAAATCTCTGCCATGAGCCGATCTATAAATGTAGCGTCACTCTTTCTCTAGCCAGCTGGGTTTTAAGGGAAAGGGATGAATCATGCCAGCGTGTTCAGGAGAGGAGTGAAATTACAAGTATCCTTTACTCACAGGTTCCTCACCGCATGCAAAGTGGTGGCTGCCGTGACGGGCAAAACAAGAGAACAGCGTTCAATGCAAACACGGCCCTTCTTAACATGCAATGCACCTTTATTCTCTGGTTTTTTAATTTTTAAAATAAAGACGCAGGAAGCTAGGAGGGGGAAAAAATCTGATAGATTTTTTTTTTATAATAGAATAACAGAGTTGGAAGGGGCCTTGGAGGTCTTCTAGTCCAACCCCCTGCCTAGGGAGGAAACCCTACACCACTTTCGACAAATGGTTATCCAACATCTTCTTAAAAACTTCCAGTGTTGGAGCATTCACAAGTTCTGAAGGCAGGTTGTTCCACTGATTCATTGTTCTCACTGTCAGGAAGTTTCTCCTCAGTTCTAAGTTGCTTCTCTCCTTGATTAGTTTCCACCCATTGTTTCTTCTCCTGCCCTCAGGTGCTTTGGAGAATAGCTTGACTCCCTCTTCTTTGTGGCAACCCCTGAGATATTGGAACACTGCTATCATGTCTCCCTTAGTCCTTCTTTTCATTAAACTAGGCATACCCAGTTCCTGCAACCGTTCCTCATATGTTTTAGTCTCCACTCCCCTAATCCTCTTTGTTGCTCTTCTCTGCACTCTTTCTGGAGTCTCCACATCTTTTTTACATCGTGGTGACCAAAACTGAATGCCGTATTCCAAGTGTGGCCTTACCAAGGCCTTATAAAGTGGATCAGTTGTGGTCGTAAGTCAAGCACTACCTGTAGTAAAGAACTTCCCCCCTCCCCTAAAAACATTCTTGGGAGTGTCATAAAGGATAGTCAGGGCTCCCTAGTGCTAAATCTCATGCTATTTTTATTTTATTTTTTTCATTTGGGCCATGACAACTTGATCTTTATCAATGTCACTCTTTAATTTATATCTTCCTGTGATATGGAAAGCCAGCAGTTTTCAGCTTATTGCACAAACAAGAGAGGTGAGAGAAAGAGAGAGAGAGCAGAGAAGAGAGAGAGAGAGACACAGAGTGAGTGGGGAGAGGGAGAGAAGAGAGAGAGACAGAGAGAGGGAAAAGAGAGGGGAACGAGAGAGAAACAAAGAGGAGAGAGAGACACAGAGAGAGAGAGACAGAGAGGAAAAATAGAGAGACTGAGAGCAGGAGAGGGAGAGAGGAGAGAGAGAAAGAGAGAGAGGCAGAGAAGAGAGAGAGAGAGTGAGTGGGGAGAGAAGAGAGAGAGAGACAGAGAGAGGGAAAAGAGAGAGGAACGAGAGAGAAACAAAGAGGAGAGAGAGACACACACACACACAGAGAGCGACAGAGAGGAAAAATAGAGAGACAGAGAGCGGGAGAGGGAGAGAGGAGAGAGAGAAAGAGAGAGAGGCAGAGAAGAGAGGCAGACACACAGAGAGTGGGGAGACAGAGAGAGGGGGCAAAGAGAGAGAGGAAAGAGAGACAAAGAGGAGAGGCAAAAAGGAGAGAGAGAGGGGGGGGAAAAGAGACAGACAGAGAGAGAGAGGAAAGAAAGAGACAAAGAGGACACAGAGAGAGAGAAAGGAGAGAGAGAAAGAGAGAGAGGGAGGGAGAGAGAGAGGGGGGGAAAAGAGACAAACAGAGAGGGAGAGAGAGAGAGGAAAGAAAGAGACAAAGAGGACACAGAGAGAGAGAAAGAGAGAGAGGGAGGGAGAAAGAGAGAGGAAAAAGAGACAAACAGAGAGGGAGAGAGAGAGAGGAAAGAAAGAGACAAAGAGGACAGAGAGAGAGAGAAAGGAGAGAGAGAAAGAGAGAGAGGGAGGGAGAGAGAGGGGGGGGAAAAGAGACAAACAGAGAGGGAGAGAGAGAGAGGAAAGAAAGAGACAAAGAGGACAGAGAGAGAGAGAAAGGAGAGAGAGAAAGAGAGAGAGGGAGGGAGGGAGAGAGAGGGGGGAAAAAGAAACAAACAGAGAGGGAGAGAGAGAGAGGAAAGAAAGAGACAAAGAGGACAGAGAGAGAGAGAAAGGAGAGAGAGAAAGAGAGAGAGGGAGGGAGAGAGAGAGAGGAAAAAGAGACAAACAGAGAGGGAGAGAGAGAGAGGAAAGAAAGAGACAAAGAGGACAGAGAGAGAGAGAAAGGAGAGAGAGAAAGAGAGAGAGGGAGGGAGAGAGAGAGAGGAAAAAGAGACAAACAGAGAGGGAGAGAGAGAGAGGAAAGAAAGAGACAAAGAGGACAGAGAGAGAGAGAAAGGAGAGAGAGAAAGAGAGAGAGGGAGGGGGAGAGAGGAAAAAGAGACAGAGAGGGAGAGAGGGAGAGGAAAGAAAGAGACAAAGAGGACACAGAGAGAGAGAGAAAGAGAGAGAGGGAGGGAGGGAGAGAGAGAGAGGAAAGAGAGAGAGGCAGAGAGTGAGTCAATAGGGAACCATGGGTTGCCACTCCTTATAGGTGGCGGGATTCCCTTTTTTTTCCCACGCCATCCTAACTCTTGCAATAATTTTGGTGGCCATACTTAAAAAGAAGAAATAAACAGGGGAGAGGCTTTGGAAATTCTGTGGAAAGAGCTTAATGGTAAACATACATTTTGCACGTTGCTCCTCGTTTACTGAAATGCTCCTCAGCCACTGAGCATGCGTAGACGTCGCCTTATAGATGAAAGTGTCCCGTCCCCCCTCAGACACTCTTGGAGGGGGACGGTCAATTCTCTAACCTCTCCTTGCACAGGATCTGGCTGGGCTTTTCTGTGGTTGTTTTTGCTGGGGTGTGTGTGGTGGCAGATGTGATCGCTTGCCCTTGACTTACGACCACATTTACAAGCCCCACATTTATGTTGCTAAGTGAGACATTTGCTTAAGGGAATTTCCCCCCATTGTACGACCTTCCTTGCCTCCATTGTTACATTAACTATAAAAAAGATGTTGAGACTCTAGAAAGAGTGAAGAGAAGAGCAGCCAAGATGATTAGAGGACTGGAGACTAAAACGTACGATGAACGGTTGCAGGAACTGGGCATGGCTAGTCTAGGGAAGAGAAGGACCAGGATAGTAGTCTTCCAATATTTGGGGGGCTGTCACATAGACAAGGGGGTCAAGCTATTTTCCAAAGCACCTGAAGGCCAGACAAGAAATAATGGATGGAAACTGACCAAGGAGAGATTCAACCTGGAAATAAGGAGGAATTTTTCTGACAGTGAGAACAATCAACCCATGGAACAGAAGTTCCCTTTGGAAGTTGTGGGAGCTTCATCCCTGGAGGCTTTCAAGAAGAGACTGGATTGCCATTTGTCAGAAAAGGTGTAGCATCTCCTGCTTGGGCAGTGGGGTGGGTTGGACTAGATGACCTCCAAGGTCCCTTCCAACTGTGTTAATCTGTTAACTGTTGTAAGTTGTGGGCTACCAAGTATCTCTTTATAACCAGCCTACCTTTCCTTCCCTTCTCCATCAGCTCAATTTGAAAAAGCTCCCTCACTTCCAAACTCAAGACCTCTGGATTTCAACGCCTACCTTCTAAGCCAGGATTAACAAACCCTGGCTAAGCACAATGAGCGGATACATTGAATGCCATGATTGCAGCCATCAACTCTTCCCACATTGTCAATCGTTCTCACTGGCAACTGGATCTCTGTCATGGTTGGAGAACATCTGAGCGATAAACAGCAGAGCTAGCAAATTTGTGGCCAAGATGACTTTCAGAGATGCTGTCTCTTCTTTTCGGAGAACATCTGAACAAGAATAGTTGAGGCAGCAAATCCCCAGCAGGGACGACCTTCAGTGGTGTCTCCAGTCCACTAAGTGCTATCATACCTCCTGGACCAGAAGCATGGGGTGGGATAAGTTGTCCTGTCTCGTTTTGAAACACCTTGGAGCTTTCTCCTCAAAGGGGAATAGAGGCTAAAGCATATGAAGAATGGTGGCAGGATATTGTCTATGGGTCTGTCCAGTTTAATGAAAAGAAGGACTAGGAGTAACATGATAGCAGTCTTCCAACATCTAAGGGGCTGCCACAAAGAAGAGGGAGTCAAGCTATTTTCCAAAGTACCTGAAGGTAAGACAAGAAGCAATGGATGGAGACTAATCAAGGAGAGAAGCGACCTGGAATTAAGGAGAAACTTCCTAACGATGAGGACAATTAACCAGTGGAACAACTTGCCACCAGAAGTTGTGGCGGCTCCATCACTGGAGGTTTTAAAAAAGAGATTGGACAACCCTTGTCTGAAATGGTAGAGGGTCTCCTGCTTGGGCAGGGGGTTAGACTAGAAGACCTCCAAGGTCCCTTCCAACTCTGCTATTCTACATTCTATAATTATCTGGGTACATTAATGTAAATTGTGATGGAGTGTTGCGGTGGCCTAGAGGTAGAGCTCTCGTCTTGCATTCAGGAGGCTGTGAGTTCGACCCTAGGTAGAGGCAGATATTCCTCTCGCGCGGCACAGATGAGAATATAGTATCTGCTGAATATAACTCCGCGCTGGTGACAGGAAGGGCATCTGGCCAGTAAATGCTCAGCTCCATTCAATTGGCCAGACTCCACCCTGCAAGGAATTATGAGGTCATTAAAAGATGATGATTAACATAAATTATGATAAATTTGGGTGCTCCCTCACTGGAAGTTTTTAAAAGGAGACTGGACAAGCCTTCGTTTGAAATGATAGAGGGCAGGGGGGTTGGACTAGAAGACCTCCAAGGGCCCTTCCCACTCTTTCATTCCGTTATCCGAAGGTGTTAATTTCCGTCCTTGCGAACACCGACTCATCTGAAATCTGTGCTCCAGTGCCTGAACACTGTCTGACGTTCCCAAGGCTGGTGCAACTGAGTCACCCTGACCAAAACAACCTCCATAATTTTATTTTATTTTTTAAAAAAAGAGGATTATCACTTAATAGTCCAGTTCCTGCTTGTGCCCTTCCGTTTGGGCTTGCTTGAACCCTCGAAGGCCAGGCCAATAATTAAACCAGACGCCCTGACCAATATCCCCGTGTGTTGGTTTGTTTCAAGGTCATCTTTTTCCGATGCTGCTCGGAGTCTTTGCTATTTGGCAGTTCGAATTTCAGCCGGCTCAAGGTTGACTCAGCTTTCCGTCCTTCCGAAGTGGGTAAAATGAGGAGCTAGATTGTTGGGGGCAACTCTGTAGTCTGTTTAGAGAGGGCTGTAAAGCATTATGAAGTGATTGCTGTCCCTTCGTCCCTTCCTTCCTTCCTTCCTTCCTTCCTTCCTTCCTTCCTTCCTTCCTTCCTTCATTCATTCATTCATTCCTCCCTCCCTTCCTTCCTTCCCTCTGCCCACTGAAAGCAGTTTGATTCCCATCAGTTCAAGGTTGACTCAGCCTTCTATCCTTTCAAGGTTGGTAAAACACTGTGAAGCGGTATATAAGTCTAGGTGCTATTGCTATTTTTATATATTCTGGACGGGTATTCAATGTGAGAGTCGGAGGCTTTTAACAGAACGGTTTATTCACCACTGCTTCAGAATGAATACAACGAACTCTGGGTTGACAGTTTATTTTAAACCCACAGCTGTCAACCCGTTAACCAATAGGAACACAGCTTAACGTTAACCAGTAGAAACACAGCTTAACCCATGCTTAACCAATGTATGTCCAAAGCTGTGCTGATTGACAGCTGGGACATAACAGCTATTTTCCTCCCTCCCTCCCTCCCATGGTGTGCAGTGGTCAGAGTGCAGTACTGCAGGCTGCTTCTGCTGACTGCCGGCTGCCTGCAATTTGGCAGTTCAAATCTCAGCAAGCTCAAGCTTGACTCAGCCTTCCCTCCTCCCCAGGTGGGTAAAATGAGGACCCAGATTGTTGGGGGCAAGAGGCTGACTCTGTAAACCGCTTAGAGAAGGCAGTAAAGCACTATGAAGCAGTATATAAGTCTAAGCGCTACTGCTATTGCTCTTCCTTTTCCCTTCCCTTCCCTTCCTTCCCTTCCTTTCATGGTGCTCAATAGTTAGAATGCTGTATTGCAGGCAAATTCTGCCAGAGTTGGGTTGCTTCCGCTTCGGCCCGGTTCGGCGGAACCGGTAGTGGTAATTTGGCCTGGGTCACAGAACCGGCAGTGGCCCAGGCTGGCCACGCCCCTGAACCAGTTCCCCAGTCTCTTCTGCCGTTGCCGGTATGTTTCTGCGCATGCGCAGAAGAATGTATAATCAACTGCACATGCACGAGCAATTTGCGGTGGACGCGCACATGAGCGAAGCAAGCACACAGCAAAGTGGTACCAACGGTACAGGAACCCATCCCTGAATTCTGCCCACTGTCAGCAGTACAACGCTGACCGGCTCAAGGTTGACTCACCCTTCAATCCTTCCGAGGTGGGTAAAATGAGGACCCAGATTGTTGGGGGTCAAGAGGCTGACTCTGTAAACCCTTTAGAAAGGGCTGTAAAAGCTCTATGAAGCAGTATATAAGTCTAAATGCTACTGCTATTGCTTTTTCCTTTTTCCTTCCTTCCTTCCTTCCTTCCTTCCTTCCTTCCTTCCTTCCTTCCTTCCTTCCTTCCTTCCTTCCTTCCATGGTGTGCAGTGGATAGAATGCAATTCTACCAACTGCTATCACTTCAGTCCTGACTGGCTCAGGGTTGACTCAGCCTTCCCTCCTTCCGAGGTGGGTAAAATGAGGACCCAGATTGTTGGGGGTCAAGAGGCTGACTCTGTAAACCCTTTAGAAAGGGCTATAAAACGCTCTCTACATGGGGCTCCCCTTGAGATGCACCCGAAGACTGCAGCTGGTCCAGAATGCGGCTGCGCGGGCTATCATGGGGAGTACTAGATACTCCCACATAACACCTCTCCTGCACGAGCTGCACTGGCTACCTGTGGTTTTTCGGGTGCGTTTCAAGGTGTTGATTACCATCTTTAAAGCGCTCCATGGCACAGGGCCTAGTTACCTGCGGGATCGCATCCTACCTCATACATCCCTGCGACCAATTCGCTCTCACAGGGAGGGACTCCTCCTGGTGCCGTCCACCAAGCAATGCCAACGGGCAGCGCCCAGGAGCAGGGCCTTCTCTGTGATGGGCCCAACCCTCTGGAATGACCTCCCCCCCGATATTAGAACCACTACTGACCTCCGCTCCTTCCGTAAGAAACTCAAGACCCACCTGTTCCAATTAGCTGGCCTAGCCCATTTATAGTCCTATTCTTATCCTCCTGGCAGTTATTTTTAATTATTTTAATTTTGGGGTAGATTTTAGGGGTAGATTTTAATGTTGTTTTTAATTTTATTAGTACTGTACAGTTTTATATCACCTCCTCCATCTATATGTATGTATATGATGTTTTTTACTCTGACTGTACACTGCCCCGAGTCCCTTCAGAGAGAGGGAGCGGTTTATAAATCTAAATAAAGTTAAAGTTAAAGTTAAAAGCTCTATGAAGCAGTATATAAGTCTAAATGCTACTGCTATTGCTCTTTCCTTTTTCCTTCCTTCCTTCCTTCCTTCCTTGTGTTATTGCTATTCTGGCACAATTCTGAGGTTTGCAACCTCAAACGGTGAGGTTTTCTATTCCCCTGATCATAAAGTCAGCAGTGTGTGTGTGTGTGTGTGTGTGTGTGCTTTTCCTTGGAGTAAGGCTGCGTGCTGGAGAGGACTTTGCTGTGTAATAGCAGACGGAATAAAGCGTGCCAGCCGTACAAAGAGGAGTAGGAGGCAGGAATTTCAAATGTGCTGGCGTCAGAGCCAACTGCACCATCGCTAGAACGGAACAAAAGGTTAGAGAAAGGCTGGGAGAGAGTTCTGTCACTTATTGTGGGGAGTTTTGGGGTAGATTTTTTTTAAAAAATATTTAACACGATGAAAGAAAATCCCTTAATTAGCCTAGAGAGGAAAAGCAAGGAAAGTATAAATGATCCTAAGGGATGCTGGGCATTTGGATTCAGAAACCAGGGGAACGGGGGAATAGCAGAAAATTACATTAAACCGGTATAACGGTAGTCCTTGACATACCACTGTCTGTTTAGTGACCTGTTGTGGCCCTCCAGTGGCCAGCGGAGCTGGCAGCAGATTCAGACAGTGAGGAGGTTGGGGAGGAACCTGGGCCAGTCCTGGAGTCTGGGGAAGGCTCTGGTGAGGGCTCTGCATCAGAGGCAGAGAGGGGGCCAGAGCCGTATGCCAGTTATCAGCTGCTTTCAGAGTCAGACATCAGTGAGGCAGAAGAACAGCTGGAGCCTGTTCCCAGTGTGCGCATGGGCAGAGCTGCCAGGAGAAGGGAACAGCTAAGGAACAAGGGCTGACTTGATAAAGCCAGAAGTGGACAGTGAATGCCCCCTCCCACAGGGAATAAAAGAGGAGCAAAAGGGGAGTGGAGTTTGCAGGAGTTCAACTCATTAAGGTGAAGATCTGTTCCTGACTCCTTGCCAAGGAATTGCTGCTACAGCGTGGAGTTTAGAAGATATCGGCCTGGCAGCTCTCCAAGCCTGATAAAGGTCTGTAACTGTGAAATCTCATGAAAGACTGTTGGCCGGGACTTTGCTGGAGAGGAATTTTGCTTCATGCTCTTGGGAAGCCTAGGTCAGAGGAGGACCACTGGAAGTTACGACGACATTGAAAAAAAGTGACTTAGGACCATTTCTCACACTTATGACCATTTCTGTAGTCATGTAATCAACATTGGCAACTGACTCATATTTATGACGGTTGCAATGTGTGCTGGAGCCACATGATCTCCTTTTGTAACAAGGGCCAGGGTGGTAGAGAGGCTGTCCCTGACCTACAACAGTTCATTTAGGGACCGTTTCAAAGTTACAACGGCGATGAAAAAAAGTGACTTATTGACTGTTTTTCACACTTATGACCATTGCTGCAGTCCCGTGGTCGTGTGATCGAAATCCAGATGCTGGGCAAACGGCTCCTATTTATGACAGTTGCTAGTGTCTCCTTTTGTGACCGTCTGACCAGCAAACTCTGCAGTGGTTCCCTTAACAGCTGCAGCAAGCAAGGTCGTAAAATGGGATAGAATCCACTTAACTACTTAGTATTAGTGCCAATTTATAAAAACCCTAGTAAGGCCACACCTGGAATACTGCAACCAATTTTGCTCAATAAAACATATGACAAACGGCTGCAGGATTTGGGTTTGGCTGGTCTAAAGAAAAGAAGGACTAGGGGTGACATGATAGAAGTATTCCAATATTTGAGGGGCCGCCCCAAAGAAGAGGGGGTCAAATAATTCTCCAAAGCACCAGAAGGCAGGACAAGAAGCAACGGATGAAAACTATTCAAGGAGAGAAGCAACCTGGAATTAAGGAGAAACTTCCTAACAGTCAGGACAATTAACCAGTGGAACAGCTGGCCACCAGAAATCGTGGGCACTCTATCACTGGAGATTTTTAAGAAGAGACTGGACAGTCACTTGTCTGAAATGGTAGAGGGTCTCCTGCCTGAGCAAGGGGTTGGATTAGAAGACCTCCAAGGTTCCCTCCTATTCTATTCTATTCTATTCTATTCTATTCTATTCTATTCTATTCTATTCTACTCTATTCTACTCTATTCCATTCTATTCTATTCATTATTTCTATTTCATTCCATTCCACATTCTGTCCTGTCCTGTCCTGTCCTGTCCTGTCCTGTCCTATCCTATCCTATCCTATCCTATCCTATCCTATCCTATCCTATCCTATCCTATCCCTATCCCTATCCCTATCCCTATCCCTATCCCTATCCCTATCCCTATCCCTATCCCTATCCCTATCCCTATCCCTATCCCTATCCCTATCCCTATTCTTATTCCTATTCCTATTCTATCTCGCTTAGCAATGGAAAGTTTGAAAATATTCTAATTTTCTGAGATGGTAGATTTGGGGTTTTCATGAGCTGTATGCCATAATCATCACAATTATGACAAATCACGGCTCCGTTTTGGTCGTATGTCGAGGACCTTGCTTATGGATCTCACCGATAGTCTGGATCAGGTGCAATATATATATATATATATATATATATATATATATATATATATATATATATATATGTATGTATGTATGTATGTATGTATGTATGTATGTATGTATGTATGTATATATATATATATGTGTGTGTGTGTGTGTGTGTGTGTGTGTGTGTGTATATATATATACATACATACATACATACATACATACATACATACATACATATATATATATATATATATATATATTTGTGTTGTATTTGTGCTGATAAAATAAAGGGAGACTAGTATAGATCCATACTAGTCATAGGTCATACCAGGGGTTGTAACACACACACACACACACACACACACACATATATATATATATATATATATATATATATATATATATATTTGAAGTGTTTGCAGACAGCCTGAGATACTCCAGGCACGATTTAGTGCTTGCCAACAGAGATCGGGGAGGTGTGTATGTGTGTGTGGGTTTGCTGTGTAAGTTGGCGGCAAGCCATCCAGTTTGCATAATTCACCATTTGCTAATCGGTCCTAAGCGGCGTCTTGGTGGACGATCAAAAAGAAATACGCCGTTGGCAGGACACGGTGTGCCTCTCTTCAAAGCGGCATCTGAAATCTGGAAATCTCTGGACAGAAGTCCCTCATCAGCTATTCCCAAGGAAGGTTGTGTTTTCCCTCCGTCTTCTTTCATCTATTTCGCCGCCAGGCGAATTTTCTCTTTAACCCCACAGTGCTGGAGATGCCATCATTCCCCCGCGATTAACAAGGGAACATTATCTTCCTCCACCGCGTCCCTGCAGATTTGTTTTGGAGTCCTACTACTGCGGTGGGACGAGTGAGTGGAAGGGAGGGAGCAGGGAAGGAAGAGTTGGAAAACTGCCAGCGCGGTTTCGTGTGACACTTAAAAGATCAACCCGAGAAGCCTGGAAGAACCAGGCTCGTAAGTCGAAGACCTCGCTGTGGTCCTTGACTTACGGCCACAGCAGAGCCCGATGTTTCTGTTGCTAAGTGAGACGTTGGATCCGCGATAAACGTAAAACATAAATTGAACACAAAAATAGTTTGTCGCGAAAGAGATTGCCTGCAAAGGACACTGGATTGGGGTGGAAAGGCGAAAGAGGGGACAGTATGCACCGTCCCATATCTGGGTAAACCAGGTTGCCCTGATTAAAAAAAACACTTAATCTCCCCCCTGGTGTAGCCGACAAAGCATGGAGAGCCCGTAGCTTAGAGGTTAATAAGGTAAAGGTTCCTCTCGCACATATGAGTTTGTTGTTCCTGACTCTAGGGGACAGTGCTCATCTCCGTTTCAAAGCCGAAGAGCCAGCGCTGTCCGAAGACGTCTCCGTGGTCATGTGGCCGGCATGACTCAACGCCGCAGGTGCACGGAACGCTGTTCCCTTCCCACCAAAGGTGGTTCCTATTTTTCTACTTGCATTTTTAACGTACTTTCGCACTGCTAAGTTGGCAGAAGCTGGGACAAGTCACGGGAGCTCACTCCGTTACGCAGCGCTGGGGATTCGAACCGGCGAACTGCCAACCTTTCTGATCGACAAGCTCAGTGTCTTAGCCACTGAGCCATCTAGAGGATAATACATCTACCTAATATGCAAGCAGCCCTAGTTCGAATCCCAGAAAGGGTATGGCTAGATGACGAGAGCTAAATCGCTTGATATATATACTAGTCTCCCTTTATTTCGTTGTCGGTAAAATATAAATTCAACACAAAAATAGTTTGTTGCAAAAACTGAAAGGCGAAAGTGGAGGCAGTAAAGCTCCGTCCCATATTTGCGTAGAATAGGTTTCCCGGCTAGGCCAGTTAATCACTTAAAACGTTTGTTCAGTGAATTTTGTCCCTTTTTTCATGACCTTTCTCTCGGCAGTTGTTAAGTGAACCACTGCCACGGTTCATTCAGTAACACGCTTGTTTAGACAATCAGGCTTCCCCGTGGCCTTTGCTTGTTGCAAAAGGGGACCCTGTCAATCGTCGTAAGCCTGAGACGGTTGCCCAAGCATCTGGATGTTGATCGCACGACCACCGGGGGGGTGGAGGGGGATGCTGCAATGGTCGTAAGTGTGAAAAACGGTCGTAAGTCAGTTCCCCCCATCGCCGTTGTATCTTTGAAACGGTCCCTAAATGAACTGTTGTAAGTCAGAGACTATTGATTGGTCAGGGATTCTGTAGCTTCTCTTTCTTCTCCTCCCTCTGCCAAATGCATCCAGCCGGGTGATTAATTGCCGCTTTGCAATTTGTCCGTGAAATGAACAAATGCCATTTTCAGGAAATGCCAATCGGCCAAAGGTCTTCCTCTCCTCTCTGTCGCATTTTCCTCTCCCCTCCCTCCCTAATTGTCCCCAAAGCAACCTGACCTTTGAAATCCATGGCTTAGTAAACGCGTCCACTTCGCCTGTCCGTCTCGGGGTTGGCTGGTGTGGCAACATAGCCAGGGCTGTGCCTGAAGGCCCCAGAAGGAATGCCATGGCCTTCTGCAGCTGTCAGTTTTGATCGCCATCTGCCCACTGGGTCAAAGCTATGATTGGAATTAGCAGTGGTCCCATCTCCTTAACATGACTTGCTCTGAAGGGTGGAGAATGGAAAGGGAATACAATACAATACAATAGATATGGAATGGAATGGAATGGAATAGAATAGAATAGAATAAGGAATGGAATGGAATGGAATAGAATAGAATAAGGAATAGAATAAGGAATGGAATAGAATAGAATAGAATAAGGAATGGAATGGAATGGAATAGAATAGAATAGAAGAATAAGGAATGGAATGGAATGGAATAGAATAGAATAGAATAGAATAGAATAAGGAATGGAATGGAATAGAATAGAATAAGGAATAGAATAAGGAATAGAATAAGGAATGGAATGGAATAGAGTAGAATAGAATAGAATAGACTAGACTAGACTAGAATAGAATAAGGAATGGAATGGAATAGAATAGAATAAGGAATAGAATAAGGAATGGAATAGAATAGAATAGAATAAGGAATGGAATGGAATGGAATGGAATAGAATAGAAGAATAAGGAACGGAATGGAATGGAATAGAATAGAATAGAATAGAATAAGGAATGGAATAGAATAGAATAGAATAGAATAGAATAAGGAATAGAATAAGGAATAGAATAAGGAATGGAATGGAATGGAATGGAATGGAATAGAATAGAATAGAATAGAATAGAATAAGGAATGGAATGGAATGGAATAGAATAGAAGAATAAGGAATGGAATGGAATGGAATGGAATAGAATAGAATAAGGAATAGAATAAGGAATGGAATAGAATAGAATAGAATAGAATAGAATAGAATAAGGAATGGAATGGAATGGAATAGAATAGAAGAATAAGGAATGGAATGGAATGGAATGGAATAGAATAGAATAGAATAGAATAGAATAGAATAGAATAGAATAGATAGAATAGAATAAGGAATGGAATAGAATAGAATAGAATAGAATAAGGAATAGAATAAGGAATAGAATAAGGAATGGAATAGAATAGAATAGAATAGAATAGAATAGAATAAGGAATGGAATGGAATGGAATGGAATAGAATAGAAGAATAAGGAATGGAATGGAATAGAATAGAATAGAATAACTATTGGAATAGAATTTAATAGAGGAGTAGAGTAGAGTAGAGTAGAGTAGAGTAGAGTAGGAGAGGAGAGGAGAGGAGAGGAGAGGAGAGGAGAGAAGGGAAGTGAAGGGAAGGGAAGAGAAGAGAAGTAGCTGGAAGGGATCTTGGAGGTCTTCTAGTCCAGCCACCTGCTCAAGCAGGAGAACCAATACAATCTCACATAAGTGACTCTCTAGCCTCTTCTTAAAAACCTCCAGTGATGGAGCACCCATGATTTCTGGTGACCAGCTGTTCCACTGGTGAATTGTTCTCACTGTTAGGAAGTTTCTCTTTAATTCCAGGTTGCTTCTCTCTTTGTTTAGTTTCCAACCATTGTTTCTTGTCCTGGCCTCTGGTGAATAATTTGACTCCTCTTCTTTGGGGCAGCCCATCAAATACTGGAATACTGCTATCAAGTCACTCCTAGTTCTTCTTTTCTTTAGTCTAGCCAAACTCAAATCCTGCAGCCGTTGTTCTTCATATGTTTTAGTCTCCAGGCCTTTGATCCTCTTAGCTGCTCTTCTCTGCACTGTTTCCAATCGAAAGAATCATTGTTCTTAAAGGACCTGATAGCAGAGTTTCAATATTTGAGGGGCTGCTGCAAAAAGGAGCGGTCAACCTATTTTGCAGATCCCCAGAAGGCAGACCAAAAGCAATGGGTGGAAACTAATCAAGGAGAGAAGCAACCTAGAACTAAGGAGGAATTTCCTGACAGTGAGAACAATTAGTCAGTGGAACGACTTGCCTCCAGATGTGCTCCAACACTGGAGGTTTTTTAAAGAAGAGATTGGACACCATCTGTCTGAAATGATAGAGGGCTCCCTGCCTGAGCAAGGGGTCCGACTAGAAGACCACCAAGATCCCTTTCAACTTTGTTATTCTGTTGTGTTCTCCAAAACAGCCAGGACTGGACAAGAAGCAATGGATGGAAACGAATCGAGAACCAACCTAGGACTAAAAAGAAATCTCCAATTAACCAGTGGAACAACCTGCCTCCAGAAGTTGTGAATTCTCCAACCCTGGGAGTTTTCAAGAAGAGATTGGACAGACATTTGTCTGAAATGGTAGAGGGTCTCCTGCTTGAGCAGGGGGTTGGACTAGAAGACCTCCAAGGTCCCTTCCAACTCTGTGATTCTGTTATTTTATCAGATCTGGACTCCACAGCCCCCGGGAGGGACGCCGATTGGCCTTCTCCAGCCCAGTCCCGGAAGCCAAATCCTTCTCAGCAATATTATTCATAAAGCCATGTCCCCCACAAGACAGCCGGTCTCCAGTCATAAAGCTGAGACAGTCCGATGCTAATGTAATTAAGCTTCCAACATCGCTGGAGACACAAGCATTTCCTTTTAAAAGCTTCTACGATGATAAATATGCTCAAGGTATGGTAGAAATGGAGTCTTAATGTTTCTATCTTGGCTTCGGAACATCGACTTCACTTCTTCTCTAGGTTGAGCCACGGTGGGGCAGTGGTTAGAGTGTAGTACTGCAGGCTACTTCTGCTGACTGCTGGCTGCCTGCAATTTGGCAGTTCGAATCTCACCAGGCTGGAGATTGACTCATCCTTCCCTCCTTCCGAGGTCGGTAAAATGAGGATTGTTGGGGGCAAGAGGCTGACTCTGTAAACCGCTTAGAGAGGGCTGTAAAAGGATTATGAAGTGGTATATAAGTCTAAGGGATATTCCTATAGCTCTTCCTTTTCCCCTTCCTTCCTTCCTTCCTTCCTTCCTTTCCTTCCTTCCTTCCTTCCTTCCTTCCTTCCTCCCTCCCTCCCTCCCTCCCTTCCTTCCATCCATCGTGTGCAGTGGTTAGAATGCAGTATTTCAGGCTAATTCTGCCTACTGCCAACAGTTCGATCCTCACCAGCTCAAGATTGACTCAGCTTTCCCTTCTTCCGAGGTGAATAAAATGAGGACCCAGATTGTTGGGGGCAAGAGGCTGACTCTGCAAACCGCTTAGAGAGGGCTGTAAAGCCCTGTGAAGTGGTATATAAGTCTACGTGCTACTGTTATTGCTCTTCCTTCCTTTCTTCTTGCCTTCCTTCCCCTCCTTCCTTTCTTACCCACAATGGTTAGAATGCAGTATTGCAAGCTAACTGTACCCAGTGCCAGCAGTTCAATTCTCACTGGCTCAGAGTGACTCAGCCTTCTATTCTTCGCAGATTGTTGGGGGCAAGATGATGACTCCGTAAACCGCTTAGAGAGGGCTGCAAAGCACTGTAAAGCGGTATATAAGTCTAAGTGCTATTGCTGTTGAATTGTCTCCAGGGCTGTTCACCATGGCCGAAGAACCTTAGTCCATTGATGGTTTCAAACCACCGTCTGTTCCTCAAGCTTTCAACCTCTCTAAGATGATAAGCATTCAGGGCAGAGATGATGGTCAGGAGTAACTCCGATGGTCTCCTAGAAGGGCTTCTGATTTTGTGACACTGCGGTGGGCGGCTTCTCCTTCAAAGTTGTGGCGTCTATGAGTTAATTCATTATGAGGTCCTAACTACCAGCTCACCATGGAGCCGTTTGGGGTTAACTTTCTCTTCTGGTCATGAACCTTCCTGAAATGGTATAGGGTTTCCTGCCTAGGCAGGGGGTTGGACTAGAAGACCTCCAAGGTCCCTTCCAACTCTACCATTGTATTGTATTGAAAGAGAGTTGTGGTTGATTCTAAAAGTACCTTCTGCCACCCAGCCAATTGGGTGATGTTTAATCATGGCTTATTGAGAGGCAGAGCTCAGAAAACAGGGCCTCCACCATCCGACGCAAAGGTGATTGTCATTGGGGCCAGATATCCCACTTTACCCCCACCCAAGAGGCTGGGACCTTTTTTTTCTAACCCAGATGAAGTCATCTCTCAGTTTGTGCAATAAACTGAAATGGAAAAACCCCAATGCAACAGCCCCACCTAGCGGCCAAATGGAGTCCTGAAACCCGCATCAAAAGCTGTAAACGCGGCTATTTTCTCTCCTGTGAAAAGAAGCGATGGAGGAGAAGAAAACGTTTGAAAGGCAAGACTGGAGCCTGTGGGTGAGAAAAGGCAACATCCTGGACACGGGAGGAACTGAATTCCAAATCCCTGTTGTTCTCCTATGTTTCTCTCCGTGTGTTCTTTCTCTCCGTCCCTCCTCTTTCTCTCTCTTCCCTCTTTCTCTTCTTCCTTTTCCTTCTCTCATTTCTTTCACTTCTCTTGTTCTCTTTCTCTCTTCTCTCTCCCTACTATCCTCTCTTCTCTTTTCCTTCTCTATCTCACTTCTCTTCTTTCAATCTTCTTCCCTCTCTTCTTTCACTCCTCTCCCTGCTTTCCCTCCTCTCTCACTTCTCTCCCTCCTTTCTCTCTTCTGTTCTCTTCCTTTCTTTCTCTCCTCACTTTTCTCTTCTTTCTCTTTCTCTTCTCTCCCTACTGTCCTCTCATTTTCTCTTTTCATTCTCTCTTACTTCTCTTCCTCCTTTCTTCTTTTTTCACTCCTCTCCCTGCTTTCTCTCCTCGCTTCTCTCTCCCTCTTCCCTCTCTCACTTCTCTCCCTCCTTTCTCTTCCGTTCTCTTCCTCTTCTTTCTCTCCCTCTTTTCTCTTCTTTCTTTTCCTTCTCTCTCTCATTTCTTTCTCTTCTCTCATTCTTTCTCTCTTCTCTCTCCCTACTGTCCTCTCTTCTTTTCTCTTTTCTTTCTCTATCTCACTTCTCTTCCTCCTTTCTCTCTTCTCTTCCCTCTTTTCTTTCACTCCTCTCCCTGCTTTCTCTCCTCTTCACTTCTCTCCCTCCTCTCTTCCCACTCTCCTCTCCCTCCTTTCTCTCTTCTGTTCTCTTCCTCTTTCTTTCTCTCCTCACTTTTCTCTCCCTTTTCTCTTCTTTCTCGTTCTCTTCTCTCTTCCTCCTGTCCTCTCCTTTTCTCTTTTCCTTCTCTATCTCACTTATCTCCCTCCTTTCTCTCTTCTCTTCCCTCTTTTCTTTCTCTCCTCTCTCACTTCTCTCCCTCTCTCTTCTCTCCCTTTTTTCTTTCTCTCATCTCTCTCTCCCTCTTTTCTCTTCTTTCTCTTCTCTCTCCCTACTGTCCTCTCTTCTTTTCTCTTTTCCTTCTCTATCTCACCTCTTCCTCCTCTCTCTTTTCTCTTTCTCCCCCCTCCTCTCTCTCTCTCTTTCTCTCTTTCTCTTTCTCTCCACTATCGGGACCAGAATTTTCATTGCTAAGCAATTTTACCACCAATGTGCCATGTTGTTAAGTGAAACTGCAGTTGTGAAGTGAATCACTCAGTCATTAAGTGAATCCAGCTTGCCTGCTGATTTTGCTTGCAGGAAAGCAGTTTATGACCTCGGGATGCTGCAAACTGTTATACATCTATGCTGTTTGCCAAGTGTCCAACTGTTGATCACATGACTGTGGGGATGGCTGCTAGTGACGTAAGTGTGAGGACCAATCATAAGTCCGGGACTAGCTGTATTTTTTTGAGATTTCTTGTAACTCCTCGTGGACTTTTTGCTGCAAGGGTGACCATTTCTGGGTTGCAGGTAGATAAAACTCAAAAGTGGAGGTGGTTTTATTTTAATTTATTTGCAATTTTAAAAGAGGTGAGAAGTGCTATTAGCTGGCGTTCAGTGCGATGAAGGTGGAAACTGATTTAGTATTCTTATTATTCTCTTTGTTGCCTTTCCGTCATCGTTTTTCTTTTTCTGCACCTTCCAAAGGCTGCTTTCCTAGTTTACACTGTATTAGTCTTTGTTATGTTTTTTTAAAAGGTGAATAAAATTATTTTCTTCTTCTTTTAAAGGAGGTGCTTGCTGAAAAAGGCAGAATGAACTTTGGGGGGTGCCGAGGTCTCCCCTGGAAGGAGATTCGTGGGTTTCACAGTGAAAATGTTTGTTCCCTGGGCAAAGACACACACACACACACACAAATAAAGACATCCCGCTGCCCCAATGTCTATATTTCCAGCTGGTCTGTCTGAACGTTTTGCTGGTGTTTATAAATACTGATAGATTGTCGGTGAAAACTTGAGATAGGTTTCCAGGTCCAGACCAAGCAGGAACTGATCATCTGCATCCACAAATTTGCACTCGATTTTTTGCCTTCGTGTGCTGCGTGGAGCCGGGATTGAAAGACTGTTTGTGCAGCTGTGCAGGAAGAAGCACTTGCGTCAAAAAGGGAGAGAGGCTACAATTAAAAGGATCTTTTACAGACACAACAATCGGACAGCCACGTGAACGGCCCCACAGGTAAAAGAAATGTGAGAATGGCCTTGCGAAAAAAGGAGCCAGAGACGCTGGTGGATGGTCAGATAAGGGACTGCTGAGCCCTCGGCTGCATAACGGGTGGAGGATGAGGATTTATAAGGAATCCTCCCTAGTTTCTCAGGATGTAAACCATGTGGCTATTATGGCATGTGGGAAAGGCCTTGGAAGACAGGGCCAAGAGACGCTGCCAAAGGGGTGGTCAGATAAGGGACTGCTGAGCCCTCGGCTGCATAACGGGTGGAGGATGAGGATTTATAAGGAACCCTCCCTAGTTTCTCAGGATGTAAACCGTGTGGCTATTATGGCATGTGGGAAAGTCCTTGGAAGACAGGGCCAAGAGACGCTGCCAAGGGGGTGGTCAGATAAGGGACTGCTGAGCCCTCGGCTGCATAACGGGTGGAGGATGAGGATTTATAAGGAACCCTCCCTAGTTTCTCAGGATGTAAACCATGTGGCTATTATGGCATGTGGGAAAGGCCTTGGAAGACAGGGCCAAAGGGGTGGTCAGATAAGGGACTGCTGAGCCCTCAGCTGCATAACGGGTGGAGGATGAGGATTTATAAGGAATGCTCCCTAGTTTCTCAGGCTGTAAACCATGTGGCTATTATGGCATGTGGGAAAGGCCTTGGAAGACAGGGCCAAGAGACGCTGCCAAGGGGGTGGTCAGATAAGGGACTGCTGAGTCCTCGGCTGCATAACGGGTGGAGGATGAGGATTTATAAGGAACCCTCCCTAGTTTCTCATCCTGTAAAGGGGACGGCTGTAATAGTATGTGGGAAAGATGTAGGGATAAAAGATGTGTAGATGAACCAGGCTGAATCTGAGGGAGAGGGGTCAAACACGTCATCAGTCATGAGTCCCCGCGTGCCCACAAGAGATGTCAGTCCAGCCTGCCTTGAATTCCTTTCTTAACTTCCCCTTGACCGTTAGTAGCTCAGATTCTTGTAGAGAGCTTAAGCTTGCAATAAATCCTTACGCTCATTTGAGCTTGCCTGAACCTCCCCATTTTCCGGGCGCTTGGGAAGATGCCGCCCAAGGGAAAAGTGAGATCATTAGCCTGCTTAGCCCACAGATGGTGGAGAAAGATGCTCAGAAGGGGTCCTCCCAAATTTCTCAGGGTGAAAAGGAGGGAGAATTGTGCTTTCCGACTTGCAAGGTTGTGTTGATGTACCCTGACAAGAAAGAATTAACTCGGTGTGGTTGTGTGGTCCTGTCTGTTTTATACGGTAAGGCTGACGAGGGTGGGTGATTCCCCTTTAAGAAGGATCAAAGGACTTTCTGGGGAGGAGAAGCTGGAAATGATCCAGCAAAGGGATCATTGGGGGATAGATTGGAGTCTTTGCTTGGCCGCTTCAAGGCTTCTCCATCAGTCCTCCAACTCCAAGGTTGCCGTTGAGGTCCTTCAACTCTTGGCATGAGAAGAAGACCACCTGGAGTAGGCTGCCTGCTTGGGGAAGGGGGTCCCCGATGCCTTCTCAGAGGCCACACAGTCTTGTAAGTCATCGGTTCCCTTTCATTTCCCCTCCCCCCCCCCGTCTGCGAGTAAGCAGGCTCGATGAAAAAAGATCTTGAGATATCCTTCGCAAGGAGAAACTGAGGCTAGTAGTAATATCAGTAATATCAGGTATTACTGCTATCATGAGCTGTGATTGTTGGGTCCTCCTGCAGAAGTGGGCTTGTTTCCGTGGCTTCCGGAGGATCGGGAGTTTGCAAAGTCCTTGCCGCCTTTCTCTGAAAAGAAGGCAGATGTTAGTTAGAATGTGCCGTGTTCTGAACTAGGCTTCCTTAAAAAGCACCAGGCAGAGTCCTGGTCCCAACAAAACCCCTTTTGTTAAATGAACGTGATTTCCTCTCGTTCACATTCAGCCAAGGCTTGGAAAACAGTCTTTCAAAGGAATATTTATGACCATAGACCTTATCTAGCTTGGAAAGCTGCCACATAAATATTTTCCAAATGAGGTGCTGTGCAAGGAAAGATTGG
This sequence comes from Natrix natrix natrix, assembly GCA_029891615.1. Taxonomy (NCBI): domain Eukaryota; kingdom Metazoa; phylum Chordata; class Lepidosauria; order Squamata; family Natricidae; genus Natrix; species Natrix natrix. The sequence goes on from JAKRSK010007778.1 coordinate 2,325,899, forward strand.
GCAGAGAGTCTCTGAGATTCACGGACAGATCTTCACACTCCTGAAACGAATCTAACGACCGGACGAATGAATTGTTTCCTGCAAAAGCCACTTTCCTTTCGCTCCTCTTTTATTTCCTATGGAAGGGGCCAATCCCCTTCCACCTGTGACTTTACTCCCAAGTCAACCCTGATTTCTGTGTTGTTCCTTTTTTCTGGCAGCTCAGCGCATGTACACATTGGGAACAGGCTCCAGCTGTTCCTCTGCCTCACTGCTGGCTAGCTCTGTTGGCACCTGATCACTGCCAGGCGGCCTCGGCCCCATCTCTGCCTCCAAACCAGAACCCTCGTCCAAGCCTTCCCCAATGTCCAGGACTGGCCCATGCTCCTCCCCAACCTCCTCACTGTCCGACTCTACGGCCAACTCTGCTGGCTGGCCACAACATGCAGTGCCCAGATCCTGAAATAGGTGAGGTTGGGTTGATTCCTCAGCTGAGCCAACTTCCCACTCTGACCTCTCATCCTTTTCAGACATTCTATGAACCAGGAGGCTGGCCCGGTTTCCCTGCCACTGAATCCTGTGGTTTAGCCCAACCACAGAGAGAATGGAACAAACCGAGATCGTCTCCCATCATGGTTAAAAACTGCAACATCAAACTCTCTGCAGAGTCTCTGGATTGGAGGAGAGGATTTAAACCATCTCACAAAACATTGTAAATCTTGGTCACATGATGGCGGGATGCTGCCATTAGCTGAAAATGCAGGCTTGTTGCCAAGCAACCAAATGGTGATAATTGGACTGTCAGAACTACGAATCTGAGCAGCTTCGGGGAAGGCCACTGGTAACTTGGAATAGTCGTAAATCGAGGATTTTCTATCTCTTCCTGTTCTGACTGAGGCTTCCCAAGAGCATGAAGCAAACTCCTTGTCCCGACAAAAAACCTTTCTATTAATTTACAGTAAATTCTGCTCGTTCACAGCCAGCAAAGTGTTTCAAGGGAGGATTTACAGTCACAGACCTTATCTAACAGGCTGATATCTGCAAAGCTTGGCCAGGAGCCTCGGAGAGTCACGAACCAATGAAGCGAACTAATTGTCTCCTGCAAACTCCACTCCCCTGTCGCTCCTCTTTTATTTTCTCTGGGAGGGGCCCTTCATGATCCACCTGTGGCATTACTCGCAAGTTGCCCGTTCCTTAGCTGTTCCCTTCCTCTGGCAACTCTGTGCATGCGCACACTGGGAACAGGCTCCAGCTGTTCTTCTGCCCTACTGATGTCTGACTCCGAAGGCAGCTGATAACTGGCATACGGCTCTGTCCCCTTCTCTGCCTCCAACACAGAGCCCTCCTCAGAACCTTCTCCAGACTCCAGGACTGGCCCATGTTCCTCCCCAACCTCCTCACTGTCCGAATCTGCTGCCAGCTCTTCTGGCCACTGGTGGACCACAATTTCCTGCTCACGGAAAGTCACCCAGAGGTCTCTCAAGGCCAAGAGTTGGGGGGCCTTCAGCTTGACTGATACCCATCCTACAAAATTTCATATACTATTTTTTTAAGAAAGGGATTCAACGGAAAGTTAATCAGTTGCCGAGAAGTTACGCCATCCGAGGCTTAGCGAAGCAACGAACTCCAGAGGCGGATCGGGACTTCCAATCTTTCCACTGGGCTGTATCAAAAGACGTGGCAGGGTGGGGTGGGGAGAAGTCACAGAGGATTAAGTGGGTTATTATATGAGTGGGGCGATGATAAAGTTAGGGGGGGCGTATTAAAAAGCAGAAGCCGTCGGCTAAGATTAGCTGCCGCGAAGACGGAACATTTTTTTTTAAAGCAGCGAGCCATTCCAGCAGCCGTTTTAAAACCCGAGGAGGTTTTAAAACTGAGTTAAGCTACATTTTTGGGGTTAAAACCGCGAACTGGACCGTTACCTTTTGTTTTTTTGTTTGCTTTTTTTTTTTCAGATCTCCGCCTACAATTTCATCTCCATCCATTGCAAGGTGGCTTTTTTCCTGGACGCAGGGATTGCCCCTCTAGGTCCTGAGTTTTTATTACTACGCCAAAATAAAAAGCTTTTTCCCTAGAAAATAATTAGCCTGGTTTAAAACAGTTTAGATTAGCTTTAGAAGGACATTTAGGTTACTTGATTGAAAGGAAGGAAGATACGGTTTAACGGTTTTATTGGTTAGGTTATGTTCTTTTAAATTAACTTTAAGAGGTCAGTTGAATTGTTTGTCCTAAATTAAGCACATTTAAACATTTAGGTTTTATCGATTTAAATATGATTTAAAAGCGATTAAGAAGCGAGTTATTGTTAGACAGGGTGAGTGGGGGGGAGTTGCAACATATTTTCAATCTTTTGAGCCCCGGCCGCTGGGCTGAAAGCCATGCTACAAAAAAGAACAAGGGTTACACAAACACACACAATTAACGTTGACAAACAGTTGCTTAGTATGGTGAAAAAGATTCCTGTAACATTCAAGAGAGGAGTTAGGGAAATGTGAGAGACATCAGAAGGGAAAGATTCTCTGCTAGGCATCTATATTTTTTTTTAACGTGATCCACTGAAGGATCGCTTACCAAAGGACCATGATACCCATAATTAATGTCAGATCTAGGTGGAATCTGTATGGCAACCGACCGATCCTTTTGCTGTGAAAGATTCAACGTCTGTTGAGGAAGTAAACAGGTCCAATGTGAACACAGAAGATAATAAGGGTTAGAAAGTTTTGCTTTGCTTTTTAACTTCTCATCTGTTAGATATTAGCAACTGTTATAGTGGTTTCCACCAAGGTCCTCCGTTCCGGCGGGAACAGAGATTCAATCTCATTGGTCGAAGGGTCTGACAGCTCCCTATAAAAGGGCTCCTGTCAGACTCAACCTTCGCTGGATTGTACATACTTGTTCTGTTACAATAAGGAGCTGTTGTTGCCTTAGCCTGAGTCTGCCATTACTAGATCTAACACTGGCGACGAGGATGGGATTGGAAGGCAACTAGGCCAACCAAAAAGAGCGTAGCAATCCAGCAAGGACATCCAGCCCGGAGCTCAGCACGGCTTCGAGCAGCCATTTTTAAGCGGCAAACTCAAAACTCCCTCAGAACACAAAATGGCCATGCACGCCCCACCGACTCCATATGACCCAGTCACCGAGCACTGGGACTCGGATATGCTGAGGTTCAACTGCTTCCTCGAAGCCAATGACCTCATGGGCCTTTCTGAAGGCCGCAAGAAGAACGTGTTCCTCGGATACTGTGGACGGGAAGTGTTCAAAACAGCAAAAGATCTATCAGAGCCAACGCCGGTCCAATCGGTCGCTTGGTCGGTGCTCCAATAGACGCTGAGGACACACTACGCTCCCAAGCTGTCTAAGCACGTCCGCTGGCACGAATTTAATATTCGCAATCAGAAGGAAGGCGAATCGATCAACGAGTACGTTGCGGCGCTAAGAAAGGCCGCAGCGTACTTCGAGTTCAGAGACCTAGACAAACTCATACTAGACCGCATCGTATGTGGTGTGCGGGACATTAATTTACAGAGGAGATAACTTGCCAAATCTAATCTCACTCGATAACCGCCAGCAGAGGCCCAACCAAGGGGCATGGCAGCCGCAACCACGGCGCTCAGAGGGTGACACCAGAGTCACCTACCACACATCAATCGGCCAAGTCTGCACAAGGCGGCCAAAAAAGCTGAAGGTCACAGTCCTCATCGAGGGCTCTCCATGCGAGATGGAGATCGACATGGGAGGTCGGATGCGATGGGTGTTTCTTGAGGTCATCAGACTTTGGGGACTCACAACCTCCAAAGAAACCCAGCCTGTAGGAAGCCAACTCTAGGTAGGCGGGGTACGAAAGAGAACTATCACCAACTCGCTGAAACCTCTAAAGGAGAAGTTCACGGAAGAAACACGTTATCCGGTTTTGCTGATGCCAACTCCAAGTTTCTTGTTTGTTTGTTTTAAAAAATGCTTTCTGTGCAAACTGAAGAAGAAAACAAGAGTAACATTTGGACGAAGAGGGAAGTAATCGGCTGAGTGACAGCAGGGAGGGTCAGGAGGAGGAAGGAAGACCCCAAAAAACCAATGTTATAAGGAAGGAGAGCGGCAGATCTAAGGTCATTCGCAGCTTACCTTGGTCCTGAGCCCAACTAAGCCAGCTGCCAAAAGCAGAAGTCCTCCTAAGCCCATGAGGCAGAACTTCAGGTATTCCAGCAATGAAGGGATGGTTATCAGATGGGTGTAGTAGTCCTTCAAAACATCTCCTACTACCTCCCCGCTCTGTTCAGGACAAAGAAACAATCAGTGAGTGTTTTTACTGCCTCGCAAGATTTTATTTGCCCGCAAGAAGCGAGATTCCTAGCCGTGTGGGAGAACATGGTTGAATCCAAGGGAATGAAACAATCAACACCCAGCTTGCTTTCCAGGGTTTAGCCTAAGAGTGGCGAGGGATCCTTTGGGGCTTCGCAGTCCAGGTGGATCTCCCTCCTCCTCCTCCTCCCATCCCCTTGTCCATCTCATCTCGTTCTTGGCCAAAGGACGATTTGTCATATTGTGCAAGATTAGCAAATTCAAGTAATGAAGATTTGGATAAAGAGAGGGAGGGACAGAGGGAGGGAGGAAAAGAGGGAGGAAGGACAAGAGGGAGAAAGGGAGGGAGGGAGGGAGGGAGAGAGGGAGGAACGAAGGAAGGAGGGAGAGAGGGAGGAAAAGAGGAAGGAAGAGAGGGAGGGAGGGAGGGAGGGGAAGGAAGGAAAAAGAGGGAGGGGAAGGGAGGCAGGGAGGAAGGAGATAGACATGGAGGAAAAGAGGGAGGGAGGAAGGAAGGGAGGGAGGAAGGGGAAGGAAGGAGGGATGGATGGAAGGAGGGATGGATGGAGAGAGGAAGGAAGGAAGGAAGGAAGGTGGGAGGGAAGAAGGTGGGAGGGAGGAAGGAAGGAAGGAGGGAGGGAGAGATGAAGGAAGGGGAAGGAAGGCGGGAGGGAGGGATGGAGGTAGGAAGAGGAAGGAAGGTGGAAGGAAGGAAGGAAAAAGAGGGAGAGAGGGAGGGAGGAAGGTTAACCTGATTGAAAGTTAACGTAAACCATATTCACCCTTCTCAGAAGGTGTTCTCCCCCCCCCTATGTATGTATGTATGTATGTATGTATGTATGTATGTGTAAGCATGCAGCCAGACTCATACTTACCTCGGAAAACCAAACCAGGGGCAAAACCACGGGCTTAATCTGTCCGGTTTGCCTGGACAAACGAAAAGAGGAGACTCGTTTTTAAAATCCCCCTTTGCCCAGCCTGAGCCTGGGGCTGTGTGAGGGCCATTGTTCCTCCCTCTTGGCTGCCCAGCTCCCTGGCCAGGGATGAAGAGGCTTCCCAGAAGAGACGAAGAAACCCAGAGAAACCCCGTCTCTCCCTCGCTTGGCCCACAACCTACCAGATGCCGGAGACGTGTTTTATGAACAGATTGAGTTGTATTTTGACCGAACAGTTCATGGGAATCCCCGTCAGCTGCAGAGAAAGAAGAAACGGATTTAGTTCTTTGGGTTACAAAGATCCCATTGATTTTCCTCCCCCCTTTGGCCGGGGGGGGGGGGTTTCCAAAGCCTCTCTAAGCAAAGGCCTTGTATTCGAAGAAATCCCAGCCCTACCCCCCCCCCCCACACAAACAATTTGCAAAAGGAATGTAATCAGGCCACGGGGAACAAAACGGACCAAAATCACCCCACAATTTGGCATGCACGGAGCTGCCAGCACATCAACCAAACGGGCGCGTCCGCGGCAGGAACAAAACCGCCGTTCGTTTTATCCAGGAAGCTGCCGGTATGGAGGCAGTCCTCGACTTACAACACATTGTTTAGCGACCCGTTGAAAGTTGTAACGGCACTGGGAATGAAAGTAACTTAGGACTGCTGTTCAGACTTATGACCGCTGCCGCATCTCCATGGTCACGGGATCGAAATTCAGATGCTTGGCCACTGACTCATATTTATGACGGTTGCAGTGTCCTGGGACAATGTAATCTCCTTTAATGACCTTCTGACAAGCAAAATCCCCAGGGAAGCCAGATCCAATTAACAACCGTGTTACTAACATAGTTGTTCGTGACTACTATGACAACTACCGGTAGTAACTACTACTATTTGTAGTTACTACTAGTTGTAGTTACTACTAGTTGTAGTTACTACTAGTTGTAGTTACTACTAGTTGTAGTTACTAACCTATCTAAAGAATCAAAATCCGGGTTCAAACTGCTTGTCTCTTGAAGGGCCTGAACTGGCACATGGACGTGAGAATGCCTGCAAGGTTTATGTGGGAGAAGGTTTCGGAGGAGAGATTAAGAGTGGCTCAACACCTACTGGAGCTGGGCAAGATGATGATGACACTGGGAGCTCAGAGGCACCAGAACGTCAGATGTTTGCAAGCCTGGTCGCTTTATTGCTGACCCATCGCGGGAAAAGTTGAAGAAGGCTGCCTAATGTGCCTTTGCCTCCGTCCCTTTCCCAACAGCTCTCTGCTGAACTGAAGGTAGAAGGGGGAGGAGGGTAAAAGAGGAGGAATGTGAGAGTTGGAAGTATCCTGCTGTTTTGCAGTAGAGAGAAGGGGGAGGAGGAGGATGGGAGGAGAAGGAGGAGGAGGAGAGGTGGAGAAGAAGAGGAAGGAGAACAAAGATAGGAGGAGGAAGAGAAGATGAAGGAGGAGGAGGAGACATGAAGAGGAAGGAGGAGAAAGATGGAAGGAAGAGGAGGGGAGAAGAGGGAAGAGGAGAAGGATGGAAGAAAGAGGAGAAGAAGAGGGGAGACAAGGAAATAGGAGGAAGGAAGAAGGAGGAGGAAAGGAAGGAGAAGTGGAAGGAGAACAAAGATGGGACGAGAAGGAGAAGAGGAAGAAGAAGAGGGAGGAAGAGGAGAGCAAGGAGAAGAATGGAAGGAGTATAAGAAGAAAGAAGAAGAGGAAGAAAGGGGTAAAGGAGAAAAAGTCAGTGAGGAAGGTGAAGAAGAGGAAGGAGAAAGAGACGGAAGAAAAAAGGCAGGGGAAGAAGAAGGAGAAAAGGAAGGAGAAGAACAGGAAGAAAAATAATGAGGAAGAGCAGGAGGAGGAGGAGAAAGAGAAGGAAAAGAGGAAGAAGAGGAAGGAGGAAGCAGAGGTGGCGCCCCATTCCAAGGAAGTGGTTCTCAAGAAAAAGGAAACATCCTTCCCTACGTCATCTATATTCTGCATTTCATAAATAATTCTGTGATCTACGGCAAAGCTCAGAATGTCTCCAAAGGAATCCCATTTGCATGCACTCATTGTTGTTATTGCTGTTAGTTGCGAAGTCGTGTCCGATTGACCCATCGCGACCCCATGGACAACGTTCCTCCTTCCCGCCCTCTACCGTCTGGAGTCCATTCAAGCTCACGCCGACTGCTTCCGTGACTCCATCCAGCCACCTCCTTCTCTGCCGTCCCCTTCTTCTTCTTCTGCCCTCCATCGTTCCCAGCATTGGGCTCTTCTCCAGGGAGTCCTTCTTCCTTCTCATTAGGTGGCCAAAGTCTTTGAGTTTCCTCTTCAGGATCTGGCCTTCTAAAGAGCAGTCAGGGTTGATCTCCTCTAGGACTGACCGGTTGGATGGCCTTGCAGTCCAAGGGACTCGCAGGAGTCTTCTCCAGCACCAGAGTTCAAAGGCCTCCATTCTTTGGCGCTCTGCCTTCCTTGAGGTCCAACGTCCACAGCCACACATTGCAACTGGGAAAACCAGAGCCTTGACTATACAGACTTGTGTTGGCAGGGTGATGTCTCTGCTTTTTAATATGCTGTCTAGATTTGCCATCGCTTTTCTCCCCAGGAGCAAGCATCTTTTAATTTCTGGGCTGCAGTCCCCATCTGTGGTGATCTTGGAGCCCAGGAAAATAAAACCTGTCACTTACCTCCATTTCTTCCCCATCTATTTGCCAGGACTTGAGAGGGATGGATGCCATGATCTTAGTTTTCTTAATGTTGAGTTTCAAGCCAACTCATATTAATAATAATAATTACAAAGTGAGGAGCAGTTGCTGCTTGTCGGTGTCTGAATGTAAAACCACAAAGCCTGCATGAAAATACTGGGGGAAATACACGTGGTCTTCGAACGTACGACCACAACTGAGCCCCAAATTTATCTTGCTAAGGGGGACCCTTGTTCCGTTGAGTTTTGCCCCTTTTGCAACTTTTCTCACCACATTGGTTCAGCAAATCACAGCACTTCTTAAATTAGTCATCCCGTTGTTAAGTGAATCTGGTCTCCCCCATGGGCTTTGCTCATCCGACAGTCACCAAAGGGGACCGCGTCACCCCAGGATCGTCATAAATGCGAGACAGTTGTCAAGCACCCAAATGTAAATTGTGCGAAATGAGGGTGAAAAATAAGGGTGAAAAATGGTCGTGAGTCGATTTGGTTCAGTGCCGTTGTAACTTTGAGTGGTTCCACCTGTGCTGATCTGTCTTCACAAGCCCTAGTAAGGCCACACCTGGAATACTCAAAACCAATACTCACCCTACTACAAAAAAGATGCTGAGACTTTGGAAAAAGAGAAAAGCAATTAAGATGATCAAAGGCCTGGAGACTGAAGCATATGAAGAACAGCTGCAGGATTTGGGTTTGGCTAGTCTAAAGAAAGGAAGGACTAGGGGGACGACGACATGATGGTAGTATTCCAGTATTTGAGGGGCTGCAACTAAGAAGAGGGGGGTCAATTCATTCTACAAAGCTCCAGAAGGCAAGAAACAAGAAACAACAGATGGAAATTAATCAAAGAGAGAAGCGACCTGGAATTAAGGAGAAACTTCCTAACAGTGAAGACAATTAACCAGTGGAACAGAAGTTGCCTCCAGAAATCGTGGGTGCTTCATCACTGGAGGTTTTTGAAGAAGAGTTTGGAAAGTCATCTGTCTGAAATGGTATAGGGTTCTCCTGCTTGAGCAGGGGGCTGGACTAGAAGGCCTCCCAGGACCCTTCCAGCTCCTTCATTCTTCTCTATTCTATAACACACGAGGGTCTTTTCTCGCAGCCAAATCCCTACGCACAGATTTTAATCACGAGGCTCTCCAAGTAAGGATTCCATCTTTTCTACAAGCCCCTTTCGGGCAATTTATCCAGAGAGACAAACTTGATTTGTGTCCTTCTTGACCTAGCTACTTGCGGGATCGTATCCTGCCCCATACATCCCTGCGACCAATTCGCTCGCACAGAGAGGGACTCCTCCAGGTGCCGTCCACCAGACAATGTCGGGGGGCGGCGTCTAGGAGTAGAGCCTTCTTTGTTGCGGGCCCAGCCCTGTGGAATGACCTTCCCCCGGATATTAGGACCACCTCTGACCTCCGCGCCTTCTGGATAAAGCTCAAGACCCACCTATTTCAAGTAGCTGGCCTGGCTCAACTATAGTTTGTTCATACTGCTCCTGACGGGTTTTTTAATTTTTGTGACTTTTGGAATTTTATTAGGGGATTTTAAATTGTGTTTTAACTGTCTTTATTCATCTTCCCACCTCCTCCATGTACACGTATTCATTTATTCTGTGTGTGTATTGTCCATATTGTTTTTATGTGTTTTATTGTACGCCGCCCCGAGTCCTTCGGGAGAGGGTGCGGCTAAGAAATAAATTTTATTATTATTATTATTATTCTTGCAGCCACAAAATCCATTCCTTTCATCATTTATTCACTCTGTCTTGCCATCGCCAAGCAATCTTTAAAAAGAAATAGTAATAATCATCGCAAATCAAGAACAATTGCAAAGACTATTTATTGCCAACGAAGACTTCCCTGGGTTTCTCAAACTGCACCCCAAAGTCCACTGAAAACTTTAGCTGACCTTAAAAGGTAAAGGTTCCCTTAGCACACCTTTGTTAGTCGTTCCTGACTCTAGGGGGCAGTGCTCATCTCTGTTTCAAAGCCAAAGAGCCAGCGCTGTCTGAAGACGTCTCCGTGGTCATGTGGCCAGGCATGACTCAATCGCTGAAGGTGCACGGAATGCTGTTACCTTCCCACCAAAGGTGGCTCCTATTTTTTCTACTTGCATTTTTTACTGTGCTTTCGGACTGCTAGGGTGGCAGAAGGTGGGACAAGTCCCTGGGAGCTCCCTCCATTACACAAGCGCTAGGGATTCGAACTGTCGATCAACAAGCTTAGTGTTTAAGCCACTGAGCCACCACATCCCTAACTGATCTTTAGCCACCACTTAAAAACTGTTTATGACCTGGTAGGGACGGATCTTTTAAACTTAAGACCCACCTGTTCCAACTAGCCGGCCTGGCCTAAATTATAACTATATCTTCTAATCCCCCTGGACAAATTTTTAAATTTTAAACTAAGTTTTATTTTAATTGTTTTAATTGCATTATGTTGTTCTTAACTAACTGATTATTTATTTATTATGCATTGTACAATGTTTTGTATATCTCCTCCTTGTTATTTATTTGTTGTGTAATGAATTGTACGCCGCCCCGAGTCCCTTGGTGGAGAGGGAGCGGCCTATAAATTGGATTAATAAATAAATAAATTACCCGTTCAGTTTCGAAAACAAAGACAAGAATAGGTGGAGGAAATAAATGTTTTGTTGTTTAAATTTGCATGCAAAGGTGCGACTAGTCCCTCAAGCTATTTCCTTTTAGAATACAAATGCAAAGTCAAGTTCCTGCCTCTTAGCATTTGAAGAATTTATTTAATCAGATTTATACCGGGCTGCTCACCGAAGCTGACTGTGGGCAGTGCACAGCAATGAATTTTAAAAAAGGAAATGTAAGGCAGCAATTGCAAATGTGAAAAAAAAAAACAATGGTGACCATTATCATAATAAGAACCTATGGCATGTGTCAGGGCTGAGTTCACACTTTTTTAAAGCCATATTTTGCCCTCCCCAGGCTCCAGAGCCTTTATAGGAGCCTGGGGAGGGCGAAAAGAGCCTCCCCCCCCCCCGGAGGCTTCATGAGCTTCCCTGAAGCCTCCGGAGCACAAAAAACCGATCCTACGGGCAAACCGGAAGTTCGAGAATGGACTTCCTGTTTGCTCGGAGGGTCATTTTAAGCGCTCCAAACAAACCGGAAGTGGGTCGTTTTGACTGCTTCGGAGGCTTCAGGGAAGCCTCCTGAAGGTCCCTGAAGCCTTCGGAAGGCTTCCAGGTGGGGGGGAGGCTGTTTTCGCCCTCCCCGTTTTCCTATAAAGCCTCTGGAGCCTAGGGAGGGCGAAAAAAGCATGCAAAAATGGGTGGAGTCGTCCCTGTAGTGCGCGCATGCGCACTGGGTGGGGTCGCACATTGCATTATGGGTGCGGCCCGTCTGCACACGACCCTCCTGCGCTCCCCCCACTTATCGCACACGAGCCAAAAAAAGGTTCGCCATCGCTGGTCTAGGTTTTCAAGAAAGGGATGTTTTCCAAAATGACAAAGCCAGTATTAAAATAATTTCCACCCACAATGTGGAAATCAGCCCCGTCTTTTTAAAAATAATAATTCTTTTCAGATTCATCAAACCTTAAAATGTAAACAGGGCTAATCAAGTTGAAGGAAATGGGCAGGGAACCTCACCGGAATTGTACCTGCCTGTCCTGTTTTGAGCAAAAGGATTAATAAAACATTTGGAACCGATGTTAATCATTGCCCTGATTAACAGCCGTAAATCCACCAATTGGTGATTAAATGACAAACTCACTGGGTGGATATCGACAAACAGATCGTGGTCCTTTTCGTTCGGATGCAAACCGTCTACCGTGTCCAATAAAGCCGGGTCAGCGTTTAGGAAATGAGGTTGAGAAATAAATATTGGCGCATCTTTAAAACAAGAGGGAGGAAAAAATTAAAATCAGAATGTAACGAGCTCTTTTTTCGACAGATAATCTTCGACGTACGACCGGTTTCTTAGATTTGAAGTTCCGAGGATTGCCCTCCCCCCCACAGGGGTGAAATGCTACCAGTTTGGGGTGGTTCGCCCCAAACCGGTAGTAAAAAATGCTACCGGTTTGGGCGAACTAGTAGTTTGGATGATCAGCTGTGCAACGATCAGCTGTGCTGTGCAATTTCTATTTATTAGAAATTGCATGGAACAGCTGATTGCCGCTACAGCTGATCGTCAAAACTTTTTTAAAGCATTTTTTTACTACTGGTTCGGGCGAGTCATGCGTGACAATCAGCTGTGCCGCATGATTTATATTCTCCAGAAATCGCGTGGAACAGCTGATTATCACACAGCTGATCGTCGCACAGCTGATCGTCTAACCCTTTTTAAAGCATTTTTTTTACTAACAATAGTTCCGACGATCAGCTGTTGGACAATCAGTTGTGCTGCGTGATTTATATTCTCCAGAAATCGTGTGGAACAGCTGATTATCACACAGCTGATCGTCGAACCTTTTTAAAGCCTTTTTTTTACTAACAATAGTTCCGACGATCAGCTGTTGGACAATCAGCTGTGCCGCATGATTTATATTCTCCAGAAATCGTGTGGAACAGCTGATTATCACACAGCTGATCGTCAAACCTTTTTAAAGCATTTTTTTTACTAACAATAGTTCCAACGATCAGCTGTTGGACAATCAGTTGTGCTGCGCGATTTATATTCGCTAGAAAGCAGGAGATCCTGCTTCCTAGCAAATATAAATCGTGCAGCACAGCTGTTCCCCCACCTCGCTATTCTACTTACCATTGCAGATTCAGAAAAGCCTTCTCGATCCTCCTTTTTCAGTGCTGCGCGCTAGTTCCTGCGATGCGCCTGCAAACTAGTAGCGAAGCGGTAGCAGGCTTCAGAGCATTTCACCCCTGCCCCCCTCCTACAGTCCCATAACCCCAGCTGCAAATGGCTGCATTTACTGTTGTTTGCAGCGTCCTATGAGCTCGTTTTGCGAAGGTTTGGCTTTAAGAAACTGTGCTGTAGTGAACAATGGGGGTTTGTTTTAGGGTGGCCTCATTTGCTTAACGACCGCTGGTATCAAAATCATAAAACTGAGTCGTTCATATGAGCGACCCGATTTGTGACCGTAATTGGCAGGCTCCATTACAGTCGTATGTCGACAACCACCTGTAAATGTGGCACGATTCATCCTACCAGCTCTACCACTTTACATGTGGTCAAATTTTTCATTTTGGACCCTTGCTCTGAAGTTCCAACAATCATGAGGACCAGTAACTTTTTTATTGGCCAAAGTTTTATATGGGAGCACAGTATAGCCCAAAGATTTCCATCAAGGCAAGGATGTAGCTTTGGCAAATTTTTAAAAATTGCACAGGTTATGCAAATTGATTTTTTAAAAAATTGCACAGGTTATGCAAATTGATTTTTTTTAAAATTGCACAGGTTATGCAAATTGCAAATAAAAAATTGCACAGGTTATGCAAATTGATTTTTTTTTAAAAAATCAACAGGTTATGCAAATTGCAACTAAAAATATTTCACCGGTTATGCAAATTGCAAATTTAAAAAATTGTACAGGTTATCCAAATGGGAAATGTTAATAATAAATTGCACAGGTTATGCAAATGGAAAAATTTTAAAAATAAATTGCACAGGTTATGCAAATGGAAAATTTGAAAAAAGGGCGGCTAATCATTGGGGATTTTAGAAGATCTCTCTGGATGGAGATGAACAAACAGAAACCAGGAGGGGGAAAAAAAACAATTGATGTAAATGCACAAACCGCGTTTATCTACTTAAAGCTTGACCAGTCAGCCAAGAATTTGGATGGAATTCCTCTTTGCTCTGTGCTTGCCCAGCCACGAAAACAGGAAGGTGACCGAAGCCGCTGCGTGTCATTAATGCAAAGAAGAGGCGGAAAGAAACTGTTTCGTAAAAGCTCCATGAAGTTCCCTTCCTTGGTGGCTAATTCCTGGACACCTGCCCATTGTGATAATTGCAAACGTGGAACTTTTGAACATGTGATCTGGAACACTCAAAGGCCATCCAGCCAGAGGGTGGAAAGGCATTCCTGGATGCAGAAAGACTCACGCGAGCATTCCCAAACTTCCGATTTGCCCATAGGTCTGTTTTTTTGAGCTCCAGAGGCTTCAGGGAAGCTCCTGAAGCCTCCAGAGGTCCTCTGGGGTGGGGGGAGTCTGTTTTCGCCCTCCCCATGCTCCTAGAAAGCCTCTGGAGCCTGGGGAGGGCGAAAAAAGCACACCAAAAGTGGAGGGAAAGCACTGGTCGCACACGCATGCGTGGAGAACCATGCACATGCGCGCTGGGGTCGCGCGCATAGCATTGTGGGTGTGGCAAGCCTGCACACAACCCCCTGCACTCCCCTTGCTTTTGGCACGCGAGGCAAAAAAGGTTAGCCATCACTGTCTCCTGTGTCAGGCCTGCATTTTCTATTGTGGGAAAATGGGAGGGGGGATTATAGAGAGTTGTGTGATATGTAGCCATAACAAAATTCTTTCTAGAAAGCCAAGGTCATCCTTTGTCTCTGCACCTGACCGGAACTGGATGGGTGGAATCTGTCATCGTGGCAGTGGGAGATTGGACCATGGGATGGGCTGGTGGGTGTGGGGGCAAGAGCTTGAACTTTCAACTGGGTGGGAAAACTGGGAAGCTTTCAGATTCGGGTTTTCCCAGATGTGTCAACATGGCTCTCTTAATAAATTGGAACTTTGAGGAATCCTTTGCCTCGGACTCTGATTTACTTTTGGATGCTATTTGGAACCCTGACATCCTGCTTGAGTGGGGAGGGGGGGTTGGACTAGATGACCTACAAGGTCCCTTCCAACTCTGTTAATCTATGCCTGTACTTTATAACCTGGAATGTCTTCCCTTTAGATGCATTATTTCCATTAAACTTTTCTAATCCCACCTTTACTGAAAGAAAGAACAAAATGTATAGTTTTATGTTATTCTAATAACATCATCCTTTCAGATCTTAGATCCTTCATCAGCTATTACTCTACTTGTGTCAAATCCTCTTCAAAATCAGCCCGTCAAGAAAATGGGAAACTTTGGAAATGCTTCGTACAACCAAAAGGTTCAGCAGACGTACTTAATTTACAGGAGCTGATGTTCTGGATTCCGGATTGCCGGCATGGGCAGAAGCCCTCGTTGGGTGGATAGACGGTCCCGTTGGCAAACAGGGTCTTTGGAGCCGTGTAACGATAAACTGGTATGCCTTTGAAGTCTCCAGATTGGGTGTAGTTTAATTTAATTGACCTGAAAGAGACAAGATTAAAAGAGAGGTCAATTGAGACAGAGGTTCCTTGGAAGACCAGCATCCTGATGGACCATAAATGAAAAAGATGGACCATGAATGAAGAAGATGGAGCATAAATGAAGATAGAGCATGAAGGAAGAAAATGGAGCATGAAGGAAGAAAATGGAGCATGAAGAAAATGGAGCATGAAGGAAGAAGATGGGGCATGAAGGAAGAAAATGGACCATGAAGGAAGAAAATGGACCATGAAGGAAGAAGATGGAGCATGAAGGAAGACAATGGACCATGAAGGAAGAAGATGGAGCATAAATGAAGGTAGAGCATGAAGGAAGAAGATGGAGCATGAAGGAAGAAGATGGAGCATGAATGAAGAAGATGGACCATGAAGGAAGAAGATGGACCATGAAGGAAGAAGATGAACCATCCACAGGAAGAAGACCATGAAGGAAGAAGATGGAGCATGAAGGAAGAAGATGGAGCATAAATGAAGATAGAGCATGAAGGAAGAAGATGGAGCATGAAGGAAGAGGATGGAGCATGAAGGAAGAAGATGGACCATGAAGGAAGAAGATGGACCATGAAGGAAGAAGATGAAGCATGAATGAAGAAGATGGACCATGAAGGAAGAAGATGGACCATGAAGGAAGAAGACGAACCATCCCCAGGAAGAAGTTCATGGACGATGAAGGAAGAAGATGGACCATGAAGGAAGAAGATGGACCATGAAGGAAGAAGATGGACCATGAAGGAAGAAGATGAAGCATGAAGGAAGAAGATGGACCATGAAGGAAGAAGATGGACCATGAAGGAAGAAGACGAACCATCCCCAGGAAGAAGTTCATGGACGATGAAGGAAGAAGATGGACCATGAAGGAAGAAGATGGACCATGAAGGAAGAAACATCTCTGAAAGTTGAGAATGGAGATGGGTGGTTAGATGCTGCCTTCAAATTTAGCGGAATCAGAGGTTGAAGGGTCCACATTGGATGACCAGCAACATTTTGCGGACATCTAATCCCGAGAAAATTTATTTGAGTGATGGCAGGAGATGGAAGTTGGATATTTGGCCATTTGCTCATTGCACTGAAGATATATTTGAAAGGTTGGGCAGAATTCTAGTATAGGACAAGGTCTTGTAGAGGCAAGAATTTGCAAGAAACTCACCTGCAGGCATCCGGAGTATAGAGTTCCACTGGTGAAGATGGGGTCATGAATGGTGGCCAAAGTTCTCCGGCGGTTCCATTGATCATGTTACATTCTTCAGAATTCCAATAGGATACCTGTCAAGAGAGAAGGAACTTTAATGTCCAGAAGCCAGGTTGATACGTTTGAGAATCCATGTCTTCCTCTAAAGCAGGGAATCTCCAAACTTGGCAACTTTAGCAGAGTTGGAAGGGACCTTGGAGGTCTTCTAGTCCAACCCTCTGCCTAGGCAGGAAACCGTATACCGTTTCAGACAAATGGCTATCCAACATCTTCTTAAAGACTTCCAGTGTTGGGGCATTCACAACTTCTGGAGGCAACTTCTGTTCCACTGATTGTTTGAACTGTCAGGAAATGTCTCCTCAGTTCTAAGTTGCTTCTCTCCTTGATTAGTTTCTGTTCTGAACTCCCCCCCCCCCCCCGCCTGTGAATAAACCAGAACACAAGCTTGGCTGTTTGCCACTTTAATTACTTTGGCTGAGGGCCCAGACAACTCACGTTCAATAGAGCAACCCAGATAATTCAAATGAAGCAATGCAGATAGTCCAAACAAACAGACATGGCTAGAATACACAGATAGATTTTCTTAACTACCAATTCGAACGGTTGTTTCCTGCAAATGTCCCCTCCCAACGCCTCACCTATAATCTCTCTTGGGAGGGGCCAATCCATAACCACCTGGGCTTAATTATCTTCTGTGAATCTGCCTACGGAGTTGCTGCTTCCGTTTCTCAGCCCTTCTCAATCTAGCATCAGGGACAAACTGCCTTTGATTCTCCCCACTGCTCCATGCCTCAAGCGCCTCCTGGTGGCCAACCAGCCTCTCTGGTTCCTGGTCTGAGTCTGAACCCTGCACAGGGTCCTCCACATCGTCCAGGGCAGACTCATATGGTTCCACGCTATCCGAGTCCATCAGCAGCTCAACCGGATCCTGCTGGGCCACAACAAGTTTCCATCCATTGCTTCTTATCCTGCCCTCTGGTGCCTTGGAGAATAGTTTGACTCCCTCTTCTTTCTGGCAACCCCTGAGATATTGGAACACTGCTATCATGTCTCCCCTGGTCCTTCTTTTCATTAAACTAAATAGACCAGGACATTTTCTCAACTTCCTGCTCTACATCCCTCCCCAGAACTTAACAGAATAACAGAGTTGGAAGGGACCTTGGAGGTCTTCTAGTCCAACCCCCTTTCCAGGCAGGAAACCCTACAGCACTTCAGACAAATGGATATCCAACATCTTCTTAAAGACTTCCAGTGTTGGGGCATTCACAACTTCTGGAGGCAACTTCTGTTCCACTGATTAATTGTTCTGTCAGGAAATTTCTCATTTCCAGGTTGCTTCTCTCCTTGGTTAGTTTCCACCCATTGCTTCTTGTCTGCCTCCTGGTGCTTTGGAGCATCGATTGATTCTCCTCTTCTTTGTGGCAGCCCCCGAGATATTGGAAGACTGCTCTCATGTTACCCTGAGTCCTTCTCTTCGCTAGACTAGCCAAGCCCAGTTCTTGCAACCGTTCATCGTCTCTTTTAGCCTCCAGTCCCCTCATCATCCTGGTTGCTCTTCTCTGCATTCTTTCTAGAGTCTGAACTTCATTAAGTTGGAAGAGAGCGAGAACGTGAAAAAGCAAATCCAGAAGCGTGACAATTTTTTTGGCAGGAGATGGGATAGAAGCTGAACAAGCCTGCAAAATCATATCACTCTCTCTTAATCTTTAGCGTTTCCAAGAATCCGTGCCCTACCTGTTCTCCCTCCAGGCATACCTAGAAGGACATGCAGTTATCTCTGATTTGGCTCCACCCATAATGTGCTGGAGCAGCACATTAAAAAAGTCCTGGATGATCCAATATCAGTTGCAGTCCTTGGCATCAAGCAAGTTGCAACTTGAATTCTTTCAGGGAGTCACCGTGTTCCCAAACACCTGGTCCCAAATGTCCATTTCCTCAGTCGTTATATAGAATAACAGAGTTGGAAGGGACCTTAGAGGTCTTCTAGTCCAACCCCCTGCTTAGGTAGGAAACCCTACACCAAATCAGGCAAAGGGTTGTCCAACATCTTCTTTAAAACTTCCAGTGTTGGAGAATTCACAACTTCTGGAGGCAAGTTGTTCCACTGGTGAATCGTTCTCACTGTCAGGAAATTCCTCCTTAGTTCTAAGTTGCTTCTCTCCTTGATTAGTTTCCATCCATTGCTTCTTGTTCTACACCCAGGTGCCTTGGAGAATAGTTTGACTCCCTCCTCTTTGTGGCAATCCCTGAGATATCGGAAGACTGCTATCCTGTCTCCCCTAGTCCTTCTTTTCATTAAATTTTCACAGTTACTACTGTTGAGCAAGGTATCGCCTATATTGTACTTGTGCATTTTGCTTTTCTTGCCTAAATGTAGAACCTTACTCTTTTCACCATTGAATTTCATTTTATTAGTGCCCAATGTTCAAGTTCGTCAAGATCCTTCTGTATCTTAAGCCTATCTTCTGGAGTGTTGGCTATTCCTGCCAGCTTGGTGTCCTCTGCAAATTTGATGAGTTCCCCATTTTTCCCTCATCCAAATCATTGATGAAGATGTTGAAGAGTACTGGGCCTAAAACAGAGCCTTCGGGTACTCCACCGCATACTTCCCTCCATGTAGATGCAGTTCCATTGAGGACTACACGTTGAGTGCGGTTGGTCAGCCAGTTACGAATCCATCTGGTGATGATGCTGTCCAACCCACATTCTTCTACTTTATCTAGTAGTAGGTTATGGTCTACCTTATCAAATGCCTTACTGAAGTCCAAGTAAACTATATCGACAGCATTCCTCTGGTCCACTAATTTTGTCACTTTGTCAAAGAAATGCAATAAGATTAGTCTGGCATGATCTGTTTTTGACAAACCCATATTGGCTTTTGGCTATTACTTTGTTTACTTCTAGGTGTTCGCTAATTCATTGCTTGATTATCTTTTCCAGAATCTTTCCTAGTATTGAGGTCAGGCTGATAGGTCTAAAGTTTCCTGGATCTATTTTTTCCCCTTTTTTGAAGACTTCTGGACTTCAACTCCCAGAATTCCATGCCGGCTGGGGAATTCTGGGAGCTGAAGGCCACAAGTCTTAAAGTTGCCAAGTTTAAAGCTAAGAACAACAGTCTAAAAAAAGGTTCATCCAGCTTCTCACCTTGCATTAAGCTAATTGCTTCAAATGTTATATTTTCTTTGTTGTAGACTGGTGAGTTAATGTCACCAGGACAATATCTGCATCCATCTCTATCTCTCTCCCTCTCCCTCTCTCCCTATTCTATTCAGGCCGGGTGACTAGCTCGCCAATCTGCTACAGAGAAAAAAATAGCATGTAAGGAATTAGCTTAATGCAAGATGAGAAGCTGGATTATGATAAGAAAGAAAGGAAGGAAGGAAGAAGGAAAGAAAGAAAGAAACAGACAGAGACAGAAAGACAGAACGAAAGAAAGAAACAGAATGAAAGGAAGGACGGAAGGAAGGAGGAAAGGAAGGAAGGAAGGAAGGAGGAAAGGAAGAAAGGAAGGAAGAAAGAAAGAGACAGAAAGAAAGAGACAGAGACAGAAAGACAGAACGAAAGAAAGAAACAGAACGAAAGAAAGGACGGACAGAAGGAAGGAGGAAAGAAAGAAAGAAAGGAAGGAGGAAAGAAAGGAAGGAAGGAAGGAGGAAAGAAAGAGACAGAAAGAAAAAGACAGAGACAGAAAGACAGAACGAGAGAAAGAAACAGAATGAAAGAAAGGAAGGAAGGAAGGAGGAAAGAAAGGAAGGAAGGAAGAGACAGAAAGAAAAAGACAGAGATAGAAAGACAGACAGAAAGACAGAACGAGAGAAAGAAACAGAATGAAAGAAAGGAAGGAAGGAAGATGGTGAGCTGTTAGGAAGGAGAAGATCTCCAGCAGAAAGTTCTCCATAGCAGCCAGATTTTGAATAAAACACATTGTACACCCCCACCCCCCCAAAAAAGAACAATCTACCCGGAAAAAAATTATGAAAATAAAATTCTTGAGGAACTCTTTGATGCGCCTCCAAAATCAAGTTTATGTGAACAGAGGATTGGATTCCTTTATAAAAAAACAATTCTTGGTCCTGCTGCTGAAACGGATGTAAAAATATTTTATTTATTTCTCAGATTTCTATGGCTGCCCATTCAAGGTGACCTGAGCCTTTGAGGGTTACTTGGACTATATAATCCATGCGTTATTCAGGCCAAAAAAAAGAAAGCTTAAAATCAGGATGATGAGAGCTGTAGTCCAGTGATATCGAGTTGCCAGGAGTGAGCATTTCATTGTCTATCTGATGGTTTAAGGTTTAAGGTTTAAGGTTTATTTAATTTATAAACCGCCCCCTCTCCCCGTAGGGACTCGGGGCGGTGTACAGACCGTTCAAAATCAAAACAACAAAAACATAACATAAGACATTGAACAAAACAACACACACATACTGTCTGTATATAAGACCCCAAAACCAATTTAAATAATTAAAAACAATTTTAAAACCCGTTTAAAACCCCAATATATAAAATTTAAAAAGCCATCCAGGAAAGTTAGTGATAGATGTTCCCTTTGTAAATACAATTACGATTATAATTAGGCCAGACCAGCTACTCGAAACAGGTGGGTCTTGAGTTTCTTGCGGAAGGAGTGGAGATCAGATGTGGTTCTAATATCTGATGGTGGAGATGTTGTTTCAATCGTTGGGAGAATGCACCTGCTTTTTGCAAAAGGCATGCAAAAGGCATGAATGATTCACCTCTTTGTAAAATTCCTGCTCCAGATATTAATTAATCCTGACACGGTTAGAGGAAAACGCCCTGATATCACATCTGTCTGTTAGCAAAACAAGCAAAAAAGGGAAATAGGGCTCCTTATCTCTCAGCATAGCATATCTTAGCTGGGAAAAAGAAGTGTTGTTTAGCCAGTCTCTGGAACGTACATTCCAAAGCATGAGGAAAATCCAGCAGATTCTGAAAGGTTCTGGAGAACCGGTAGCGTAAATTTTCAGTAGTTCGGAGAACTGGCAGATGCCACTTCTGGCTGCCCCAGAGTGGGGAGGAATGGGGATTTTGCAGTATCCTTCCCCTGGAGTGGGGAGGGAATGGGGATTTTGCAGTATCCTTCCCCTGGAGTGGGGAGGGAATGGGGATTTTACAGTATCCTTCCCCTGGAGTGGGGAGGGAATGGGGATTTTACAGTATCCTTCCCCTGGAGTGGGGAGGGAATGGAGATTTTACAGTATCCTTCCCCTGGAGTGGGGAGGGAATGGGGGTTTTACAGTATCCTTCCCCTGGAGTGGGGAGGGAATGGGGATTTTGCAGTATCCTTCCCCTGGAGTGGGGAGGGAATTGGGATTTTACAGTATCCTTCCCCTGGAGTGGGGAGGGATTGGGGATTTTGCAGTATCCTTCCCCTGGAGTGGGGAGGGAATGGGGATTTTGCAGTATCCTTCCCCTGGAGTGGGGAGGGAATGGGGATTTTGCAGTATCCTTCCCTGGAGTGGGGAGGGAATGGGGATTTTGCAGTATCCTTCCCCTGGAGTGGGGAGGGAATGGGGATTTTGCAGTATCCTTCCCTGGAGTGGGGGAGGGAATGGGGATTTTGCAGTATCCTTCCCTGGAGTGGGGAGGGAATGGGGATTTTGCAGTATTCTTCCCCTGGAGTGGGGAGGGGAATGGGGATTTTGCAGTATTCTTCCCCTGGAGTGGGGAGGGGAATGGGTGTATTTTGCAGTATCCTTCCCCTGGAGTGGGGAGGGAATGGAGATTTTTGCAGTATCCTTCCCCTGGAGTGGGGATGGGAATGGGGATTTTGCAGTATCCTTCCCTGGAGTAAGGAGGGAATGGAGATTTTGCAGTATCCTTCCCCTGGAGTGGGGAGGGAATGGAGATTTTGCAGTATCCTTCCCCTGGAGTGGGGAGGGAATGGGGATTTTGCAGTATCCTTCCCCTGGAGTAAGGAGGGAATGGAGATTTTACAGTATCCTTCCCCTGGAGTGGGGAGGGAATGGAGATTTTGCAGTATCCTTCCCCTGGAGTGGGGAGGGAATGGAGATTTTGCAGTATCCTTCCCCTGGAGTGGGAAGGGAATGGGGATTTTACAGTATCCTTCCCCTGGAGTGGGGAGGGAATGGAGATTTTACAGTATCCTTCCCCTGGAGTGGGGAGGGAATGGAGATTTTGCAGTATCCTTCCCCTGGAGTGGGAAGGGAATGGGGATTTTACAGTATCCTTCCCCTGGAGTGGGAAGGGAATGGAGATTTTACAGTATCCTTCCCCTGGAGTGGGGAGGGAATGGAGATTCTGCAGTATCCTTCCCCTGGAGTGGGAAGGGAATGGGGATTTTACAGTATCCTTCCCCTGGAGTGGGAAGGGAATGGAGATTTTACAGTATCCTTCCCCCTGGAGTGGGGAGGGAATGGAGGATTTTGCAGTATCCTTCCCCCTGGAGTGGGGAAAGGAATGGAGATTTTGCAGTATCCTTCCCCCTGGAGTGGGGAGGGAATGGAGATTTTGCAGTATCCTTCCCCTGGAGTGGGGAGGGAATGGAGATTTTGCAGTATCCTTCCCCTGGAGTGGGGAGGGAATGGGGATTTTGCAGTATCCTTCCCCTGGAGTGGGGAGGGAATGGGGATTTTGCAGTATCCTTCCCCTGGAGTGGGGAGGGAATGGAGATTTTGCAGTATCCTTCCCCTGGAGTGGGGAGGGAATGGAGATTCTGCAATATCCTTCCCCTGGAGTGGGGAGGGAATGGAGATTTTGCAGTATCCTTCCCCTGGAGGGAGGAGGAAATGAGGATTTTGCAGTATCCTTCCCCTGGAGTGGGGAGGGAATGGGGATTTTGCAGTATCCTTCCCCTGGAGGGAGGAGGAAATGAGGATTTTGCAGTATCCTTCCCTTGGAGTGGGGAGGAAATGAGGATTTTGCAGTATCCTTCCCCTGCCAGACCCAGCAAGCCACGCCCACCAAACCACACCACAGCCACCAAGCCACGCCCACAGAACCAGTAGTAAAAAAAAAAGAATTTCTCCCCTGCTCCAAAGCCTGTATGAAAATATCGGGATAGTCCTCAAGTTACAACCACAATTTACGCCAAAATGTCTACTGCTAAGTGACACATTTGTTCAGTGACTTTTGCCCCCATTTTATGACCTTTCTTGTCGCTGTTGTTATGGGACTCACTGCAGTTTGTTAAGTTGTTAAGTGAACATGGCTTCCCTATTAAATTGGCTTGTCAGATGGTCCTAAAATGTGATTGTGTGACTCCGGGGACAATGCTACAATCACAGAGAGAGATCAGTTGCCAACTGTCCGCATTTTGACCATGGGGATGCTACAATGGTCAGTTGTGTGAAAAACAGTCATCAGTCACCTTTTCCAGTACCGCTGTAGCTTTGAATGGCCACTAAATGAACTGCTGTAAGTCGATGACCTTATAGATGAACGGAGTTGGAAGGGACCTTGTAGGTCATCTAGTCCAACCCCCCCCCAAGCAGGAGACCCCACACCATTTCTGACTGATGGCAGTCCACTCGCTTCTTGAAAGCTTCCAAGGATGGAGCTCCCACAACTTCCGAAGGCAACTTGAGTATAGAATTACAGGGTTGGAAGGGACCAAAGAGGTCATCTAGTCCAACCCCACCCACCCCGCCCAAGCAGGAGACCCTACACCATTTCTGATCGATGGGCTCCCATTTAATTAGGCAGCATTTATGGGCGTTATTTCATTATGGTTTTTCAGCTTTTTCTTTCTTAAAAAAAATATTTATTTTGTTTTTACCTCTTTTAATCCATTCCAAGAATCCACCATGTGAGTTTTGTTAATATCATCCTTGCCTGTGAACACTGTGAAGAGACCCGAGTTTGAATTGTTTAACTGCAATGGAAAAGAAGTACCAGTTAGGTGACTTACACACTTTTACCAATAAACTGGCAGTTTGGTGGTTCGAATCCCAAGCGCCACATAACGGAGTGAGCTCCCGTTCCTTGTCCCAGCTTCTGCCAACCTAGCAGTTCGAAAGCACGTAAAAAAATGCAAGTAGAAAAACAGGAACCACCTTTGGTGGGAAGGGAACAGCGTTTTGTGCGCCTTCGGCATTTAGTCATGCCGGCCACATGACCATGGAGACGTCTTCGGACAGCGCTGGCTCTTCGGCTTTGAAACGGAGATGAGCACCGCCCCCTAGAGTCGGGAACGACTAGCACAGATGCGCAAGGAACCTTTATCTTTACCTAACAATAAACTGAACTCCCCATTGACTCATTTTTAAGGAAAAAGGAATATAGGAAAACAAAGGCTACCATTTTAACATAGTAGGTCATAAAAGCCAGGGCAGAGAGGTAAATTACCTATGCAGATTTAGTCCTCGATTCACAACAGTTTGTTTAGTGACCATTCCAAGTTACAACAGTCACTTAGGACCATTTTCCCCACTTAGGAGTATAGTGACTGTAGTGTCCTGGGGTTTGTGACCTTCTGACAAGCAAAATCAAAAGTAACCGTGTTACTAACTTAACAACTGTAAAGATAAAGGTTCCCCTCGCACATAGGTGCTAGTCGTTCCTGACTCTAGGGGGCGGTGCTCATCTCCGTTTCAAAGCCGAAGAGCCAGCGCTGTCCGGAGATGTCTCCGTGGTCATGTGGCCGGCATGACTCAACTCCCGAATGCGGTTCCCTTCCCACCAAAGGTGGTTCCTATTTTTCTACTTGCATTTTTTACATGCTTTCGAACTGCTAGGTTGGCAGAAGCTGGGACAAGTCACGGGAGCTCACTCCATTACGCAGCGCTGGGATTCGAACTGCCTTACTTTCTGATCGACAAGCTCAGCGTCTTAGCCACTGAGCCACCGCGTCCCTATTAACAACTGTAGGGATTTCACTTGATAAGATTCAGTTTTCTTTTAAATTATAGTTCAATGCAAATTTCAAACCTTTCCTCCACATATTTTCCCACCATTGTTAAGTTTCTAGGAGTGGGCTGTTAACGTTCATCTTCCTTGATCTCTGGTTAGCTGTGGGTGTCTGCATTCAGGGAGGAACCAGCACCCTTCCCGACCACTGGTTATGCTGGCTGGCTGGGAGGAAAACTGGGGAAATGCATTTGGCCAACATTCCAAGATTGAAGATCGAAATCGTGGCAGGATTCCCCAAACAGTTTGCACCAACGCAACACCTTCGGTATGTTAATTTGGAAGGCGACCGTGATGAAGTAGCTAGCATCAGGGGAAGTCAAAAATCCTCAATTTACAACCCACAGTTGAGCCTAGCGTCTCCGTTGCCAAGCAAGAAAGCTGTAAAGTGAAGGTTTTGCCCCATTTTACGACCTTACTGTTCACTGAATCCCTGCAGGTGTTAAGTGAGTCACACTGTTGTTAAGTGAATCTGTCTTCCCCCACTGACCTGCCTTATCAGAAAGTCGGAAAAGGGGACCATGTGACCTGGGGACATTGCGACCGTTATAAATACGAACCAGTTGCCAAGCGCCTGAATTTTGATTTTTTTTAACCACGGGGGGCCTGCAACGGTCATTAAGTGTGAAAAACAGCCATACAAGCATATCACAGAAGCGAGTACACCCCTCTCACATTTTGGGAATTTTTAAGTATATCTTTTCATGTGACGACACTGAAGAAATGACACTGGGCTACAATGTAAAGTAGTGAGAATACAGCTTGTATAACACTGCAAATGTGCTGTCCCCTCAAAATAACACAGCACACAGCCACTAGTGTCTAAACTGCTGGCAACAAAAATGTAAGGGGGTGTAATCCCTTCTGTGATATACTGTAAATCCCTTTTTTTCAATCCCGCTGGAACTTCGGTCACTAAATGAACTGTTGTAAATCAAGGACTCCCTATACCAGGGGTAAAATCCAGCAGGTTCTGACAGATTCTGGTAGTGGAAATTTTGAGTAGTTCGGAGAACCAGTAGGGAAATTTTTTGGAGTTGGGAGAACTGGCAAATGCCATCTCTGGCTGGCCCCTGGAGTGGGGAGGGAATGAGATTCTGCAATATCCTTCCCCTGGAGTGGGGAGGGAATGGAGATTTTGCAGTATCCTTCCCCTGGAGTGGGGAGGGAATGGAGATTTTGCAGTATCCTTCCCCTGGAGTGGGGAGGGAATAGAGATTTTGCAGTATCCTTCCCCTGGAGTGGGGAGGGAATTGAGATTCTGCAATATCCTTCCCCTGGAGTGGGGAGGGAATGGAGATTATGCAGTATCCTTCCCCTGGAGTAAGGAGGGAATGGAGATTTTGCAGTATCCTTCCCCTGGAGTGGGGAGGGAATAGAGATTTTGCAGTATCCTTCCCCTGGAGTGGGGAGGGAATTGAGATTCTGCAATATCCTTCCCCTGGAGTGGGGAGGGAATTGAGATTCTGCAATATCTTTCCCCTGGAGTGGGGAGGGAATGGAGATTTTGCAGTATCCTTCCCCTGGAGTGGGGAGGGAATGGAGATTTTGCAGTATCCTTCCCCTGGAGTGGGGAGGGAATAGAGATTTTGCAGTATCCTTCCCCTGGAGTGGGGAGGGAATGTGAGATTTCTGCAATATCCTTCCCCTGGAGTGGGGAGGGAATGGGATTTTGCAGTATCCTTCCCCTGGAGTGGGGAGGGAATGGAGATTTTGCAGTATCCTTCCCTGGAGTGGGGAGGGAATGGAGATTTTGCAGTATCCTTCCCCTGGAGTGGGGAGGGAATGGGGATTTTGCAGTATCCTTCCCCTGGAGTGGGGAGGGAATGGAGATTTTGCAGTATCCTTCCCCTGGAGTGGGGAGGGAATTGAGATTTTGCAGTATCCTTCCCTGGAGTGGGGAGGGAATGGAGATTTTGCAGTATCCTTCCCCTGGAGTGGGGAGGGAATGGGGATTTTGCAGTATCCTTCCCCTGGAGTGGGGAGGGAATGGAGATTTTGCAGTATCCTTCCCCTGGAGTGGGGAGGGAATTGAGATTCTGCAATATCCTTCCCCTGGAGTGGGGAGGGAATTGAGATTCTGCAATATCCTTCCCCTGGAGTGGGGAGGGAATTGGGATTTTACAGTATCCTTCCCCTGGAGTGGGGAGGGAATGGGGATTTTACAGTATCCTTTCCCCTGGAGTGGGGAGGGAATGGGATTTTACAGTATCCTTCCCCTGGAGTGGGGAGGGAATGGAGATTTTGCAGTATCCTTCCCCTGGAGTGGGGAGGGAATTGGGATTTTGCAGAATCCTTCCCCTGGAGTGGGGAGGGAATGGGGATTTTGCAATATCCTTTCCCTGGAGTGGGGAGGGAATGGGGATTTTACAGTATCCTTCCCCTGGAGTGGGGAGGGAATGGAGATTTTACAGTATCCTTCCCCTGGAGTGGGGAGGGAATGGAGATTTTACAGTATCCTTTCCCTGGAGTGGGAGGGAATGGGGATTTTGCAGTATCCTTCCCCTGGAGTGGGGAGGGAATGGGGATTTTGCAGTATCCTTCCCCTGGAGTGGGGAGGGAATGGAGATTTTACAGTATCCTTCCCCTGGAGTGGGGAGGGAATGGAGATTTTACAGTATCCTTCCCCTGGAGTGGGAAGGGAATGGAGATTTTACAGTATCCTTCCCCTGGAGTGGGGAGGGAATGGGGATTCTGCAGTATCCTTCCCCTGGAGTGGGGAGGGAATGGGGATTTTACAGTATCCTTCCCCTGGAGTGGGGAGGGAATGGGGATTTTGCAGTTTCTGATTTTTCCCTCCGACAAATATAATAGCTGTAGTTTCCTTGTAGGAAGTCTCTGTTCTTGGAGATATCTGCCCATTTCAACCCCAAAATGTTCATGTCTGCACCCAGAGACCCCAACCCCAAGGATCTGACTTACGTCGGAAAACAAGCCGAAATTTTCACTGCCTGGACCCACGCTGACCCCAAGGCTGCTCAGGAACTGGGTGAAAGGTTCCTTGTAGCCCCAAATGATATCTCCGACTGTCCTGTTCATGAAGGCATTTTGATGGAAGAGGGCCAGGGCACTGCTGAAGGTTAACCTCAGGGCAAAGGGCATGTTTTCCAACATGATGGCTGCTCCCTTGAAGGAAAATAAACATAACAATCAACAGAGTAAAAGAAGAATCAGAACAAACAGAAAGAATAGTTTTAAAAACTGGTCGTGGTGGCGCCGTGGTTAGGATGCAGCATTGCAGATTAATTCTGCCAACTGCCAGGAGTTCAATCCTCACTGGCTCAAGGTTGACTCAGCCTTTCCATCCTTCTGAGGTGGGTAAAAGGAGGACCCAGATTGTTGGTGGAAAGAGGCTGACTCTGTAAACCGCTTAGAGAGGGCTGCAAAGCACCGTGAAGCAGTATATAAATATAAATTGCTATTGCTATTTCCTTCCTTCCTTCCTTCCTTCCTTCCTTCCTTCCTTCCTTCCTTCCTTCCTTCCCTTCCTTCCTTCCTTCCTTCCTTCCTTCTTCCTTCCTTCCTTCCTTCCTTCCTTCCTTCCTTTGCACAATGGTTAGAATGCAGATTGCAGGCTAACTCTTCCCACTGCCAGCAGTTCGATTCTGATTGGATCAAGGTTGACTCAGCTGTCCTTCCTTCCTAGGTGGGTAAAATGAGGACCCAGATTGTTGGGGGGCAAAAGGCTGACTCTGTAAACTGCTTAGAGAGGGCTGCAAAGCACTGTGAAGCGGTCTATAAGTCTAAGTGCTATTGCTATTGTCCGTCCTTCCTTCCTTCCTTCCTTCCTTCCTTCCTTCCTTCCTTCCTTCCTTCCTTCCTTCCTTCCTTCCTTCCTTCCTTTCCACAATGGTCAGAATGCAGTATTGCAGGCAAATTTACCCACTGCCAGCAGTTCGACTCTAACCAGTTCAAGTTTGACTCAGCCTTCCATCCTTCTGAGGTGGGTAAAATGAGGACCCAGATTGTTAGCGGCAAGACTCTGTAAACCGCTTAGAGAGGGCTGTAAAGCGGCATATAAGTCTAAGTGCTATTTCTAAGTGCTATTGCTATTAATTAGTTGGCTTAATTTAATCAAGGGACCGGCTTGCCACCAAAGGTTTTGGGCGCTCCATCTCTGGAGGTCTTCAAGAAGCGATTGGACAGCTATTTGTCTGAAATGGTGTAGAGTTTCCTGCTTCAGCAGGGGGTTGGACTAGAAGACCTCCAAGACCCCTTCCAAGCTTATTATTCTGATGTTCTAAATGCCAACTCGGCTTGTTTTCTCATTACCGCAAAGCAGACTAAGAACTTTCTCCATGAATCTCAGGGAAGATCTGCAAATGACTGTTAGACTTATTGGAATCGTCTAAGATTTCCTGCTTCAGCAGGGGGTTGGACTAGAAGACCTCCGAAGTCCCTTCCAACTCTGTTATTCTATTATTCTCATATTCTATAAATGTGGAGATGCCTTTCCTAATTTCTATCCAGTTTGTGTTCCACCGAGGAGGAGATATCCATCTGGTTCTGTTTAAGCCTACGCCCTTAGAAGTATGTCACTAAGCCACATTTGAACAAAACAAGGACTTATCATTATGTGTCAATTCCTAAGACTTTTGACCATGGGGATGCTGCAAGTTAAGTGTGAAAAATAGTCATCAGTCACTTTTTCCGGTGCCGCTGTAACTTTGAATGGCCACTAATTGAACTGTTGTAAGTCGAGGATGACCTTACAGATGAACAGAGTTGCAAGGGACCTTGTAGGTCATCTAGTCCAACCCCCCAACTCAAGCAGGAGATCTTATCTACACCATTTCTGACAGATGGCAGTCCAGTCTCTTCTTGAAAGCCTCCAGTGATGAAGCTCCCACAACTTCCGAAGGCAAGTCGTTCCACTGAATATAGAATAAGAGGGTTGGAAGGGACCTTGGAGGTCATCTAGTCCAACCCCCTCCCCTGCCCCAGCAGGAGACTCTACGCCATTTCTGACACTCATCCACCTCCAATTGTTTCAGAGCTGGGGACTGTCAGAAATGACCTGGAAATCCTCTTGTATAATGGCCAAAATTGTGGAAACCTTTTGGAAAAAGTGTATTTTCTAAAACTAGCTAATAACACCACTTTTTTGGGGGGGGGGGAGTAGTACCATAAGATTATATATCAATGGAAAGATAATTTAATCAAGAACGTAATGCAATAACTTTTATGAAGGATTTTCCTATTAGAATAGCAGTTATAAAGAAGAAAAGTGAAACGAGATATACAAAAATGATCACCATAGAAAAAAAGAGATATAAAAAAAAATGATCACGTCAGTTAATATTTAGTTGGGCAACCTTTAGCATGAATTACGGCCTTACAACGTCTTCCCATGGAGTGAACCAAGTCTTTTAGTTCTGCAGCTGTTATAATGTGAAACCAAGATGGAATGACTGCTTCTATTAACTGGGTTTTAACTGGGTTGGCTCCATAGATTTTCAATTGGGTTAAGGTTTGGGCTATTCCAAGGCCATTCCAGCAGTGAAATATGATTATCTTGAAACTATCCCCCCCAAAAAAGTGGTGTTATTAGCCATCAAATCTCAAAAATACATTTTTTTTCCCACAATTTGGGCCACTACTGTAAGTAACATTTCTCTTTAACAGAAATAACTCCATATCTTCCCTTGGCCTTCAAAGAAAATGGCACCCGTAAATCCTGACATCAACAAACTGTATTTATTTCTAGGTATGCAAAGGTTAGCAGTGGCTCTCGAGAAAAAAATCTTGTAGCCATTAGCAAGCAAAGAATCAATTCCTTGGTGACCTTGTGGAGCTTCGTTTCTGAAACACAGAGGGAAATTCTGGAATCTGTTCATCTTTTCCTGCAATCCTGCGGAAGATTGCAAGTAATTATTTACTGAGTTCTCTGCAATATTTGCAGATCACCCTGTTCCACTGAGACTTTGAGGGCACAGCAAGGGAAAAACAAAACCAACTGAGTCAGAACACTGTCATTGTGGATATGGAAATTTTATATATAAATAGCTGATAACTCGGCATTGTCCAGGTATTTAATTATAGGGGGAAATGTCCGGACCCAACGTAATTTCTAATGTTGGGTTTTCCCCCTTACCAGAGGGAGTCCCCTTGTGGAGTACTGTGAAGCCGTTACCATGGCAACTCCACAGCGCTGTACGGCAGAATCCATTTTAAGGAAGTACGGTAGAAGCCATTCTAAGGCACAACAGGCTGTATCTTAACAGAACACACACCCTGAGGGGGTGTTAGGGGTGTCTTACCCCCACAGCATTTGTTTCTAGAGAGTAAGTCATCTGTGTACCAAGTTTGGTTGAAATTGCTTGAGGCATTCCAGAGTAATGCTAGAACACACACACACACAGAGCCATTTATATGTATATATAGACAAAGAAAATTGCATAATAAAAAA